>CM047006.1:27970172-28315172 GCA_025698465.1 Gossypium longicalyx | reverse complement strand
GTGGTCTCCTTTAGATCTTTCATATTCTTTTTTTTCCCCTTATTTCTTGTATTTATCCCAACGATATCATTTTCACTTTTGACAGTCACTGGGTTTTGGAGACATCACAAGAGGTCAATGATGTACCATATGGAGATTATTTTCGTGTAGAGGTATATGCTAGACCTGAGCCTGTTGACATGCTTTTATGTGTAGAAATGTTGTCCCTTCCCCAGTTTGTTGTTTTTTAGGCCAAAATTTATCCTGCTATTGTTGAGAAGATTATGGACCAGAATTTTTCAGATATAGTAACGAAAACTGTTGTCCAGCCCTTCAAATCGAGAACTAAAGCTAAAACCATATTGTAATGTTTTCATCTACGGGAAATTCTCTTTCTTGTATTACTGGACATTGCTGTGCATTCTGTCAGGGGTTTTGGGATGTAGAAAGAGACAGTGATGGCCCAGTAGAAGGCTGCATTTCGAGGGTTTATGTGAATGTGGCTTTCAACAAGAAAACTGTTTGGAAAGGTTTGTCTGCTCAATGCTAATGGATCTCTTGTTTATAGTGTGTTTTATACGCTCTTCTTTTTGGTGCTAAGCTTATCTTGGTGTGGCTCCTGTTAAAATTCTCATTTATTCATGTCAATTTTTTCTTAAGTTTCTTTTTATTTAATTTGCCAAAGTGCCAAAAGGGTATTTCCTTCAAGAATGAAATAGATTTTTTATTGTTGATAGAGGAAGGAGTTATATGACATGAAATTTAGAATTTTTGTTAGTGTAGACCTTAAGGACAAGATCCTTTTTTGTGTTACATCCAAATTGTTTTGAACTTGTAAATTTAGTTGTTCTTTAAATTTTCCGATGAGCTTCAAAGTGTTTGTGGTGTTCTTTCTCTTGAATATCTCCCTAAGTTTACCTGTTGCTGTTATGTTGATGATTATATTTCTTGTACCTCTTCCTTCATCTGATGCCAAGCCCCATGGTACAGGGAAAATAGTGAAGTCTACTCTGGAAGAATGTCAAGAAGCTTATGCAACTTGGCTGGACATGGCAATTTCTTTCTCCTTTATTTTTATGATCATATTGTAAAGTTTATTTGAATATTGATCTTACAAATTTCATGATTGAACGTTTCAGGCACGTGAATTGTTGAAGCAGAATACTGATAAACAAGGAGGTTCTACCATCTGAAGACTTTCCTCTAATAATGATTCTCTGGGCAGTGATGCAGATACTAGAATCACTAATCTAAGCTCCTTTGTTGCAAGCAGGGGTAGATCCTTCTGGAAGCTCAACTGAAAACGGTGGACACCAAATTGAAAACAAAGTGGCTACTATCGAGGAACCTTTAGAAAGATCACAGAACTTGAGTGATCCAGTAAGGACATTGCAGATGTCTACTTTTATGGATGTTAACCAACGAATTGCCGATCTTTTGCAAGGAACTTTGAGTAATGCTTTGTCGATTGCATCTTTTTTAAGCAAGTTTTTAAGGAAGTCCTTCTCGTACTCGAAAAGACAAGGCCATATTTCACTACTCTTAGCTGTTGCTTTTGCTGTGGTCTTCCTCATGCAGGTTTGCTATTTCCTGTTTATCTTATTTATCTTTACTCTTTTTTAATTGGTAAACTATACAGTTGGTCATCTAACTTTCATAAAATTTCATATTGGGCATTGAAAATAAAAAGTTCGCAATATGGGCACTGTTGTTATATATTTTTTATCATTTTAGTCGTCCGCAATTAATTTGTCATTACATACACTCGTTTTAGTCACCCAAGTTTAGTAAGGCTTCATTTTGGTCACACATTTTATTTTTTTATAATGATAAAAGTATGTAATGGCAATGCCCATATTCAAACTTTTTTATTCCGATGCTTAAAATGAAAATTTTTAAAAGTTGGGTGACCAACTGTGTAGTTTTCTCTTTTGAATTATTAGTTTTACTCAAAATGTTATCACCGTCTACAGTTTAATAACAAGTCACGCCAGATTGGACTGTTGAAATATGTATATATTTTAAATTTATTTAGGTAGATAAATTTTATTTAGGTAGATAAGTTTTATTCATATTTTAAGAATATTTTTCGAATTAGAATTAGGACATTTTTCTCTATCTAAATTACGTTCTTTAGTTAATAATAATAGAACAATTTTATTAAAAACTCTATTGAAAATTTTCATGGCATCTGAGCTAGGTTAAATCTCTAGTAATATCATGGTTAAAACAACATTCATTGGAGATAAGAAATCCAGCAATCAAACAAAGGAAGAAAGTTCTACTGTTGAAATAACTACCGAGAGTACAATGACTCAAGGGGCAGAGGCGTTTCACCTTTCTTTTCAACTGACATCTCACAAGCTAAATGACAAGAATTAACTAGAATGGTCGCAGTCCGTAAAATTAGCAAT
This sequence comes from Gossypium longicalyx, assembly GCA_025698465.1. Classification (NCBI taxonomy): domain Eukaryota; kingdom Viridiplantae; phylum Streptophyta; class Magnoliopsida; order Malvales; family Malvaceae; genus Gossypium; species Gossypium longicalyx. The sequence continues at coordinate 28,312,779 of CM047006.1, read as the reverse complement.
TGATGGGTGCGGCAAGCTAGGTCATTTAAATGGAGAAGTTGAGCAGCCACAGGTGAGCGATTCAAAGATGAGCAAGTGGAGGTTAGAAAATTCTATGATAATTGCGTGGCTTATTAATTCCATGAAAGCATCCGTAGGTAAACCTTTTCTTTTTCTCCTAACTGCTAAAGATGTTTGGGACGCTGTGAAAGACACCTATTCAGATTTAGAAAACGCTTTACATATTTTTAAGTTAAAAATAAAATTTTGGAAAGCTAAGCAAGGGGAAAAAGAAGTTACTTTTTATTATAACGAGATGATGTTTCTTTGGTAAGAATTGGATCAGTGTTATAATGATGAATGAGAGTGCCCCGGAAATGGTGTAAAAGCTATGAAAAAAGAAGAGAATGAAAGAGCTTATTTGTTTATGGTTGGTTTAAATAAAAAAATTGATGAAGTGAGATCTCGAATCTTTGGAAAAAAAATCGCTTTCAAAACTTCGTGAGATTTTTTTGAGATTAGAAGAGAGGAGACAAGGATTAAAGCCAAGGTTTGAAGCTAATGATGATAATTCTACTCTGGTAACTATTAAAAATAATGATGATAATGAAAAAGGAAAAAATCTTGGTACGATCATTGCAAAAAATATTGACACACTCGAGAAACGTGTTGAAAGTTCATGGGAAACCGACAAATAGAAGGAAAAATAGTGGTAATGGTCGTGGTTCACGATCAAGGGATAGCAGAGCTTTCCAAACAACTAATGGAAATTATGAGGGCCAAAGTTCTCTGGAAGGGTCACCATTCACTAAGGAACAATTAGAGCATCTTCACAAGTTTATTCAATCACCACAGTTTAGGATGAATTCTTCTATTCCTAACTCATCTAATAATCGTTCCTCTTTTGCCCAATCAGGTACTGATTTTTCTTTTTTTTTTTCAGTGTCAAACCTTGTAAAACAAACACGTGGATCGTTGATTCTGGAGTTAGTGATCACATGACTAGTAGTTTTTTTTTCAACTTACACACCTTGCGCAAGAAACAAAAAAATCAAAGTAGCAGATGGGTCCTTCTCTACAATAGCCGGGAAAGGCACTGTTAAAATTTTGTCTTCCTTGGTTTTACATGATGTTTTACATTTGCCAAATCTAGCATGTAATCTCATATTGGTCAGTAAATTGTCTCAGTCCTCAAATTGTCATGTTATATTTGACTCCTCTATGTGTAAGTTTCAGGATATGGTCTCGGGGAGGATGATTGGCAATGCTAAAGAATTTGGTAGAATTTATTTTCTTGAAGACGACTATCTAAGTCAACCAACAACTATTTTATGCTTAAATTCTGTTTCTAATTTTGATAAGGTTATGATTTGGCATTATAGGCTTGGACATCCTAATTTTTACTATTTAAGATATTTGTCACCTAGTTTATTTAAAAATAAAAGTCGTTCTTCATATCATTGTGAATTTTGTGAATTGGCTAAACATCATCGGTTTTTCTTTCCACCTCAAAAATATAAAGTCTCCAAACATTTTTCGTTAATTCATAGTAATGTTTAGGGACATTCAAGAGTCTAGACTTTTTTAGGAAAACGTTGGTTTGTCACATTTATTGATGATTATATTCGAATTTGTTGGATTTTTAAAAAAAAAATAAGTCTGAAGTTAAACATGTGTTTCAGTCTTTTTATGCTATGGTGAAAACACAATTTGGTGTGAAAATAGAAGTATTTTAGACTGACAATGGTGGAGAATTTTTTAGGGACCAATTAGGTGTTTTTTTAACCAAACATGGAATAGTCAACCAAAATTTTTGTACAAATACACCACAACAAAATGAAATTGCAAAAAGAAAAAATTGACATCTTTTGGAAGTAACTAGAGCCTTGATGTTCACTAGTTAGGTACCACAGGGCGAAGCCTTGTTAATAGCTACATATCTTATTAATAGAATGCTTAGTAAAACTCTAAACTATAGAATTCCTTTTCGTCTCTTTAAAGATAATTTTCCTAACTCTAAATTGGTCACAGATTTATCCCTCCGAGTTTTTGGGTGTAGTGTTTTTGTTCATCTTCACAACTAAGGTAAACTAGATCCTAGAGCAAAAAAATATGTTTTTGTTGGTTATGTTTCTAATAAAAAGGGTTACAAATGTTATGATCCAATTGATAGTAAGATTATTCTTACCATGAATGTCACATTTATTAGAACACAATCTTATTTTAATTCTAATCTTCAGGGAGGAGGGAATTATACTAAGGAGATTCTATAATTAATCAAGAAAAGATTAGGAATATACAACATAGGAATTCTAATAATGGGGAAGGCGAATTTATGATCAACATAGAAATTAATAATGTTAATGTTAATGAAAAAGAGTATGGAAGTGTAGAGTCTGATCATGAGAATAAAGAACAAACAAAAGAGTTAGTTGTTTACTCAAGAAGAAATCGAAATCAAGAAAGTGGAATCTTTCAGATTCATCACTTAGAATCCGACCTGCAAGATCCTGTCAAAAGTCTAGGTAAAGCTCATAATCCAGCAAATGAATTTTTTTTATTTAGATATTCCAATTGTCAAAAGATAAGGTGTTAGAAATATTGTCAAATATCCCATGTCTAATTTTGTATCCTACAAAGCCTTGTCTTCGACATTCTCAACCTTTGTTTCGTGTTTCGATACTATAAAAATATTCAAAAATATGAAAGATGCTTTACAGGTTCCTGAGTGGAAGGAGGTTATTTTAGAGGAGATCCCCGCTCTTGAAAACATAGTTACATGAGAAACAGTGAATTACCTGTAGGAAAAAGAACGGTGGGCTGTAAATGGGTGTTCACAACCAAATTCAAACTAGATGGATCTTTAGATAGATACAAAGCCCGGTTGGTGGCTAAAGGGTACACTCAAACACACGGGATAGATTATCTTGAAACATTTGTTCCAGTAGTCAAATTAAATTCCGTTAGAGTTCTTTTATTAATTGCTGTTAATCTTGATTGGTCTTTACAGTAGCTAGATGTGAAAAATGCTTTCCTAAATGAGAAACTTGAATAAGAAATTTACATGGATCCTCCTCCAAGTTTTGAAGAAAAATTTGAAACTCGAGTATGTAAACTCAAGAAATCTTTGTATAGTGTAAATCAGTCTCCTCGAGCTTGGTTTGAACGGTTCGCTTAAGTTGTTAAAAAATAAGGTTACTCACAAGGGCAAGCTGATCACATAATGTTCTATTAACATTCACAAAAATATAGAATAGCAGTTATTATAGCTTATGTCGATGATATCATTCTTACAGGAGATGATGTGGATGAAATAAGGCATCTCAATGAGCATCTAGCATTGGAGTTTGAGATCAAAGACTTGGGTCCTTTGAAATATTTTCTTGAAATGGAAGTTGCTTAATCAAAGAAGGATCATGTGGTCTCTCAGAAAAAAAATATGTGATTGATCTTTTAAAAGAGGCTGATATGAGTGGTTGCCGCCCAGTTGACACACCAATTGATCAAAATGTAAAATTCGGAAATAAAGAAGGTCGATTAGTTGATAAAGAGTAGTACCAAAGATTAGTTGGTGAGTTAATTTACTTATCACATACAAGGCCAGACATAGTTTTTGCAGTGAGTTTAATGGGTCAATTTATGCACTCCCCAATGGAGGAACATGAAGAAACAATGTTTCGAATTCTAAGATACTTGAAGAGTTCACCTGAAAAGGGCTTATTCTTTAAAAAATCCGAACAAATAGGAATTGAAGTTATACAGATGCAGATTAGGTAGGCTCAATAACAGATAGAAGATCTACATCAGGATACTGTACATTTGTTTGGGTAAACCTTGTGACTTGGCAAAGCAAAAAATAAAGTGTTGTAGCAAGAAGTAGTGCAGAGCTGAGTTTAGATCAATAGCTCAAAGAATTTGTGAAATGATGTGGTTAAAAAGAATTATGAAAAGATGAGGAAACTAATAACTTCACCAATGAAGTTGTATTGTGATAACAAAGCTGCCATTAGTATTGCTCACAACCCAATTCAACATGATAGAACTAAACATGTTGAGATTGATAAACATTTTATTAAGGAGAAGATTGAAGAAGGCCAAGTATGCATGCCATTTGTTTCCTTCAAAACAATAAATTGCAGATCTACTCACTAAAGGACTCTCTAAGACAAGTTTTGATTTTCTTGTAAGCAAGTTGGGCATGATTGATATACATGCACCAACTTGAGGGAGGGTGTTGAAATATGTATATATTTTAAAGTTATTTAGGTAAATAAATCTTATTTAGGTAGATAAGTTTTATTCATATTCTAGGAATATTTTCCTAATTAGGATTTTAGGACTCTTTTCTATATTTAAGTTCAGTTCTTTAGTTAATAATAATAGAACAATTTTATTAAAAGCTCTCTTGAGAACTTTCATAGACTTGCTGAAGCTTTCCTCTCAAGCTAGATAACCAAACCTACAATTTAGTATATATTTGTCGTATTGTTGAATATCCTTACAGCTTGCTTTCCTCTTCTTGGTTGGTCTTTAACTGCAGGCAAGCATTGTTGTGCTATTAAAAAAACCGCAACAGGTTCTTGTGCATTATCCGATAACCTATATGGGTAGCGCGGGTGGTGGAGCTGGCGAGAGGCAAGCTGAAGCTGTGGCATGGTTGGAGAAGCGGATGCATGAGCTTAAAAAACAGATGGCCATGGTTGAATCTCTGTTAGAGAGGATGCGATATGAGCATGCTGATTAAAACAACAGAGGTAACCAAAAAGAACATCTTAAATTTATTACTTTTCCACAATAAAAACATCTTCATAGTAAATCAGGAATTCTTACTTTCTTTTCTGACCGGAAGGTATGAAAAATTTAGTTTTTAATATTTATATATTTTATCAATTCGGTCATCAACTTTTTAAAAGGAGTCAAATTTTACTATTAATTTTTCATAAAGAGTTGAACTGCTACTTTTTAAATAAAAATATTTACTAAAATGTAAAATTTTTAAACATTGCAACTTCCATGATAATTTACATGTATTGCATTTTTTTAATTTTTATGATTTTTTTAAAATTTAGATTATTTATTGATGTGGCCTATGAGATAAATAGTGTCATGTTATCATGAAGTAAACATGAATTGTCACATGTTGCCAATCAAACATTGTTAAAAAAGGTTTTTTGTTTAAAAAAAGTATTTGAAACGTTAAATGGCGAATTTAGCTGAAAAAAAGGGGGCTAAATTGATGAAAGATGTAAGAAGGTTAAATTTATCATTATACTTACCTACATATAGGAAATAGGGGTATAATCAAGTTAAGTCGAGTTTGAATATTGGTAAGTTTGAGCTCGATACTTTGTTTAAGTTCGATCGAACATTTATCTTTTAAGTTTGGGCCGGCTTCAATATAATTGAGTTATTTGAGCGCAAGCTTGATGAAGCTTGTTTGTCAATTTTCATACTCAAAATCGAGTTCGAGCTAACGCTTGAGTTTTTTCAGTCAAAGAGAGCACTACACCCTTTAAATCAAGTGTGTGATTCAAATCATAATATTATATACACTTGTCGTATATACTCGTACATTCTTTCTTGTTATATACATGAGTTGACATTTTTGTCAGCTATACATAAAGTATCGCATTTCATTGTTGTTTTCTTAATCGCAATAGTTGAGATTTGAGTTTGAGCATTCATGATTTGATTCAAGGATTGTGACTATAGTTCGTGCATGGTTTGTGTGCAGAGTTGAGGGTTGAATCTGATTGGTGGGGAGGTGCCTATTGTCCACCGACTGTGAGAGCTCTAACACACAGTCAATCCTATAACAACACGGCTGTTCTTCCAGACCCTCGTCCTTTTGATAATGATTGTTGGAGATGAATGAATGACTTGAAGGAAAAGCAATTCCCCACATTTCTCTTTTTATGCATGCTAAAATTCATCACAGATAAAGAAAACATTTTTAAAGTAACAATATTTATTGAAAAAAGTAATTTTTGTAAGTGAATGGTCAACTTTTAGTGGTAGTTACAATATTTAAAATAAAAAAATTAACCTAGTGGGTAGTTTTTATTAAGCAAAACAGTATCTTTACTCTTATTTGATGTATGTTTATTGTAATTGAATTTTTTGTCATTTTATTACTGATTTTAAAATAGTATTAGATTTTATCATATTTATAATGTGAGTGAGAAAATAATTTTAAGTAAAAATTATATTTATGCAAAATAATTCATTGAATAGGGGCAAAAAGTTTGTATACAAATTTCGTTTTTTTTTTTTCACTCAATTTATTTTAATTAGTTGTTTACAAAAGTATCAAGAGATAAAAGTAATATTATAACAACATTGATGAGTATTTATTTATTTTTAAATGTTTTAAAGTATATAGATTAGTTTATGTTACACCATAAAAAATATATATCAATCTTTAAAACTAATACGCTAAAAATAATAAATTTCTAATTGAATGAGATCAACTTTATTATTATTTTTTATATAAATATATATATGTTAAAGGTGAATAATAATATATTGTGCAATGTGGAGGTATCATATAGTAATAAAGTGGTCAACATATATGGTGAAGAAAAATGAAGCAAAATTGAGTTTTGAAGTACAAAATGTTGTAAGCCAACCCCTCTCTGATTCTACTCGTTGGAACCGTCCATTGTTGCAGATCGTCCACGTTTTCACAATTCCTACTTGCCTGGAGCCGGAGGTCTTTAAATTGTGAAACATGCTTTACTTAAGTGAAAGTTTGGGTTATGTCTGATATTGATGGCCCATGACCCTTCCTAGTTTTCAACAATAGTACGACTATTCCTTCATTTTTTTTATTCCAATTTTGGGGAAAAAAAAAAAAAAAAACTGGTGCAAAAGCATGAAGAGGGGATCCATATACACTGAATATATGTGATTGAATGATGAATGTGTTTTTCATGTATATTTTAAGGATAATGAAAATTGACCTGTTTATTTTAAAATTTGTGGCAATATTTCTCAACAATATCGTTTTCAATGTTCCAACTCTTTATTTAAAATATATTCTATATTAAAAAAATACTCACATTTTTTATTCAATTAACCTTTCTTTTCTTGGTTCCTGGTCAAGTAATGTAACATATGTAAAGTCAAAATGGAACTCATGTTGCTATCTGTACACGATAAGAGTATGGGTGTAACAAGACCTGTCCATGATTTTAGTATTGACGATAATGAAAGTTCTTGGTTCCCTTTTTTGTGGTTAAGAGTTTGTAATGGTATGTCAAGATTTATTTAGTCCACACACAAAATAAACCTTTTTATTACAATTTTACAATCAAAATGTCTTTAATAAAGTTTTGTAAACATTAACTTCATTTATTATAAAATATTTAATTAAAAAAATATTTTTTAAAATATTTTTACTTTCTTTTATTATTTTTATCCATGCAAACAAATTAATGTGAATACTAGATTATGTAATTAAAAAAATTAAAAAGAAGCAAATGACATAATTTTGCTCAGGAAAATAGTAAGTAGATAAGGAGTTATTTATCACTTAATGTAAAAAAAAATTAATTAATTTTTATTTTATTTTATTTCTTGTAACATTATATTTTAAATATTTTATTTTTAAAATTTTGAAGGTTACATTTAACAAATATTCTAATTCATATATAAAAAAAATTTATAACTTAAATTCAATACTTAATTGTTCATCACTTAAATTTTTTTTCACTTTATCAAATAGCACCTACTTCACTACTTACGTATAAAATTATGCATTTTCAATTCATTAAATATTTATCTTAAAATTAATTATCATTCTCCCTAGCTTTTTATTTATTTATTTATTATGTTTTTCAGTTTTTCTCTCACTTTCGTGTTTGAAGTACTATGAATATATGCTTTTTAATAAATAAATTTGAATTTAAAAACATGTATAACTATGTCTTCTAAAGATTATATACAATAAGATTCTGGTTTAATTACAAGGTTTAAAATTATAGAAAATTTAATATTTTAACTTCAAGTATCATTTTATATAAAATTATTCAATTTAATATTTATAATATTATTTTGATAAAATAATACTTTAATAATTAATTTACTGAAACTATCATAACAAAAACCACAATCTATACTCTTATAGCATATAAATATAAATATAAAAATATATATATCCAATTAAGAATATATATATTTTTGTTGAAAAGACTAATATTTATTAGGCACTTGGCTCAGAGTGGGAATAATAAAGGGTTACAGCTGGAATAAGCAGAATAAACATGAAAAGACTAAAGTAAAAAAAAATCAAACGGCTAAAAAACAAAGAAACAAGAGCAATAAAGACACCGCCTATAGAAAAGAAAACCATCAATGCAAAAAATTCAAAACCCACTCGTAGCCAAAGCTAGCAAATAAGCACAAAATACTAGTCGAAAAAACTTCTCCCTTCTTGTCAAAGACGAAAATTTCAGATGAATCAACACTTTGAGACCAACCATGGAGAACCAAAAGAAACTTCTCCAAAATCAAAGTATTCTACAGCGAAAAATGATGCCCTTGAGACCAAAGCGCCCAATCCTTTACCACTATCTTTAATACCGAGTCAGGAACACCATCGACCCGAAGACCAGAAAGCTGTCTTCTTCTACCTTCCATAGCCAGAGTGTGTGCCGCTCCATTATTCCGACGAGGAACGAATAGGTACTGCACTTCTTCAAAATATTTTTCCAGCATCCGAATATGACTAATAATGGATCTAAGAACTGATTTATCTTCTTCCTTTGCCTTAAGTTTTTTTATAACCATCAAAGAGTCCCCTTCAACCTCAAGACATCGAAAGCCCATTCGAGATGCAAAAAATAAAGTCCTTTCACATTCCCTTGCTTTCGCCACGAACGCGTCAACAACATCCGTAAACAGATAAGTTTCTGCCCCTACTACTTTACCTTCAGAATCTCTAGTAAGGACTGCAGTTGATGAAGTCTTAGAGTTACTTTGAAAAGTTGCATCAAAATTTAATTTGATAAAACCTAACTTTGAGGGCCTCCAAACTTCATTCGGCAAGGAAACACAAGACACTTCCATTTTCTCTTTGCATAAATTAAGTTCTTGTCCATAGCCTCGAATGAACCCTAACACTTCCTACAAAGAAAAATTAATACCCTCATAAATCAACTTATTTCTTCTGTACCAAAGAGCCCATAAGGAGATTGCAATATATTGTTTATTATGATCATCTGCTAAACAGAAAGTATTAACAAAGTGATTTTTGCAGCTCAAAGTGGTATCAACAAGGGCGATTCTAATTTGAAGAAATGTCCAAACACTCTGTAACATATCACAGGACCACAAGAGGTGGTCAGTATTCTCTGGTGCTGCTTTGCAAAGAGGACAATCAACTCTAACCCGCAAGGTCCTTTGCTTCAGATTACAGTAATTAGGCAGAAAGTTGTTAAACAATCTCCATACATGAATTTTGATTTTTGCTGGTACACCCATAGCCCATAATGACCTGTAAAAATCCTTGTAACCCACATTATTAGGATTGATGTAATTTGTGTTTAGAAGATGTTCTATAATTAAGACCCTGTATCCGTTTTTTACTGAGTATTCCTCCGAGCCCTCGTACTTCTAGACCAATGTATCCTCTGATCGAGCTCCAGATAACGGAATGGACAAAATGCGATCTACATGCACAGCATCAAAAATGTTATGAAGCAGCTCCTTGTTCCAGGTACTGGTTTCAACATAATTAACTGGTCCACCGTCGTCCAGTTTGGTCTAATATTATGTCTTGATATTCTATTGTTTTCGATTCCAGGGAGCCAAGGGTCATTCCAAATATTAATGCTAGCCTATTGCCAACTCGCCATAAAACCCCATCTGCAATCAGATCTCTAGCACTGCAAATGCTTCTCCAGGTAAATGATGGGTAAGATCCTATCCTTGCTGATAGAATATCTGAATGAGGAAAATAACGAGCCTTAAGAACTTTGGCTAATAAACTGTTGGGCTGGGATAAAACACGCCAAATTTGTTTTGCTAATAAGGCTTTATTAAACAAGAACAAATTTTTAAACCCCAGCCCACCATCGCTTTTTGGACAACTCAAAGCATCCCAACTACTCCAATGAATTCCTTGAGACGATTTATTATTAGACCACCAGAAATTGTTCATGATACCTTCAAGTTTACAACACAAATTTTTTGGCAAAGCAAAACATTACATCACATAAACTGGAATAGCCTGTAATATTGACTTAACAAATACCTCTTTCCCCCCATTGATAAGTAGCGAAGACTCCAGCTTGCAATACGTTTTCTGAAACGATCAATAAAATTGGTAAAAGCCTAGTTCTTCTTTCGTCCAACCATCATAGGCAGCCCTAAATATTTCTCTGGAGTTGCTGCTAGCCTAACACCCAAAACATTAATAATTTTGTCTTTGACATCTGCTCCCACATTAGCCTCAAAATAAATCAGAGATTTGTGAAAATTCACCCTCTGACCAGAAAGCATCTCATATTCCTTTATAATATTTTGAACCACTTGAGCTCTCTCAATGGATGTATCTCCAAAAAGTATACAATCGTCTATAAAAAATAAGTGATTTATCGATAATCTTTCCCTTCCAACTGAAACACCCCTCATCAGTCCTTTCTGTTTAGCCTTCTTAATAAGGGTTGAAAAGTCCTCTGCACAAATAAGAAAGAGGTAAGGGCTAAGGGGGTCACCCTGTCTTAACCCTCTTGAAGGTGAGAACCACTCACTATTTGACCCATTAAGGCTTATAGAATATGAAACCGAACAAACGCATCTTATTATAAGAACAATCCAATCTGTATGAAAACCTAAATGAGTCATCATTCCTACCAAGAAATCCCATTCAACGCGATCATATGCCTTACTCATATCGAGTTTAAGCATAAAATTCCCCTTCTTCCCTTTCTTCTTCATTTTCATTGAGTGAATGACCTCATAAGCAATAAGTACATTATCCAAAATATGCCTTCCGGGGAGAAAAGCTCCTTGAGTTTCATTAATGCAACTTCCCAAAATAGCACTCATTCGATGCACCAGAACTTTCGCAATAATTTTATAAACAACATTGCAAAGACTTATGGGTCTAAAATGAGAAAGGTTATTTGGTTTATCTATTTTAGGAATTAAGACTATTCTGGCTTTATTAATAGCTTCCATTTCATAATGCCCATTAAGAACAGATAAACAATAGCTAGAAATATCAGAACCAATAAGATGCCAGTACCTTTGGAAGAAAATTGCTGGAAAACCATCAATGCTAGAAGCTTTCAAAGGCGCCATCGTCTTTACAGCATAAGTGATATCCTCTTCTGTGAATTGTTTAATTAAGAGAGCATTCATCTCAGTAGTGACTCTTTTCTCCACTAACCCGAAAAGACAATCATCAAAGCCCATTTCAGAAGTCGAAAATAAGTTACCAAAAAACTTCGAAGTAAGTTTAAGCATCTCCTCCGTCGTGGAAATCCTTTCACCATTTGCCCCCTCTAATTCTTTGATTCGACCATGTATTTGACGTTGAATAGCTACTTGATGAAAATAACTCGTGTTTCTATCTCCATTCTTCAGTCGAGTAACTTGAGCCCGTTGTTCCCAAAAAAATTCTTCTTGGTCAGCTTCTAAGTTGAGGCCCAATTGAATATTTGTGATCTCAGCAAGAACCTCATCAGTTGGATCCCGATTATAAAGACAGTTCAGCCTATTTTCAAAATCTACCCATTTATTTTTTCGTTTTCTAATACTGTGCCTACTCCAACTCTGAAGCTGTTGTCCCAATTTCTCAAGCTTATTTGGAACACTTCCAGCAATATTCAGCCAGCTTCTTTTAATCTCCTCATCAAAAGAATTTTCTAGAATCCAATTTGCCTCAAAACAAAAAGAATTTCCGCCATACCATGGGATTTGTTTATGCCTTCCCATAGTATCCATTAAAATCGGACAATGGTCTGAGAAAGAATGGGACAGATGTTCTAATTGATAATTGTGACAAATATTAATCCAATCCAATGAGGCAACACCCCGATCCAGTCTCTCCCTTATGTTGGTTGATAAAAATCGGCCTCGTTCCCACGTAAACCATCTACCAACATACCCTAGATCATTAAGTCCACAATTTCCAATGTTGTTCTAAATTCTTGCATATTACGTTCAGCTTGAAGCCTCCCACCCTTCTTTTCCAAAGAACTCATAATTTCATTAAAATCCCCCATCACAAGCCAAGGAGTCGTTTGGTTCTGTCCCAATTGTCGAAGTAAATCCCAAGACTCTCTCCTATTCCATTCAACCGGGTTTCCATAAAAGCTCGTCAAATACCAAACCGCATCAATCTCGTCATCGTGCACCTCGACATCAATATGGGATGAAGAAAAACTATTTAGTTGGATCAAAGAATTTCCTTTCCAACCCAAAGATAGTCTTCCTTTCGAGCCTGAGGCCCCAATATCAATCCCATTTTCAAAACCACACTTCAATCTCACCGCTTCCATATTTTTAGCACTTAATTTTGTTTCTATAAGAAATAAAATTAGAGGATTAATAGCTCTCAATTTTTTTGAGCCTTTTAACAGTTCGTGATCTCCCCAAACCACGAACATTCTAGCTAAGAATTTTCATTGCATTCGGTTGCTCTATTCCCCAGAGCTAGCTGTTAAGTCAAGAAGTCTTTCATCCATCTTGTTCACTTCATTCATTGATAGTCCTTCCACTACCCTCTGACGTTTTTTCCCCTCCAAATTAACTAGAGAGACATTTTCCTCCTCCAAAATTAGATCCGTGGACTCCTTTCCAAAATCATCATTAATTAAAACCCCACTATCCAGATTACGCCAGTTGTTGGTCTCTTTAAAAATAATCTTCTGATTTGATCGTAAAGGGATAAATTTGGGATTTGAAAATTGATTCCATGATTCCCCCCTTAAATTATGCCCCAAATCAATTCCCCCATTTATTACTTTGATTGTTGCCTTCCAAATTCTCATTGCTCCACTGTGAACCATCAGCCTGTCGGAGCCACCTATTCGGTACCATATTTCGTCGTCTCATCACAGCACGCAACGATATGTCCCAACCAAAAATAATCTTGTCTGGTTCTATTCGAAGTCGAAGTGGACAATAACTTTCACCATGCCCTAACTTGCCACAAATGAAACAAAACAAACTCAATTTTTCATATTGAAAACGAGCATAAACAGTAATTTTTTTTACCAATTTGGATTTTTTTCTTTCGTTTCAACGGGGAAGAAACATCCAAACGAACACGAATACGCATAAATTTCTTCAAACCCATGGTCGGAATTGATGTGTCATATTCTAGGAACTTTCCCAAAAAATCTCCAAATTGTTTAGCCATTGTTTCTGTAATCAATCTTGGAGGAAAGTGATGGATTTGAACCCAGAATTCAGTAAAGTTTAAAATTATATTTGATGGATTTTCTCCTTTTTGGATTGTTTGCAGGATCAGCAAGTGGTTGTTGAAGAACCAAGGAGAACCAGTAAGTACCCGCTGCACATCAACTTCATGGAAAAACTGAAAAAAGATACCTTTTATCTCCTAGATCCGTGATACATATCCCTCGATTTGGATGCCACAAATCAGCCATACTATTGCGTAACAATGAAAAATTGAGCACACTATCTGCGAGACATCGTCCCACCAAACAGATATCATAGCTTCGATCTATAAGCGCAGCTTCCTCTTGAAACGCTTCTTCTTCCTAATCCAACAGTCACAGATTTGCTAGATCCTCTTCCATACCAAAACACTCCAAAGGAAAACTATAGACTAGTTAAAATCCAATTGAAAGGAGATAAAAGATCAAGACAAAAGAAGAACCAAAAAGAAAAATTTTGCAATAAAAAAATGTGTCATGAGACAGACAAAGAACGTGTCATGAGACAGACTCCACACAAACTATTTTTAAATAAATAGAGATAATTAAGAATATTTTTAAATATAACATATTGCTACTTACAAATCCCAACACTCACAGTATGTATGCTCTGATTTGCTACTATTAACGTGCAAAATGGACAACCATGCATTAAATATAGGATATTTAACACACGAAACACAACGTCCCTAGTTTATTTCTCCACATATAGATTATGAAAGGCACTTCTATATCCACTTTTATTTATATGTTGTTATACCCTAAAATGGGATCCTCCTCCTGAAAAAGTCATAAGAAGAACTCTTGAATGTTACTTTTCAGGATCTTAAATAAATAAACCATTCGCTGAAACCCTTTATCCTAACTCTTTGAGAGAGAACCTTAAATTAGATTCATCCGAACGTAAATCATGTAAAGGTTACACCTAACCGCTATTTATGATACATGTCATTGAATACCAATCCCATTTGACATAATTGATAGCTAGTCCAATCACCACCCCAATGACTTCACCTAGGTCTGCCATGACAAGTCGATTTACATAATCACCCTCGATCACCTATAATCGAATGACATGTTCTGAGATTCTAACCCATCATATATTTAAACCTACACCAGACCCTATGAAGGGGGACATTTCTCTCTCCCTCTATCTCTTCCTCTACTCTCACATTCATCTATCATTAACCTTCTCTGCAAACCCTGCTCGAAGAATACCTTTCAACTACCACTTACATCGACCCCCACCTTGCCTGAAGCTAAGTGAATTACTAGTTATTGTTGCATCACAACTCTTGTTTGATCCTCGCATCAACATATGTTGTAACACCCTTAATCCGTATCCGACGTCGGAACAGGGTTACGGAGTATTACCAGACTTACCAAATAAACAATCAAACATTTCATGTTCATTTCTCATTTAAATCAAAATTCTTTCGTAAACAATCATATAGTCCCTAATACGAGCCCTTGAGGCCCTAAATAAACGTTAAAAGTGGTTCGGGACTAAACTGAGTACTCAAGGAAATTTTTTAGGAAAACATTGAAAATTTTCTAAGTGCAAGGGACACACACCCGTGTGGCAAGGCTATGTGTCTCACACCGCCAATGCACACGCCTGTGTCTCAGGCCGTGTGTGCATTCGAAATGAGATTACATGGCCGTGTCCCAGTCGTGTCTGACCCCGTGTAACTCACTAACCGTGTACCCTTTGAAATGGCTTCACATGCCCGTGTGCTAGGCCGTGGGAAAACTGGAGATTATACTAACTTGTAGCACACGGCCAAGCCACACGCCCGTGTGGTAGACTGTATGAAGCTACGGACTTGATTTCTATAGAAGTATCAGGGGACACACGGCCGTGTCACCTGGCCGTGTGTCACACATAGGTGAGACACACGCCGGGGACTCTACCCGTGTGGAGAAAAATAGGCCATTTTCCAAGCCATATTCCTCACTCACATTGGTACCAACCTATACACATCAATTTGTATATAACCATCGCATAAATAGGCACTCAAAATTAACCAATCTCAAGTTTATAACTTATACTTTCACACATACAACATGATACTCATAATCACATCCATTGACCACTTTAACACATACCAATTATGCTTCCAAAATATACCTAAATGCTCACACTCATATATGAGACATTGTGCCTAAACTTAACATGTATGACACATATAAATCTCAACTATTTGATACCCAAAATATCAATTCAAAACCAAGGCATTTATATGGCATTTATTCAACTCATACCATGGGTTATTTACATAATTACATAACAAAATATATGCCCAAATTACAAGCCAATTCAAATGACTAAAACACAACAAAATATGTAGACTATCATTAGCCAATACGACCAATACATGCCATTATAACCAAAATTATAAAACCATAAGTACCACAATAGCCGATAGATAGTATGATGATATCTCTAACACTTTCCAACCCGAATGAGCTTCCGATACCTAGATACACAAAGAAATTAACACAAAGTAAGCATGAAATGCTTAGTAAGTTCGAAACTCAAAAATAAAGTTTACAACTTCAATTTATGAGCATAATCCATTTAAGTCAATCCAACGTGTCTTGGCCTTAGCCTAAACAAAAATAACCTCTCAAAGTAAAATATCACAATAACTAGCCAATTCATCTGAATATATCATGACATAAGTGCACACTACTTATGTGCATATATATAATCCAAGCCTCCGGCTAAACATATTTTAATCATCTAAAAACTCATACCTTTCCATGCTTTCATAACAATTTTATTTGGCCAAAGCATAACAGATGTTCATCAACCAAGTTAGCCATGTATCATATAAAACCAAAATCATGTATGAGTTTAACAATTATTTCGATTCCACATACATGTAACATCTATACCATGTATATGTATATCATATATAAACCACTTCTCGTATTTCACATAAATACCTGTAATAGTTTGTATCGAACTCATGTAACCTCAAATCATCACTGTACTCATTCAACCATTTGGAATACTATCGGATACTCGGGTATCTCGCACACTAAATGCCAATACATGGTCAAAACCACCTTTATCTCATATTTCATATAGATGCTCACTCTCGAGCCATCACTGGGTTTGCTCACACAAGCTGTCAGTCAAGACGTAGCTACCTGGTGCTACTCACACAAGTTGTAGAGTAACCGCAACACATGTCAAAAACTCAGCCACCAGTAGGATGTAGAGACCAACACCCAAAACATGGTAACACCTAATGACATGTTATTTGTATCCTATAACAACCCTAACCCCATCTCGTTACCGGAACAGGATTACAGAGTATTACTGGTCATTACAGTACATTTATGTATAAAAACAAGAATAAATGCAATACTATACATCAAAATATAGTTTTAATGAGGCACAGTACTTAATAAGAATAATTAAAACAAACCGATGACTTGATTGGAAGCTTAGAAAATTTTTAAGTGAAATTTCAAAATTTCTTCTTTAATTAGTACCACACGCCCGTGTGGCTATTGTGACACGCCCGTGTGACTAATGTAACACACCCGTGAAGGGCTAACCGTATGGCTTACACGGTCTAGACGCTCTCGTGTCCTTTACCCGTGGAGCTCTCTGACTTGTATCTTACTAATCGACTAATTTCATACGGCCAAGGCACACGCCCGTGTGCTCAGCCCGTGTGCTAACCTGTTTGTAGCATTTTAGGTGTAGGGGACACACGGTCTAACAACATACCCTTGTGCTAGCCGTATGTCTCACATGGTCTGGTTACACGCCCGTGTGGACTCAAAATGAACCTTGTATTGCAAATTTACCAACCCTGAAAACTATAATCAACAAGCAATTTAATATTTTATCATTCAACCAACCCAAAAACATGATAAAATACACTTAATACCCATCAAATTATATTGCCATAATCTAACGTGTATATATTCAATAACCATGAAACATAACTACTTTAAAATTTGTGCTTAAACACCATTCAAATCAATTTCAAATAGACTATATCATAACAACACACATTGCATCTATTATCTATCTTTTAACATTCTTTACTAATAACACCCATAAACAAGATTACATCAAAATAACCTAGGTACATGCCATTCTTTAAGACAGGAAACTTTACCAAATATTTAAGTTCGGGAGTTGGCTTGGATGCTGAGACTCTAGCTACTTTGTACCTAACCTGCGCACGGAAACAAACCGTATGCTGATTATACACTCAGTGGTATTTCTATAAACCAATACTTAATATGCATTTAAAATTCAACTATAAATTCTAGCAATAAGAACTTTATAAATTATCTTTCAATTATCCTTATATCACAGTAACACTTATCAATAAAATCATACTCAATAAGAACATACAGTAACAATAGTATCTTTTAATGTTCATTACAGTAGTTTACCCCTATTAACATAACTCGGACCTAGACGAATACACGGATCTAACCCACACACAGTGTTTTATCGGCCAAAGTCATAATACACCGTAATAGTAACAGTAACAGTAACCGTAACAATAGTGGTACACAGAGTACCTCATCGGAATAAATCCGGAACAGTAACAGTAAAACGACACTTATAGTGTCTTATCGACACAAAGTCAGAATATCCCTAAACAATTTCAATCTTATGACATGCCAATTATATCCGACTAGCCCGACATTGTTAATAGGGATTTTAGTTCTTTTTAAATTAAACAGTCACATTTCAAACAGTATAGTAAGTTAACAATACTTACCTCAATTTTCATTTTTCATACAATTTAAATAATGAATACATTAAACAATTATTAAGCTCGGTGTATAGAAATACAAACCGTAATTCTTGAGTCACTCTTCATCTACTTTCTCTTTTCCTTTCTTTGACGATGTTTCCTGCACTACTTTAGCTACGAGAAATTAAATAATTTAAAAATTATCAATATATTATATCACATTACACATTTCAATTTTCTACACAACTTTTGCTTAAATTCCAATTTAGTCCTTCCACCTTAACCATTCTTTCTCTTTAAAACCAATCCCATATTTTTATTCTAATCCATCTTTTACAAGTCTTAACACTTAACTTCCTCCATAAACCATCAATTCTACAATCTATACGATTTAATCCCTACTACAACAAAACTTATATCTCTCTTTACAATTCAATCATTCTCCCACTTCTAGCTTGAATTTCTATCACTTAAACCAATAATTCTTCCATTTATTCAACTTAATCAACATCTAAAAATTCAATAACTTTCTAAATTTCAACATAACTCAAATAGTATTTCTTCCTAGGATTCCATAGACACCAAAATTAAAAGAAAAGGGATTAAATTGACTTATCACTTAAAGCTTGAACCTTAAAACCCTATTTTTCCTTTATTTTTCTTTCCCTTTTTCTTTCTTTCTTTCCCTGTTCTATTTCGTTTTCATTCATTCTTTTATTTATTTTATTTACTTTAATTATTATATTATATTATTATAATATATTTAATAATAATTATTATTTACTTACATAATAAGTAAATACATATAAATATTTACATATGTGCAAACATGTATATTACACATGTACTATATTTTTATCATACACTTGTTTCTTTTTGGTTTATTTACTAATTTAATCTCTTGACTTTTCTATAGTTTATAATTAACTTTCACACTTTATTCAATTTAATCCTTATACGTACTTATCCTTAATTCAAACTAATTCACTTAATTAAAATCTAATTAACCACTCACTTAACTTCGTAAATATTTCTAATAAATATTTACGAATCTAATTTTTAGAATCGAAAACCCAAAAACTCACTTTTCTGATGACCTTAAAATTTAGGTCTTACATTTCTCCCCCCTTTAATAAATTTCGCCCTCGAAATTTACCTGAAGAGAGATGAGGGTACTGTGATCTCATTGTATCCTCTGGTTCCCATGTTGCTTCTTCAATATTATGACTTTTCCATAACACTTTTACTAAAGGAACTCGTTTATTGCGTAATTCATTTGCCTCACATGCCAGTATTTTAACCGGTTCTTCTTCATATGATAAATCAGGTCGAATCTCTATATTTTCAGTTGAAATCACATGAGAATGATCAGATCTGTATCTTCTTAGCATGGAAACATGGAAAACATCATTAATTTTTTGTAACTCAGGAGGTAAAGCTAAACGATATGCCATCGGTCTAATTCTTTCTATAATCTCATACGGTCCAATATATCGTGGACTCAATTTACCCTTCCGACCAAATCTCAAAATTTTCTTCCAAGGAGAGTTTTAAGAAATACTTTGTCTCCAACTGAATACTCAATGTCCCGTCGTTTCAGATCTACATACGATTTATGCTTGTCAAAAGCTGTTTTCAATCTTTCTTGAATCTTTCTAACAGTGCTTTCTGTTTCTTGAATCAACTCTGGACCAAACACTTTCCTTTCATTCAATTTCGTCTAACACACTAGTGATTGACATCTCCGACCATATAGAGCTTCATATGGTGCCATTTGAATATTTGATTGGAAATTATTACTATATACAAACTCAGCCAATAGAAAATAATGTTCCCAACCTGAGTCAAAATCAATGATACAAACTCGAAGCATGTCTTCTAAAATCTGAATGACACGTTCTAACTGTCCATCAGTCTGTGGATGAAAAGCTGTACTAAAATGAAGTTGAGTACCAAGAGACTCATGCAACTGTTTACAGAACCTCAATGTAAACTGTGGATCCCAGTCAAAAATTATTGATACAGGAATACCATGTAGTCTCACAATTTCCCTGATATAAGTTTCTGCCAACTTTTGAAATGACCAATCAATTTTGACTGCTATAAAATGAGCTGACTTTGTGAACCAATCAACAATCACCCAAATAGCATTCTTCTTACTTGTAGATAGTGGCAACCCAGTTACAAAATCCATCGTTACTCGGTCCCACTTCCATTCAAGAATACTAATAGCCTGAAGTAACCTTGTCGGAACCTAATACTCAACTTTGACTCGCTAACATGTCAAACATTTAGCTACATATTCCACTATATCTCTTTTCATACCTGGCCACCAATACAGTTCCCGTAAATCAAGGTACATCTACGTTCCTCTAGGATGTAATGCAAAAGAGCTGTCATGTGCTTCTCAGAGTATTAACTCTTTCAACTCTAAAGTAGTTGGAATACAAAGTCAATTCT
This sequence comes from Gossypium longicalyx, assembly GCA_025698465.1. NCBI lineage: Eukaryota > Viridiplantae > Streptophyta > Magnoliopsida > Malvales > Malvaceae > Gossypium > Gossypium longicalyx. The sequence goes on along the minus strand of CM047006.1, from coordinate 28,292,189 downwards.
GATATCTCAAACAATTATGTTCATCAATGCTAAACTTTTCTATTATATCATTCTGCACCATATCTCTCTTCTTCATTAACTTTTCATCTTCTAACTGTGTTGTTATGATTTGATCAAACATTACTGGTTTTACTCTCAATTCAGCCAAAAGACTTCTATTATTAACAATACTAAGTCATGCAAACATTGCTCTCAATTCAGTTGCATCCTTTCTACTTAATGCGTCAGCTACCACATTAGTTTTACCCGGATGATAGTCAATAACACAATCATAATCTTTTAAAAGTTCTATCCACCGACGTTGTCTCAAATTCAATTCTCTCTGTGATAGAAGATATTTGAGACTTTTATGATCAGTGTAAATATAACACTTCTCACCATACAGATAATGTCTCCAAATTTTTAGAGCAAAAATCACTGCTGCTAATTCTAGATCATGAGTTGGATAATTACATTCATAGGGTTTTAATTGTCATGAAGCATAAGCAATTACTTTTCCACTTCGCATCAATACACATCCGAGACCATTTAAAGAAGCATTACTGTACACAAAAAAATCTTTTCTCGACTTCGGTAAAGTCAATACTGTTACTTTTGTTAACATTTGCTTCAATATTTTAAAACTTTTCTGACATTGTTTACTCCAAAAAAATGGATCATTCTTTTGTAGCAACTTTGTCATCGGTAAATCTATTTTTGAAAATCCATTCACAAACCTTCAATAATATCCGGCCAAACCAAGGAAACTACGTACCTCTGACACATTTCTGGGAACTTTCCACTGAGTAATGGCTTCAATCTTCTTTGGATCTACTCTAATCCCATCTGCTGATACTACATGACCAAGAAATACAATCTCCGTTAACCAAAACTCACACTTACTCAATTTCCTATACAATTGCTTCTCTCACAATATTTGCATTCGAAGATGCTACTCATGTTCTGTTTCAGACTTTGAATATACTAGAATATCATCAATAAAAATCACTACGAATTGATCCAAGCATGGCTGAAAAATCCAGTTCATAAGATTCATAAAAGCAGCTGTAGCATTTGTTAACCCAAATGACATTACCAAAAATTCATAATGTCCATATCGTGTACGGAATACTGTCTTTGGTACATCACTCTCCTTTTTCTTCAGCTGATAATATCCCGACCTTAAATCAATTTTTGAAAATACAGAAGCTCCTTTTAGTTGATCAAATAAATCATCAATACGAGGTAACGGGTATTTATTTTTAACAGTCACCTTATTCAGCTGTCGATAATCAATACACAACCGCATTGAACCATTTTTCTTTTTAACGAATAACACTAGAGCTCCCCGTGGTGACGTACTAGTTGTATAAAACCTCGATCCAATAAGTCTTGCAGTTGTACCTTCAGCTCCTTCAACTAAGTAGGTGACATTCGATATGGGGATATTGACACTGGATCTATACCCGGGTATACTTCAATCACAAATTCAACTTCTCGATCAGGAGGTAATCTAGGCAATTCTTCAGGGAACACATTAGGAAATTCACAAACAGTTCGAATTTTACTGCACTGACTCTCAATTGAATCAGAATTAATAACATATGCTAAGAAAGCTGCACATCCCTGATTAAGAAGCTTACTAGCTTTGACTGTAGAAATGATCATTTACTTCAATCTGGTCACCATCTTCATTTTGAACAGTAAATCTTTTTTTATAGCATTCCAAAATTACTCCATGTTCTGACAACCAATCCATACCTAGTATAACGTCAAAGTCGCCGAATGGCATAATCAACAGATCAACAGAAAATTTTTTATCCTGTATCATTAATGGACATCTTCGACATATTTGATTCACTATCATAGTTTGTCCCAATGGACCATACACATCTATCGTTACTCTAGACGATTCAGGCTTTAAATTTACCGTCTCAACCAGTTTTGTATTAACATAAGAATGCGACGATCCTGGATCTATTAAAACATAAATGGGTTCTGAATGTAACAAGAATATACATGTCACCATATCGTGTGCATCTCCTTCTTCTCGAGTTCTTACAACATATGCTCGAGCCGGAGCTCTTACTTCAGATTGTTGTGTAGTATTTTCACTAGTTCTTCTAGTACCTCCTCTAACAGCTAGACCACTTCAGCCTGATCCCCGGCCTCTGGAAGCAGATTCAGATCTTTGTGATACCTTTGGTGCTGCTTTACTAATCTTAGAACAATCATTTACAAAATGATTAGTGGATCCACATCAGAAACAACCTCCAGTTAATCTTCTACACTCATCTCTATGCCTGTTCTCGCAGTGTAAACATTCTGGAATTTCAACATTCTGATTTGGACTTTTAACACTATCAGTGGATGCAATTGTCTGTCTTCTTTGATTTCTATCACCTCTTTTCGATCTAAAGATGAATCTCTAATTACCTCAAGATTCCTTAGGCCGTTTAGGTTATGGACTTAAACTAGCAGTTCTAGAATGTTTTTCAGTTGAACGAGCAACTTCAGACTTCTTATTTTTCTCCAGTACTTGTTCAATCATCTTAGCTCTTTCTATAAGATCTGCAAATTCAGTAATTCGAAGTGGCATCAACTGTAATCTAAAATCATCACGCAACCGTCTTAAAAATCATTTGCATCTGTCAACTTCAATCGGTACAAATTCAGTTGCATATCGGCTTAGTCTCAAAAATTCTCGTTCATAATCCACTACAGACATTTCGCATTATTTCAGTGTCAAAAACTCCTGTTTTCTATCTTCCATATACATTTCCCCCAAATACTTTTTTTGAAATTCTCTTTGAAAGAATTTCCAGCTTATTTTTTCTTCTGATACACTTTGAATTACTGTCTCCCGCCATACATACGCTTCTTCTTGCAGTAAAGAAATGACACACGTCAATCTTTCCTGTGGGGTACATTCGAGTTGTTTTAAAATTCTCTTTGTAGTTTCCAACCAATTTTCAGCTTTTGACGAATCATCTCTGATAAACCATAATTTATACATATTTTTATCCCATGTTTAGCACATTTATGGATGAATTCTCCTTAGAATTGGTGAATTTGATGCTCCTAATCCTTTAATTTCATATTTTATACTTAGGTGAGCATAGGACAGTAAAAAGAGCGAGAAACGAGCCAAAAACGGAGAAAATAGACCAACGTGGGAAATCAGCACAGCCTGGACTTCCTCACACAGGTAGACCACACGTCTGTGCCCTTTTAGTAGAATTGAGCACGACTTACACGGGTAGACCACACGGTCATGTCCCTATCGAGCCCAAGTTGAGTTCTATTCAGAAAATGCCACTTTTGAGGGTTCTAAGGCATTTTAAAGCCTATTTAAACACCAGAGAGGAGGATGAAAAGGACACAGAGTAGGAGGTGAGGAATTACTCAGAGAAAGCAGATTGATCCATCTCAAAAGCTGGATTCTCCTTCAAAACGGAAGATCTCCCTTCAATTTCCCTTAAGGAGTTTTAGGTTTTCTTTATGTTTTGTATTCAATATTCTTCTGAGATGTTGTCTTTTATAATTATGAACTAAACCTCCTAAATACCTAAGGGGAATGAAACCTAAGATGAATCTTGTTATTATTTTCTGAATTGTATAATAAATATTTGACTTGTTCTTAATTATGTGTTCTTAATTCTTTCTTCAATATTTCAGGATATTGATTCAAGTTGATGCACTTATTCAGAGGAGCAAAAGTCCCTTTCTAAGAGTAAATTTATCATAATTAAGCGGAGTTGATTGCACACCTAAAGATAGGGTGACAAGATTTTACCGGATTAGGGTGAAACCTAATAAGGGAATTCATAAATCGAGTTAATGCAATACTAGGGGTGTTAATTAGAAAGAGATTTCAATTAATCAACCTAGGGTTAGATGTTGTTAGTCTCGAGAGAGATAGTAATATAATTTAGGGATTTCTACGAAATAAGTCGAATGAATAAATCGTCTGATTCAGAGTCAAATAACAAGTGGAGTTTAGGTGGATTTTCTCTTGGGTATTGTCTTAATCAATCGAATTTCCCAAAAGTATTTTCCCCAATTCTCTTTCTGTGAAATCTTGGTTAGTTAATTAATTTAGATAAAACAAACCCTTTTATGCTTAGGTTAGATAATAAGAAAAGAGTTAATACTAGTACTTTTAGTTCCTTTGGGTTTGACATCCCGGTCTTGCTAAAACTATACTACTGTTCGATAGGTACACTTGCCTTCGTCGTGATAATAGTTAGTCTTCAAGAACGGTAAAATATAAATTTATTAAAACTTATCACGAATCATCACGATCAAGTTTTTGGCGCCGTTGTCGGGGAATTAAGATATTAGGAATGCTTGATTTTTATTACTTTAGCCATTTTTACTTTTATTGCAATTTACTTCTTATTTTAGTCTAGCTTATTTTTACTAATTCTTATTTTTCTTTATTTTTGACAGGTTTTTATAGTTTATGACTAGAAGGAACTTGTCAGGACCATTACTTTTTGATAGTGAGATTGATCGCACAGTTCGCAGAAACTAAAAAGAAATAAGGCGAAGCCTAAGATACACAGAGGAAGAGCAAGAGGATGACATTCACACCACAACCATTGAGATGGCTGAAAATCAGGAAAATTCGCTACCTTCTGCGATTGCTGCTGATCCAGTAAATCAGAATCTTGCTCCACGCACTATGTATGATTATGCTAAACCTAATTTAACAGGAATTGAGTCAAGTATAGTTAGACCTACTATTTTTGCAAATAATTTTGAACTGAAACATAACTCAATTCAAATGATACAACAGTTTGTTCAGTTTGATGGTTTGCAGGATGAAGATCCAAACAATCACTTGGCGAATTTTCTGGAGTTTTGCGATACTTTTAAAATCAATGGAATTTCTGACGACGCCATACGCCTTCGGTTGTTTCCCTTTTCATTGAGGAACAAAGCTAAACAGTGGTTGAACTCGTTACCACGAGGGTCAATCACTACTTGGGAACAAATGACCGAAAAATTTTTACTTAAATATTTTTCGCCGGCTAAAACGGCTAAGTTGAGGAATGACATCTCTTCTTTTGTGCAGATGGATCTAGAAACACTTTATGATGCATAGAAGAGATACAAGGATCTTTTAAGAAGGTGCCCTCACTATGGGTTACCATTTTGGCTACTGGTTCAGACGTTTTACAACGGTGTGAACCCCTCAACGAGGCAACTCATCGATGCAGCCGCCGGTGGAACTTTGAATAACAAAACACCTGAAGCAGCTTACGAATTCATTGAGGAGATGTCACTGAATAACTATCAGTGGCAAGTCATGAGGACAAAGCTAACGAAAGTAGCCGGTGTTTTCAACCTCGATACAGTTACTATGCTCTCTAACCAGGTAGAACTCTTAAATAAAAATATTGATAGTTTATATGGTTCTACTCAGGTACATCCAGTGATGAGGTGTGATTCAAGTGGATGAGAAGTACACGCAGATTATCCATCCTTCAACCTTAGCACCGAGGAGGAATAAGTTCAATATATGGGTAATAACAATTTTAGATCTCAAAATAACCCATACAGTAATACTTATAATGCAGGTTGGAGGAACCATCCCAACTTCTCATGGGGTGGTCAAGGAAATCAAAGGCCACAACATCCTCCAGGTTTTCAACAACCACCTTACCAGCAGGAAAAAAAGTCGAACCTTGAGGAGATGCTAACAAAATTTATCTTGGTGTCAGAAACTCATTTCCAAAATACCAAAATAGCTCTTAAAATTTAGCAAGCATCCATTCAAAGGCTCGACAACCAAATAGGCCAGTTGGAAAAGATGATTTCTGAACGACCACAAGGTAGCTTGCTGAGTAATAAAGAAACTAACCCAAAAGAGCAACTTAACACAATTACTGTCCAAGATGAGGAAGAGTTACTGCAACCTGAACCAGAACCAAGGCAAGGAATTGTGGTAACCAAAGGTAAGGTTGAGGTAGACCACAATGAGCGAAAATCGGTAAGTACAGAGTACAAACCTCGAGTGCTATACCCCAATGTGACAAGGAAAGACAGCATGGACGAACAATTCGATAAATTCCTTAAATTATTAAAAAAACTACATATTAACTTACCATTTATTGAAGCTTTTTCGCAGATGCCAAACGCAGTTAAATTTCTAAAGGAGCTTCTAGCAAATAAACAAAAATTGGATGAAGCATCACATGTGGAGTTTAACGCAGTGTGCTCAGCCATACTACAGAATAAGCTGACCAACAAATTGAAAGATCCAGTGAGTTTTACGATTCCTTGTTTAATTGGTAGCTTAGATGTTAGTAATGCTTTGGCTGATTTGGGGGCTAGCATTAATGTCATGCCCTATAATATGTTTAAGCAACTAGGTCTTGGGAAACCCAAACAAACTAGGATGAGCATTCAGTTAGCAGATAAAACTATTAGATTACTAGGGGTATCCTTGAAAATGTACTTGTTAAAGTTGACAAATTTATATTCCCAGTTGATTTTGTTGTTCTAGACATAGAAGAGGGTAGTGACGTGCCTCTAATTTTAGGAAATCCCTTTTTAACAACTGCTAGAACCATTATCGATGTTGGTACAGGTGAACTCACTTCGTGTGGATGATGAGACAATCACCCTTCAAGCTCGTAATTCAAGTAACACATCAACTATCGAGGGTGATTGTATAAATTGTACCACTAAAACTGACCATGTGGTGCAACCTTCTTTGCAGGAAACACATCTGAAAAGTATACATGAGCCATGTTCAAGTAACTAAAAAGGACCCATCTATGAAGAACGAAGGCTACGAGTCGAGGAACTAGATGAATAGCAGACATAGAAATTGAAAACACACGATAAACCGAAACTACGCCATGACGAACCCAATGCTTCACCAAATCAACTTAAGGTTGGAGACAAGGTACTACTAGATGCCGCAGACCCTTATATTATCACCTCTGAACCTAATGGAGAAACCCCTCTTATGGTACTTAGCATTTTCCCATACGGTACAGTCGAGGTAATTCATCCCAAATTTGGTATGTTCAAGGTAAATAGTACTCGTCTCAAACCTTATTTTGATAAAATTGATAGCAGGAATGAGGAGTGTAAACTCCTCGAACCACCATGACCACGTAATAAAAAGGTAAGTCAAGCTTAGACTATAAATAAGCGCTTCTTAGGAGGCAACCCAAGCACTAACGGTGTTAACTTGTTTAAAATTTAGTTTTTAACATTTAATTCACTAACTGAGTCACTGAACATAGGTTTTCCAGAACCACATGGCCAGGCACACGGGCGTGCCTTAGGCCGTTCCCATACCACGGAAGGCAACACTGCCGTACGAAAATAGAGAAAATTTTTCCCAAAACACGGGATACGATAAGTTGCCACGGCCGTGCAACATGGCCGTGGGCAATTCTGCCAAATCTACACGGGCGTGCGACACGCCCATGCCTACAAGTCGTGGTGGAAACTGAAAAAGTAACATAGGCATGCAACACGCCCGTGCTCACCATCCGTGGTCAAAACTGTCTAACTAACTCAAGCGTGGGAGAAGCGAATGAAATAGAACACTGCCATGGACATGGGTGTGTCCTCAGGCCGTGTGGGACATTGACTCGAACATCAGCCCATAAGCTTAAACCCAGAACACAGGCGTGTTCGATGACCCGTGTGTAAACTGGACTAAAAAACATGAAAAACACGGGCTAGGGAGACTACAACACAGGCGTGGGCCACGATCGTAGGGCCCAAAATAGGGCCCATACAACCGTGGCCCCATTATTAAATAACCCCTAACCCTAATCCCTTATCTATTCCCTTTACTCTTCATCTTCTTCCTCCTCTAGCCACCCTTTGTCCTCTTTTCTTTCTCACTATTGAAATCCCAACCATCACACGCCACCGGCCATTTCCTCATCCACATTGCCACCTCCATTTCGCGAACCATCTGGCGATGACAATGTTTAAAGAATTTTTTTTATTTTCACTTTTATTTTTTTATTTATATTCTTAAAGTACTTTTTATTTTATTTCCTTAATACTATTTCATTCTTAGGTTTTATAATTTTTATTGAACAATTTATAGTTTCAGCTATTTCATTACGATAAACTATGCTTCTTTATATTTCCCAAAGAGATCTTGATTTTATCACAGTTAGAAAGAGCTCCAAAGCTCACCTTCACTTAGGAACTTACAACTCCATTGGAAAAGGTTCTCCACGACTGCCATGTCCTACCCAATCACCACGATAACCTCTTCGCTGGACACTGTGGTTGTGGAACCCAACCTCTACCACCACCGGAGTATCCTCCTCCAATCTCATCATTGCCTTGGCCGATTATTCTCCATAACTCCAATTCAAGGAGTCCATTCATCATTCAGGAAGTTTCACCTCTCTCCCTATCTTATGATTTTATATTTTTCCTATAACTATCATTGTACATTAATGATAATGTACATCTTAAGTGTGGGGGGTTATCTATATCATTAGTAGAAAAATCCCTGATTTTTGTCTTATTCTCATGTGATCTTCTCATATCATTATTAGAATGAATTTTAATTAATTTATGATTTTTATTGATATGTCTTGAATTAAAACATAGGCATTCATACATTGATTGTTTAAACTTTAAGGAATTAGAGAGTCAAGCATGGTAAGTTGACTTTTGAGAATTAAAAAAAAAATTTAGGCTGTTTCCCGAAGCTTAGGTATTATCTCGAGTTAAAATTCACAAGGTTTAAACATCAAAAAACCATAATTTTTGTGAGATCTTGAGCCTTTAAGAGCACCTATTATTTCTTTCATGCTCACTTTTATTGTTGCTTTGAGTGCGTCAATCTTGATTTGTTATTCTAGAACTTGCTTGATTATACATGTCAAGACCACGCCATTTGATTTGATATGTCAAGATGATAAAGGCACTTAGGTTTAACCCACTGACACCATAAAATCCTACCTTCATAATTAACCCTTAGTGAACCCTCTTGAGCCTAATAACCCATTCATTGATTTACCCTCCATATTAACCCATAACCCATTATTGTTGAAATCCCTTAAATTAATTTGATCTCTATTTTTGTCGAGATTTAATTTGAATAAATTGTTTAGCTAAGTTTTATCTTTGATAGTTAGTATATGTTATTTAACTTGTTCTTAAAAAAAATATTACAATACACATATTTATATTAGTAGTAATTCCTTGTTTTTGAGCTTAAGTGTTTAAGTCCATATACTGAGAAGAAGCTCACATGTATTCAATTGATGATTAGTTGTTTTTCTAGTTAGGTAATTTTTCAATTCAATCTCGATTCTAACCTTTTCTTTCAGTTTGTGACCACACCCCCTAGCCAAAGCCACATTACAACCCTTTAAAGACCTTTTGATTGATGTATCATCTCAATATATAGTGGTAGAGATTTGATTTTCATGCAAGCCTATGGTAATAACTTTTCATATTGACTATTGAGTGCTTTAACTAGTTGTCCTTAAAACACCTTAAGTGATTTGAGTGAATCTCTAGTAAGGATGTGAAACTCTGTGATATTTTGAATTAATGGTAATTACCTAGATGAGAGGAGACACCTATGTTCTTGTGATAAAATACGCAACTTGGAATGTTTGAAACTTTGATGTTCTTTTAGTTGAATTCTCAATGTATGATTACTTATGGATTATTTTAAGATATCATTAATAAGAATTATAAGTTGAGAAGAATTGATTTTGATTGTGAGTTGAGGATTTTGCTTGAGGACAAGCAAATGCTTAAGTGTGGGGGTATTTGATAAACCGTAATTTATACATATTTTTATCCCATGTTTAGCACATTTATGGATGAATTCTCCTTAGAATTGGTGAATTTGATGCTCCTAATCCTTTAATTTCATGTTTTATACTTAGATGAGCATAGGAGAGTAAAAAGAGCGAGAAACGGGTCGAAAACGAAAAAAATAGGCCAACATGGGAAATCAACACGGCCTGGACTTCCTCACACGGGTAGACCACATGCCCGTGCCCTTTTAGTAGAATTGAGCACGACTTATACGGGTAGACCACACGGCCGTGTCTATTCAACAGACTCTAACATGATTTGGAGCAATCAAACACGAGCGTGTCACACGGGCGTGTCCCTATCGAGCCCAAGTTGAGTTCTATTCGGAAAAAACCACTTTTGAGGGTTCTAAGGCATTCTAAAGCCTATTTAAACACCAGAGAGGAGGATGATTGATCCATCTCAAAAGCTGGATTCTCCTTTAAGACGGAAGATCTCCCTTCAATTTCCCTTCAGGAGTTTTGGGTTTTCTTTATGTTTTGTATTCAATATTCTTCTGAGATGTTGTCTTTTATAATTATGAACTAAACCCCCTAAATACCTAAGGGGAATGAAACCTAAGACGAATCTTGTTATTATTTTCTGAATTGTATGATAAATATTGACATGTTCTTAATTATGTGTTCTTAATTCTTGCTTCAATATTTCAAGATATTGATTCAAGTTAATGCACTTATTCAGAGGAGCAAAAGTCCCTGTCTAAGAGTAAATTTGTCATAATTAAGCGAATTTGATTGCACGCCTAGAGATAGGGTGATAAGATTTTACCGGATTAGGGTGAAACCTAATAAGGGAATCCATAGATCGAGTTAATGCAACACTAGGGGTGTTAATTGGAAAGAGATTTCAATTAATCAACCTAGGGTTAGACGTTGTTAGTCTCGAGAGAGATAATAATATAATTTAGGGATTTTTACAGAACAAGTCAAATAAATAAATCGTCTGATTTAGATAACAAGTGAAGTTTACGTGGATTTTCTCTTGGGTATTGTCTTAATCAATAGAATTTCCCAAAAGTATTTTCCCCAATTCTCTTTCTGTGAAATCTTGGTTAGTTAATTAGTTTAGATAAAACAAACCCCTTTATGTTTAGGCTAAATAATAAGAAAAGAGTTAATACTAGTACTTTTAGTTCCTTTGGATTCGACATTCCGGTCTTGCTAAAACTATACTACTGTTCGATAGGTACACTTGCCTTCGTCGTGATAATAGTTAGTCTTTAAGAACGGTCAAATATAAATTTATTAAAATTTATCATGAATCATCACATCATCACAATCAATCTCCTTTCAAACCCAAAAATTCAGTAGCTCTATATTTACGCAGTTCTTTAATCGGGGCCCATCGGGTAGCAGGAATAGTAATCGGTGCAGGAATGGTTCTCACTGCTTTTTGAAGAGCATCGGCTATTACTTTGAGTATTTTTGTATTATCTCTTTCACTAGTACCACCTCTTCTAGTATTTGACGGTTGATTACCTACCGGGTTTACACTTGGAGTTACAGACTCTAATTCATTCATATCATACAGTTCATTATCTTCACTATACATTTCTTGATCAGTTTCTTCAATTCTTTCGTCAGACATCTTCAACACTATAAAACAGAAACAATTCAATCAATATATAATTTAGCATCCAATCCCGACTCAAATTTAATTCAATAATGGCATGTACCTCTGGACTCAATTCCAAGCTCGATTTAGTCCTAGAATCGACTAAACCCGAGTAGCTCTGATACCATTAAATGTAACACCCCTAACCCCGTCTCGTTACCGGAACAGGATTACAGAGTATTACTGGTCATTACAGTATATTTACATATAAAAACAAGAATAAATGCAATACTATACATCAAAATATAGTTTTAATGAGCCCACAGTACTTAATAAGAATAATTAAAACAAACCGATGACTTAATTGGAAGCTTAGAAAATTTTTAAGTGAAATTTCAAAATTTATTCCTTTAATTAGTACCACACGCCCGTGTGGCTATTGTGACACGCCCGTGTGACTAATGTAACACACCCGTCAAGGGCTAACCGTGTGGCTTACACGGCTTGGACGCTCTCGTGGCCTTTACCCGTGGAGCTCTCTAACTTGTATCTTACTAATCGACTAATTTCATACGGCCAAGGCACACGCCCGTGTGCTCAACCCGTGTGCTAATCTGTTTGTAGCATTTTAGGTGCAGGGGACACATGGTCTAACAACATACCCGTGTGCTAACCGTGTGTCTCACACGGTCTGGTCACACGCCCGTGTGACAAACCGTGTCGACTAAAATTAACCTTGTATTTCAAATTTACCAACCCTGCGAACTATAATCAACAAGCAATTTAATATTTTATCATTCAACCAATCCAAAAAACATGATAAAATACACTTAATACCCATCAAATTATATTACCATAGTCTAACATATATATATTCAATAACCATGAAACATAACTACTTTAAAATTTATGCTTAAACACCATTCAAATCAATTTCAAATAGACTATATTATAACAACACACATTGCATCTATTATCTATCTTTTAGCATTCTTTACTAATAACACCCATAAACAAGATTACATCAAAATAACCTAGGCACATGCCATTCTTTATGACAGGAAACTTCACCAAATATTTGAGTTCGGGAGTTGGCTTGGATGCTAAGACTCTAGCTACTTTGTACCTAACCTACGCACGGAAACAAACCGTACGCTGAGTATACACTCAGTGGTATTTCTATAAACCAATACTTAATATGCATTTAAAATTCAACTATAAATTCTAGCAATAAGAACTTTATAAATTATCTTTCAATTATCCTTATATCACAGTAACACTTATCAATAAAATCATATTCAATAAGAACATACAGTAACAATAGTATCTTTCTGTGTTTAGTACAGTAGTTTACCCTTATTAACATAACTCGGACCTGGACGGATACACAGATCCAACCCACACACCGAGATAATATACAGTGTTTCATCGGCCAAAGCCGAAATACACCGTAATGGTAACAGTAACAGTAATAGTAGCGGTACACAGAGTACCTCATTGGAATAAATCCAGAACAGTAATAGTAAAATGACACTTATAGTGTCTCATCAACACAAAGTCAGAATATCCCTGAACACTTCCAATCCTATGGCATGCCAATTATATCCGACTAGCCCGACACTGTTAATAGGGATTTTAGTTCTTTTTTATTTAAACAGTCACATTTCAAACAGTGCAGCAAGTTAACAATTCTTACCTCAATTTTCATTTTTCATACAATTTAAATAATGAATACATTAAACAATTGTTAAGCTCGGTTTATAGAAATACAAACCGTAATTCTTGAGTCACTCTTCGTCCACTTTCTCTTTTCCTTTCTTTGACGATGTTTCTGGCACTACGTTAGCTACGAGAAATTAAACAATTTAAAAATTATTAATATACTATATCACATTACACATTTCAATTTTCTACACAAATTTTGCTTAAATTCCAATTTAGTCCTTCCACCATAACAATTCTTTCTCTTTAAAACTAATCCCATTTTTCATTCTAATCCATCTTTTACAAGTCTTAACACTTAACTTCCTTCATAAAACATCAATTCTACAATCTATACAATTTAATCCCTACTATGACAAAACTTATATCTCTCTTTACAATTCAATCCTTCTCCCACTTCTTGCTTGAATTTCTATCACTTAAACCAATAATTCTTCCATTTATTCAACTTAATCAACATCCAAAAATTCAATAACTTTCTAAATTTCAACATAACTCAAATATTATTTCTTTCTAAGATTCCATAGACACCAAAATTACAAGAAAAGAGATTAAATTGACTTACCATTTAAAGCTTGAACCTTAAAACCCTATTTTTCCTTTATTTTTCTTTCCCTTTTTCTTTCTTTCTTTCCCTGTTCTATTTCGTTTTCATTCTTTCTTTTATTTCTTTATTTTATTTCTTTTATTTACTTTAATTATTATATTATATTATTACAATATATTTAATATTAATTATTATTTACTTACATAATAAGTAAATACATATAAATATTTACATATGTACAAACATGTATATTACACATGTACTATATTTTTACCATACACTTGTTTCTTTTTGGTTTATTTACTAATTTAATCCCTTGACTTTCTATAGTTTATAATTAACTTTCACACTTTATTCAATTTAATCCTTATACCTACTTATCCTTAATTCAAACTAATTCACTTAATTAAAATCTAATTAACCACTCACTTAACTTCGTAAATATTTATTAGAAATATTTACGAATCTAATTTTCAGAATCGAAGACCCAAAAACTCACTTTTTCGATGACCTTAAAAATTGGGTCGTTACATATCTATTCCTAAGGTTCAACCGGGATCCATACTTTGTCGAATCTTCGTTAAATATTTTTGTGGTGTCGTATCATCACAATTATAATAATTAAGCATTTAAACACATATATAATTTAATACTTATTAACATACAAACTTACCTCAAATTAATACAGAGATAAATAACCAATCAATCCACTACTTTATTTTTGCCTCGATCTAATTCCGAACTTGTAACAGCCCGATTTTGGGTCTAGTCGAAACAGTGGTTTTGGGACCACAAATCTAACCAGAAAAATGTATTTTTATTATATTTTAATGGTCTATATTTTTATGGAATGATTTCGTGAAAATTTTGTTTAAAAAGTTTGTCGTTTGGGCAGCCAATTTGGTCAAAATGACTAAATTGTAATACATGCAAAATGTGAGTTCTACAGGTTAAAGGTGTTTAAATGTTATGAAATTTTAAATTGGAGGTCCTTAAATGGTAATTAAAAAATTGGTTAAGTTTGTGGACAAAAATAGACATGGTTAGGTATGTTTTTAAAGTTTTTCATTAAGGGCATTTTAGTAATTTGGTAATTAAATGGATTAAAAAGCCAAAATAAAGCCAAAATTTGTCCATCTTCTTCCTCCCATGTCTGAATATACCAAGAAGCCATAGCTAGGGTTTTGGATAAGCTTCCAAGCTCGATTGTAAGTCCGTTCTAGTCCCGTTTCTAATGATTTTTATGTTTTTGAAATCTTTATAACATGATCTACCTATTTCTAGTACTAATTTGAGTAATGGTTGAAGGTCTAGGGTTTGAACCATGTTGAGCATGTATTTATTTTGGTGTTTAATGGTATAAAATGCATGTTAGTTGTTAGATAAATAACTTTTGCTAAGTGATTTTTGATGAAAATGCCTAAAAAGGACCTATTTGTAAAAAGTTATAAAATGGGTGTTAAAATGCAAATAAAAGGAAATTTTGGGCTGCTATAAGCATGTATAAGGTACGGCTAGGCATGGGTATTGAAGAAATAGAGTACATTTCATTTTACGAGCCTAGGGACTAAAATGTTAAAATGTCAAACTTTAGGGGCAAAAATGTAATTTTTGCCATAACGTGATTTTGGGCTGATTTGAATAGTATAAAGATTAAATATTTAAATGTGATATTATAGATCAAGAAAAATGAGGTTCAGAATTGGAACGGGGGAAAAACAAGTATTTGACGGGCATGCCCTTTTTGCCATTTTTATGTCAAGGTAAGTTCGTATGTAAATAATGTATTGTTATAATTATGTTTTAAATACTTTAATATTGTATGAATTGTGATTGAATCTTTGGACTCATTCGGCAAAAGTTCTGACAAATGTGAAATCCTGGTTGAACCTTAGGAATAGAATAGGATACGAGTGACATGTCACTAGGAACCCATGTGTTTATGTGATCCGGGTGCTGGTCTCGTATGTCTTACCAATGGCTGGGTAGTCTGGCATGAGTTGTGGATACCTGATAGCTTGTGTGAACAGCACTATGTAGCTAAGTCCTGACTGACAGCTTGTGTGAGCAGACCCGTGGATAGCTCGAGAGCGAGCCTATATGTGTTATGTGATATGAGGTAGCATTGGCTACATATGTGGAACTTATGTGCAAGATTTTCCATGTATCCAATAGTATTCTAAGTGGTTCAACGATAAATTCAACGGGTATGTCAAAGAAAAGAAAGAGCATGTAAGTATTACGAATTGGTACAGGTATGTATGTAAAGTTTATAAGCATTGACTTCATGAAATTGTGAGTTCATGATTTCCACGAGAATGATTTTGTGAAAACCTTGTGATTATTGGTCTATACTTGTGATGTATGAAATTCATGGTAAATTCAGTTGAAGATCATGTGATTGGCTTCTGGGCCAAATTGGGTTATGATATAACATGTTTTATTCACTTAAATTTCGATTTATCAGATATGAGAAAAAGGAAAGATAGGCATAATTGCCTATTAAAAATGGTTATGAAAGTAAGGGAAGATAAAATTTTAGGCAATTGAAAGATATTAAGATATATGCTTAGAAATATAAGTACACATAATTAATGTGCATGTTTACTATGAGGTTTGAAATGGTTTGTTAATTGCTGTAATATATTATAAAGAAGAGATTACGGTTGTTAGGCTAATGCCAAGATATGTTAAATTATGTTATAAGTTGATAGAGTAAACATTGTGACTGAATAATATTATAACCGTAAGATTCATAGCAATTTGTATTATCTTATGTTTAAATTGTTGGATTTGATAAAAGATTGGTAAGAGTTGCTTATTATTTTCGTACGGACTTACTAAGTTATATAGCTTACCCCCTTCCTTTCCCATGTTTTATAGTGCTGTCAAGCTAGCTCGGGTTGGAAATCGCCGGAGATCCTATCACACTATCAAGCTATTATATTGGGTATTGATGAATTCAAGTATTTTGAGTTTATGGCATGTATAGGGACTTGGTCTTTGGCCATATGAGTCAGCTTATAATGGTTCATGGTTCATTTTGTGTATAGCCTTGGAAGTTAACTAATGTTGGTTATAAGTATATTTATATTAATGTCATTTGTGAATGTGGAAATTTGTATAAATTGATATGGAAAGGCTGATGTTTTAAGTATGATTAATAATGGCATGAGAATGACATGTTATGGACATGGTTGTGATTGTTAGGTTGCTCTTACATGCTTGAATTTGTACCATGTGATGTTATGTAGATGAGTGCAAGTGAGAGTGGCAAAATGGCTTGGTAAATAGCCTTGTTTTTGTCCACATGGGTAGACACACGGGCGTGTGCCAAGGCCGTGTGTCACACACGGCCAGCCCCATGGGCGTGTGATCTGGTCGTGTGTCCTCTACACCTAAATTGTTGCAAAATAGAATACTCAGTATTGAGCACACGGCCTAAGCACACGGGCGTGTGTCTTGGCTGTGTGACTTCATTTTGCTCTTAGATGACAAATAGAGAGTTACATGGGTTAGGGACACAGGCGTATGTAGCCACACGGCATGCCTACATGGGCGTGTCCCAAACTAGGCGGGTGTGTGACCCTTGTTTAGGGCAAAAATTTTCTAAGTTTTGTAAAAAATTCTAAAGTTCTCGGTTTAGTCCCGAACCACCCCCAATACATGTTTCGAGCCTCGTAGGCTCGTATTAGGGACTTTATGATTGAATGTGAATAGTTTTAAATTTGGATGCAAATTTGTGACTCGAAATTGTATGATTGTTTGTGTGGCAAGTCCGGTAATGCCTCCTACTCGGTTCCAGCGTAGAATACGGGTAAGAGGTATTACAGAACATGGATTTTCTTGATTTAAATCATCAAATTTAACTACTTTAATCATTATTCTATTCAATTCAATCCAAAATTCATGTTTTGGAAATATTACTATTTTACCCTTATACTTTTGACCTTTTTACAATTTAGTCTTTAGGCTCGTAAATTGAAATTCATGAAATTTTATCCATAACTAAGCCTAGCCAATTTTACTACATGCTCATAGCAGCCCATAAATTCTTCAATTTTACCTATTTAACACACAATTTTCACATTTCTCAATTTAGCCCTTATTTGACAATTTCATTAAAAATCTCTTAACAAAAGTTGTTTAACTAACAACAAAGATTCATTTTATTCCATTAAACATCAAAACCCTATTATAATCATCAATGGATCTCAAACTATTCAATAGTTTTACAAATTAGTCCCCTAGTTAGCTAGGTTAAGCTACAACAATCCCGAAAACATAAAAATCAACAAAAATGGGACAAGATAGCACTTACATGCAAGGGAATTTTTCTGCAAAATTTTCAAGCTTTTCCAAAGCTCTTATTTTCTGGAAAAATCAGCTCATGCATGAGTGAAAAAGATAAAGTCCTGAAGCCACTTGATGTTCGACTTTAACCTGTTAACAAATAAAACATCTGAACACAAAATCAGAAATGTCGCGTTTCATAGCCGACCACTAATACATCTATATCAAATCACTATACATCTTATTACTCCTCAGATGAACAGACAGCTACCACTGTGAGCTTCGTGCAAAATTTTCTATATAAGCTCTGGATTTTTTGGTACACAAACTCTACCTTGAAACAATAAACAGTCATCAGGTCTGACCTAACATTCAGAATAGTTTAGCTTGCAATTCACTATCACATTTCTGAGCTTTTTTAGATGAGCAATAAAAACATCGGTTTAGCTTTTAACTCCACTAAGATCGAACTATCATTAGACAAGGTCAATCGTGTAACCATCGCTCGCTAAGTAAACAAATATTTTCCACTCGAGCATCTGCAACTATATTTTCTTTTCCCAAAAGTTAATCAATGACTAACTCACAATCCTTCAATAGCTCAAGCCATCGACACTGTCTCATATTCAGATCTTTCTGTAACATCAAATACTTTAAACTCTTGTGATTAGTAAGTATGTGACATTTTTCTCCAAACAAATGGTGTTGCCAACTTTTCAACGCAAACATAATAGCGGCCAATTCTAAGTCGCGTGTCAGATAATTCTTTTAATGTGGATTTAACTGTCTGGAATCATAAAATATCATTTTACATTCTTGTACTAAAACACATTCCAATCCGTTCAATGCCGCATCATTGGAAATCACAAATTCTTTACCCGATTCAGACTGAACCAGAACTAATGCTTCAGTTAACAATGCTTTCAACTGTTTATAACTTTATTAACATGTATCAGACTATTCAAACTTCACAAGTGCGATAACTTCGTCAATCAAAACAACTTTAACTCATAATAGCATCTTTTAATTAGAACTAATCTAATAGGTATATTTATGTATCATGTTTTCTAGAATATGAATTCTCCATTCAGACTGTTCGTTTATTTACCCGTGAATGCACAAAATTTTTTTCCAAAATTGAGGGTAAACTTAAATGCATATAACTCAATTTATTTTTCAACTGAATAACCCACTTTGATTAAAACAACTGAATCTATCTTAACTATCAAATAATAACATTTCAAAGTAATCACTTCTTCTTGTTGTTAGGACAACTCAAACATACAATCTTTCATAATTCCCTCAACATACTAATCAAAGATCTTTACAAACTACATTAGCTCAAACGAAACATAACATCCCGATTTAACTCATTGACCTTAATCAAGCTTACCTGAGAAAAGAAAACCATTATACAAATCTGAGCTTGATCTTTCACCGTCTATATGTTTGCCAATCTCAACATTTTCACGAAAACTAGAAAAACCTGAGATCAGTATCACCATGTTCCTATGATCAAACTAGAAATTATAACCATAATAGACATAATTATCCCTATCCAATGAATATCCTTTACAAATGAGCTATGTTTGATAATTTAGACAATAAGAATAATAAGAAAACCGATATAATGACATCCAAGATATGAAGCTATACTGAATTTCTGAGAACATAACTCATATTAAATGATAAAAATCTTGATGATTCCTCAGAGAAAGTCTAGAAGAAAAATATCACTCATACGCACTGAAATAAGTTGTGACAGAGACAATATACTTTCCATATATATAAAGCAGAGCAACAACCAAACAGAATAATAGCATCATATGAATTTTACTATCGACTTTTCTACCAAACGTAATGGAATAGAATACTAAAGAAAGATAGAACAATGTCGATCGTAAACCAACCAGACTATCAATGCTTCTGATTAAAGTTATGGTTAGCTAACATTCTCAAATGATAATAATTACATCTGAAAATGAATAGCTACATATACCTCTGAGAATAATTGAAAACATAGAATACCCATAAGAGATTATCGTAAGCTACTCAACTATAACTACTGCTCTCAGTCATCACTAATCCCACATTATTCCATTCACTAATGAAAATCAATTCAGAAGAAATTCCGGTTAGTACATTCTTTAGACATCATACTTGAATGAATCGATTAGTCGAGATTAACTTCTTCTTTAACAACGACATTGCCTAATTCAAATTATCTTCAGAACAATTTGATATCTCTTCTAGAACTATCTTTACTTGCTAACCCATTCTCATCTCTAACTGCATTTTAATCATTCGGCTACTAAACTCTTTGGTTCCACACTTGTGAGCTTATTAAATCTAAATCTTGTGAATTTAGTTGTATCAACTATACTGGTAAGGGGGTGAAGGTCGTAAAGCCTCACAATTTGACTCTCACATATATACGCATATAA
This sequence comes from Gossypium longicalyx, assembly GCA_025698465.1. Classification (NCBI taxonomy): domain Eukaryota; kingdom Viridiplantae; phylum Streptophyta; class Magnoliopsida; order Malvales; family Malvaceae; genus Gossypium; species Gossypium longicalyx. Next base: position 28,271,816 of record CM047006.1, on the reverse strand, counting down.
CATAACAGTTATCGTTAACATAATATTATGAACTATTATTCATACCTTTATGAGTTTCAACTCATCATAAACACATCTTTACTCAGATATTTGAGTATCACTTTCAACACTATCGGAATTAGCTCGGTTGGAAAGTATCTCTGTCTAATTAAAAAAATCTTATCAGAGTAAGGAGATATCACACTATCACAGGTTATATAATGGCATCTATAACTAGACTCACATATGCTACATTAGTCCAAGAATCGACTAAACCGTAGCTCTGATACTAATAAATGTAACACCCTTAACCTGTATCTGATGTCGGAACAAGGTTACGGAGTATTTTCAGACTTACGGATTAAACAATCAAACTTACGGATTAAACAATCAAACATTTCATGTTCATTTCTCATTCAAATTAAAATCAATTCATAAACAATCATATAGTCCCTAATACGAGCCCTCGAGGCCCTAAATAAACATTAAAAGTGGTTCCAGACTAAACTGAGTACTCAAGGAATTTTTTTAGGAAAACATTGAAAATTTTCAAAGTGCAAGGGACACACGATCGTATGGCCAGGCCGTGAGAGGGACATGTCCGTGTCTTAGGCCGTGTGGGTATTCAAAATGGGATCACCTGGCTATGTCTTAGCCCGTGTCTAACCCCGTATAACTCACTAACTTGGGTCACACGACCAACCCACATGCCCATGTGCCAGGCTATGTACCCTTCAAAATGGCCTCACACACCCGTGTGTTAGTGTCACGGGTCAGAGTGCAAAGCCCATGACCATGGCACAAGATACGCCCCATGGAGGTTTGTCAATAAAATGGGGATCATTTAGCCCATGAAAACTAGCCCGATTCAAGGAACTGTTGGAGAAGCCTATCAGATTGAAGCTTGGTTGGCCCGATAATGAGGATATGGAAACTTAGGCTAATATGGCAACTAATATTATAAGATAGAGGGAATCATGTATTGTAAAGATTAGATCGGATTTGATATGGCATATCTTGTAAATCCTTAAAATCAAGGGATATGGCCGATCTCATCTGCCGATGTAACTTAATCTTGTCCATCGATTTTGGGGGAGCTTAATTATAAATAGAGAGCCTTCCCCTCACTTGTAAATCAGCCATTGTATTTGTGAATTCTTAAAAGTAATAGAATTCTTAGAGCATTTACTCAAATGCCTTGTGTGCGATCTTTTCTATGGCTTTCTGTTGTTCTTTGTTGCTTTTTTTGGCATACATTTTCTAACTCTCTACAATTGGTGCCTTGGAGTTCTTAAGGAATCCTCACTTGAGTAAAGGTTGACTTACGTGAGTTTAGATGAACGGATTACCTAAGGCTACACGAATCACGAGACGAAAGGTCTAGCCCCGTGACAAGTGGTATTCGAGCTATTGGTTCGAAGGCATTGTTGGGATGTCGAAAGAAGTTGTTGGTCAGAGTGAGCTAATAGAAACCCGTGGAAGAGCCAGAAAAGTAAGTCGTTCGAGGGACTTGTTGTCAGCTTTGGAGGATCGAGTCGTCACTTTCGAGGAGTCCATAGAGGACGTCAAGGAGAGGATCGTCGATGTCGATGATAGACTCCTTGATGGGTTGCAAACGATGAAGGAGCAGCTGAGGGAATATGTGTAGGATATTATCGGTTCCTCGAAAAATAAGCTGGCTGGGAAGAATGATGCTCTCGAGGCTATGGTGACAGCTTTAAAGGATGAGATCAATGAGCTTAAGGAGCAGCTCAAGATTTTCAAAGTTGCCATAGGTAATGGGATGTTGGCTTTGAAGCCGAAGTGACAAGAAATGGATGTGCCCAACCGAAAGCGTTTAAAGAGGCAAGGTCTGCAAGTGAGGTGGACAACTTTCTTTGGGCCATGGAGCAATACTTCCATGCGATGAGCATCAAGGATGATACTACAAAAGTAAACACTGTTGCTATGGATTTTACTGATATTACTTTGTTATGGTGGCGACGTAGGTCCACTGATGTGAGACATGGTGGGACCAAGATTGGGACTTGAAAGGAGTTCCAAAAGGAGTTTAAAGCATAGTTTTACCCAGAGTATGCCGAGAATGAAGATCAAGCAAAGTTGCTACGACTTATGCAACGAGGCACGTTTAGGGAGTATGTGTGGGAATTGAGTGAACTCATGCTACAGATTTCTGATTTGATTAAGAAAGAAGCATTTTTCTCCTTTACGGATTGGTTGAAACCATGGGCGAAGCAAGAATTGCAACGTCGAAGAGTTTAGGAACTTGTTAATACCATGATTGTGGCAGAGTCCTTAGTGGAACTTGTTCCGAGAAGAGAAAGGTTTGAATCTTCCAAGCCCAACAGGAGGGGTAATGGTGAGTACCATAAGGAAGATGAAGAGGGACATAGCTATTATGGCAGCGGTATCAGCAGCGACGGTGGTAATAGGAAACCACGAAATGGGAAGTGGAGACCCAATAAAGAGAAGAGGGGAAAGTTGAGATGCTACTTTTGTAAAGGACCGCATATTAAGAGGGATTGCCCAAAGGTATCTTTGTTTTCGACTATCAAGAGGGGTGATGAGCCTGAAGAGGCGAAGCCTATTGAGAAAAAGCCATTGATGATCAAATCAATGATTCTCATTCCAAAGAAAAGGAATGGTGGGGAAGGGTTGATGTTTGTAGACATCAACATTACAGGTCAAAAAAGAAGTGCTCTTGTTGATACGGGAGCATCAGACTTGTTCATATCAGAGAAGGCTGTGAAGAAACTTGGTCTCTCGATTAATAAATTGAATAGAAAGATCAAGACGGTAAATTTCGAGGAGGGCCCAACTATGGGAGTAGTCCGTGATGTGGAACTACAAATCGATGAATGGAAAGGCAAGAAAGAATTCGAGGTAATCTCATTAGATGATTACAATTATGTGCTTGGATTAAACTTCATTGACAGGATCCAGGCAGTTCTGTTTTCATGGGCTAATCGAATTCAGATCGTTACCGATCGCTATCAAATATTGTTGTATCAGTGTATCGAGATATGAAGGTTGGGACAAAGGTGTTGTCATCAATCCAACTAGTCGAGGATGTTTTGTATGGGATAAATATTGACTCGATAGAAAGGGATGCTACGAAAGCCCTTTCGGAAGTGTTAGTGGCGTAAGAGATCGATATAAAGCTTACAGATTCGATTATGGAGCCGACACCTTTGGGAAATATGGGTTGTGCATCGGGCTTCGAGGAAAAAGAAGCGATGCAGAAACAGTTAGGATGAGTAAATGCTACGAGTAAGGTACATTGCAAACACTTTGATAGTGTTTTGAATTCTGACTTGTTGGCTTGGCAAGGTCGTAGGGGTCATTTCAAAGTTCATAAGCAAGGAAGCCGTTGGACTATGGGTAATACGAAGCCAAGGTGTGAAAATTAAGGCGATTCAAAAGGGAACAAGTCAAAATTGGGGCAAGTTAGAGTGACGACTTCCTGCCAACGAGAAGTACCAACGAGTGTAACGATTCAAGATAAGAGGCGATGGAAGTCGAGGTAAAAGTTTTGAAAGAAGGGACAACCCGATCGGAAGGCAAGTCGGGAGGAAGTCAAGGCAACGAGAGGAATCCAATTTGAATCAAGTCAGTGCCATTCAGAAGTCGCAATGAGGGCATTGCAAGAATGATTGGGGGAGAATGTCACGGGTCAGAGTCCAAAGCCCGTGACCATGGCTCAAGATGCGCCCCATGAAGGTCTGTCGATAAGATGGGGATCATTTATCCAACGAGAATTAGCCCGATTCAAGGAACTATTGGAGAAGACTATCAAATTGAAGCTTGGTTGGTCCGATAATGAGGATATGACAACTTAAGCTATTATGAAAACTAATCTTAGAAGATAGATGGAATCATATCTTGTAAAGATTAGATAGGATTTGATATGGCATATCTTGTAAATCCCTAAAATCAAGGGATATGGTCGATCTCGTCTGTCAATGTAACTTAATCTTGTTTGTCAGTTTTGAGAGAGCTCAACTATTAATACAAAGCTTCCCTCTCACTTGTAAATCATCCATTGATTTGTGAATTCTTAAAAGTAATAGAATTCTGAGAGCATTTACTCGAATGCCTTGCGTGCGATCTTTTCTATGGCTTTCTATTGTTCTTTGTTGCTTTTTTTGGCATAAGTTTGCTTCCTCTCTACAATTGATGCCTTGGAGGAGTCCTTAAGGAATTCTCACTCGAGTAAAGGCTAACTTAGGCGAGTTTGGATGAACAGATCGCCTAAGGCTAGATGGATCAATAGACGAAAGATCTAGCCCTGTGACACTAGGCTGTGTGAAAACTGGAGATTATACAGACTTGTACCACACGACCAAGCCACATGCCCGTGTGGTAGACCGTGTGAAGCTACTGACTTGATTTCTATAGAAGTATTAGGGGACACACGGCCGTGTCACCTGGTCGTGTGTCAAACATGGTTGAGACACAAACCCGTTTCTCTGCTTGTGTAGACAAAAATAAGCCATTTTCCAAGCCATATTCCTCACCCACATTGGTACCAACCTATACAAATCAATTTGTATATAACCATGGCATAAATAGGCACTCAAAATCAACCAATCTCAAGTTTATAACATATACTTTCACACATAAAACATGATACTCATAATCACATCCATTGACCACTTTAACACATACCAATTATGCTTCCAAAATATACCTAAATGCTCACACTCATATATGAGACATTGTGCCTAAACTTAACATGTATGACACATATAAATCTAAACTATTTGATACACAAAATATCAATTCACAACCAAGGCATTCATATGGCATTCATTCAACTCATACCATGGGCTATTTACATAATTACATAACAAAATATATGCCCTAATTACAAGCCAATTCAAATGACTAAAACATAACAAAATATGTAGACTATCTTTAGCCAAACCGATCTATACATGCCATTATATCTAAAATTATAAAAACATGAGTACCACAATAGCCGATAGATAGTATGATGATATCTCTGACACCTTCTAACCCGAACGAGCTTTCGATACCTAGATACACAAAGAAATTAACACAAAGTAAGCATGAAATGCTTAGTAATTTCGTAACTCAAAACTAAAGTTTACAACTTCAATTTATAAGCGTGATTCATTTAAGTCAATCCAACGTGTCTTGGCCTTAGCATAAACAACAATAACCTCTCAAAGTTTAATATCACAATAACTAGCCAATTCATCTCAAGATATCATAACATAAGTGCACACTACTTATGTGCATATATATAATCCAAGCCTATGGCTAAACATATTTCAATCATCCAAAAACTCATACCTTTCTATACTTTCATAACAATTTTATTTGGCCAAAGCATAACACATGTTCATCAACAAAGTTAGCCATGTATTCATATAAAACCGAAATCATGTATGAGTTCAACAATTATTTCGATTCCACGTATATGTAACATCTATACCATGTATATGTATATCGTACATAAACCACTTCTTGTATTTCACATAAATACCTATAATAGTTCGTATCGAACTCATGTAACCTCAAGTCATCACTGTGCCTGTTGAACCATTTGGAATACTATCAGATACTCAGGTATCTCGCACACTAAGTGCCAATACGTGGTCAAAACCACCTCTATCTCATATCTCATATAAATGCTCACTCTCGAGCCATCACTGGGTCTGCTCACACAAGCTATCAGTCAAGCCGTAGCTACTTGGTGCTGCTCACACAAGCTATAAATTAATCACAACAAATGTCGAAAACTCAGCCACCGGTAGGACATACAAGACCAGCACCCAAAACACTGTAACTCCTAATGACATGTCATTTGTATCCTATCAATTCCTAAGTTTCAACCGGGATCCATACTTTACCAAATCTTCGTCAAATATTTCCTTATTGTCGTATCATCACAATTATAACAATTAAGCATTTAAACACATATATAATTTAATGCTTATGAACATATGAACTTACCTCGAATTAATACGGAGACAAATGACCGATCAATCCACTACTTTATCTTTGCCTCAATCTAATTCCGAACGTGGCTTTTCTTGATCTAAATCATCAAATTTAACTACTTTAATAATTATTCTATTCAATTCAATCCAAAATTCATGTTTTGGAAAAATTACTATTTTGCCCCTATGCTTTTGACCTTTTTACAATTTAGTCCCTAGGCTCGTAAATTGAAATTCATGAAATTTCATCCATAACCAAACCTAGCCAATTTTACTATATGCTCATAGCATCCCACATTCTTCAACTTCACACATTTAACACACAATTTTCACATTTCTCAATTTAACTCCTATTTGACAATTTCATTAAAAATCTCTTAACAAAAGTTGTTTAACTAACAACAAAGATTCATTTTGTTCCATTAAAAATCAAAACCCTATTATACTCATCAATGGAAAATCTCAAACTATTCAATAGTTTTACAAATTAGTCCCCTAGTTAGCTAGGTTAAGCTACACCGATCCTAAAAGCATAAAAATCAACAAAAACGGGACAAGATAGCACTTACATGCAAGGGACTTTATTTGAAAATTTTTCCAGCTTTTCCAAACCTCTTCTTTGCTGGAAAAATCAGCTCATGCATGAATGAAAAAGATAACCCCTTTTTGTTTTATTTAATTTTAACCTTTAATTACCTATTTACCAAATTACCTTTATCTAACTTTAAAATTTTCATAATTGCCAAGCCATGCACATCCACTATCACCTTTAATGGTCCAATTACTATATAAGGACCACCATTTTAAAGTTCTATAGCCATTTCACAATTGCCAAACCATGCACATCCACTTTCGTACTTTACGCAATTTAGTCCTTTTCATCAAATTGAACATGCAAAATGGTAAAATTTCTTAACGAAATTTTTATACTATAACATTATCATGTTGTAGATCACAAAATAACATTAAAATGAAATTTTTAACTTTGGATTTGTGGTTCCAAAACCACTGTTCTGATTTTACTGAAAATGGGTCGTTACATATGTATATATTTTATATATTAAAGATACTTTTTTATTAGAACTAGCTGCTTCTTTAATTCATCAAAATTCAAAAGTTTTAGATAACACTACATAAAAATAGGTTTTTACGGAATTTTTTAGCCTTATAACGGCGCTTCCGCTAAAACAATTTGCGGCACTTATCAAAACGCAACAAAAAATGCCGTTAAATTTTACGGTATTTATGTGGGAAAATGTCGCAAGAGAGTCAAGCATGTTGTGGCGTTTGTGACTACAATCGCCGCAAAAGATCATGTTTTTTAGCAGCGCTTGTGGTAAAAGCGCCGCTAAAGATCATGTTCTTTAGCAGCGTTTATGGTAAAAGCGCAGCTAAAGATCATGTTCTTTAGCGACGGTTGTGGGAAAAGCATCACTAATATTAACAGATTTTACAAACTTAATTTTATTTGATATAGAACCCAAATTTTTAACATATTTTCCTGTAACTTCAAGTCCAACCAAAAACTTCAAATCTAGATGATACTATCACAAAAGAAATATGTATATGATCTAAATTAATAAATGAAATAACAAAATATATTCAAAAGTTATATTGTTAAGATATTCTTACAATAAGAAAAAAAGAGTCTAAGATGGTGGATTATGCGATTGATTCTGCTGAAACATCTTCATCATATTTTGAAGCTGTAGCTGGAGTTCGTCATATTTTCTTGTTGCCTCTACTGCCCTTGCTGCTACCTCTATTTCCCTCGCTGCTGCCTCCGCTTTAAGTTGTAGCTGGAGTTCATCATATTTTCCTTGAGCCTCTGCTTCTCTCAATGCTGTCTTCGCTTTAAGTTGAGTAATTTGCCCAATTGTGCTCGCTTGCATTTGAGCCATCTGGTCTCTTAACCTCTGAACTTCGGCTTGAGTCTGATTCACCGGAGGCATGTATTGCTGCGAGCTGGATCCAAAATATTAGGTTGGGCTAACAAAATATCCTTGAAATCGAACTCGACCATACCTTTCAGGACCCAAAACTAATAATTCGATTATCTATGTCTTCTAGATTAACAGAACTAACACTTGAAGCCATCACTTCATACTCTGCCCTTTTATCCTTTAGTTTTTCCTAATAAATCAATCAATGAGTTAGAAACGAAATATATAATCAAACAAATGCAACATAACTTGGCATTATTTGCATTACAAACGAAGAATTAAACCATTATAATTGAACATGATAAGTATTTAAAATAATTAAAATTTTATTAAGTAAATATACCATAATTTCTGCAGCTTTAGTAATCATAAGAGATTCATCTTTCTTTCCATGTGTAATGTCAAAAAGCTGAAGGCATCCAACTTTTTGACCAGATGACAGTTCCTACAATATGGTAGGAAAAGTATTATTTAGTAGAAATTAATTAATATTTGACACAATTAACAAATTCAAAATACTTCTTCATTAGCTACAGAAGCAAAACTTTTTGACTCAGCTGTATGCATGAATTTTTGCTTTTGCTTGCTTGTAGTTCCAACTCGCTCACGATCCTACATTATGAAATTATTATTACATATATAGTACATACTATAAATCGAAATAATTGTAAGAGTTTGGAAGTACGTAATACCTCTCCTTTCTTTGAATTCCAAAATCTAACTGCATCTTCCCATTGGTACCTCCGTATTCTCGGCGGGACATTTCGTAATTTCTCTTCGAGGCTTATATTTTCTTAAAATATTCCTTCTTTAAAGTAATTTATGGTCTCTCTATTTCTTTGCTAATGCTTTCTTCACATAATTATTCGAGACCGCTAAAACAAATCTCTCCTGCAAAAAATACAAGTTTAGAAAGTAAATATAAATGAAAATTAAACCAAAGTATTATAAATTACATTCACGTTATTACCTTAATATTATCGAGAGCTTGATTTTTGTTGCTATCAGGCATATGATGCCATGATTCATAGTTGATTGACAACAGATTGGCATTTCGTGCTATAATGCCCAAGTATCCTGCTAAAAGTCGAGCTTCTGATCCAATAGGTTGACCATGACTGTTTCTAGATACTTTGACATGCTCCACAGAATTTAGGTCGTATAAATCCTTTAATAGCATACGTCCTCGAGTTTTGCGCCTCCTACCATTTTCAGCTAAAAAAATTGTATATGATAATATAAGAATTTGAAACAAAAATCAATAATAAAAGTCAACATGCATTTAAATTACAGTTAATATTACTTTGAATTTCTACAGGTCCGTCAACTGTATTCGGAACATTCAAATATCCAATAGTAGTCTATTGATGACTATTTATTTCTTTCGAATTTGGAGGATTTTGAATAATACTTAGATCTTGCAATCTTCTTCTAGGCATATTATCTACAATGCACATAAAATAGTTGAAATATTAGTAACTAATTACAACAATAATAGTAATGGATAAATTTAACAAGATCAAGATTTAAATTATAATGCAACATATAATTCAAAAATGTAAAATATTACTACATCATGATTCGTAAATATCTTCATTCACATCCTAGTGAACCCATTGAAATTGTGTACTAGTATTAGGGATAGTTTCATTTAAGTTTTGTTCTGGAAAAGACAAAGTTTCTGATCTTTCATCAATGTCATCTCTACTTCCATTGCCCATGTCAAACAAGTCTCTAGGGGTGTTACAGAGTACAATGTACCAACCGTCATCAATTGGATCTTTCGAGTAAAAAACTTGTTTGACTTGAGAAGAAAATACATACGGCTCATCTATCAATTATTGTCTAATGTGAATTAATCGAGAGAAGTTCACCATTATAAAACCAAATTGATCTTTTTTAATTCCGCGAGCAGTATTAACATCAGCCCAAACACATCAAAATAAGACAACGTTTTGCTTGCCATAGTAATCCAACTCAATAATGTCCATAAGAAGTCTGTTTTTACCTTAACAGGATTACTGTCCCTAGCACTAACATAACTTGTAATTGAAGAATTAACAACAATTCCACAATTTTGAGCCCTCATCAATCTTTCGCGAGATTTTGTATGAAACTTGAATCCATTAATGAGGAAGGCATTATATCTTTTTACTACTCTATTCGGACCTTGGGAAATCCATTTAACTTCTCCATTGATGTCCTTTCCACTCCAAGTCTATTGAATTAAAAGTAAATTGATTAATTATAATGTTATACAAAAACATTATTATTTGTCACTGAAAGCTTCAGTTGCATACAGTTTGCCCTAACCATTCATGAAAATATTTTGTGAATAACTTATGAATCTCTTGATGTTTTAATCTTCGGGAGCGTGAATGAGATTTCAAGACTTGTTTAAACTCACTATGTTAAAAAGTAGATTACTTAGTTAGAAAATAAACAAATGAAAAAGATGAATATTTATCAAATTCTAAAACTTACTTGCGTAATGGTTCAATTGAATCGTGGTGAAAAAGAACATATCGATGTACTTGTACCCAAGATCTATCATCTAAGTGTGCAATTTCAACTTTACCAATTGGTTGTCTATAACTTCGAAATAGATTAGTTTCAGCTAAGTTATGATTAGTGAGCCCAGCATTTCTACTTGGTTTATTTAGTCCTGTTTTAACATCTTCTAAATATCTAGAGCATAAATTCATACACTCCTCTACTAAGTAACCTTCAGCAATTGATCCTTCTGGATAATGCTTATTATGACAATAAGACTTCGATTTGTATAGAAACCTAAACACAATATACAACATTACCAAAAGTTGTAATTAAAGGTATATTCATGAATGAATGAAAACTTTTCAAATAAATTACCACCTCTTTATAGGATAAATCCACCGATAAAAACTGGTCCACCAAGTTTTGCTTCATGGAGGAGATGGATTAGCAAGTGCACCATAATAATGAAGAACGAAAGTAGAAAGATCTTCTCCAAGTTGCATAAATTCAAGTCGGCTCGATCTTGTACTTTCTCAAGTTCTTCAACAATAAAAAATTTGCCACAAATAGCTTTCATTATATTGGATAGTTTAATTATACAAGACGTCACCTTTTTTAACATATAACAGCGTAAAAAAACTGGTAGTAAATCTTGCATCAATATGTGATAATCATGTGATTTTAGGGAATATAGTTTTCGATATTTAAGACTCACACATTGAGATATATTTGATGCATACGCATCTGAAACCTTTATATCCTTCAACACCGTGCAAAACACTTCTTTTTCTTTCTTCAACATTGTAAAAATAAAAGGCGGTAATCGAGATTTTCCATTCGAAAGTAATTAGGGATGAAGATTACGCCGAATTCCCAAGTCAACTAGATCAAGTCGACTCTTAATATTGTCTTTCTATTTTCTATCGACATTGAGAATTGTCCTGATGATGTTCTTGCAAACATTTTTTTAATATGCATGAAATTAATATTGTGTCGCAAAATGTGATGATCTCAATAAGGCAACTAAAAAAAATACTTCTTTTTTCCCACAAGTCTGCCTTTTTAAGATCAACCTCTTCATCAAATTCATCATCACTCTGCAGGTCAAGATCGCCAATATCGCCAACATACGCCTCCCTCAGTCTTTTCTTTGTTTGCGTGTTGGGTGGTTGATTCATCTTCCCATAACTGAAATTGATATCTTTTAACATGAACAAGATTTCAAATCCAATGGTTTACTCAGGAGCTTCTCTGAACTCTTCAGTACCATCAAATAGAGTCCTCTGAAATTTAAATCTATGATTTCTATCTAACCACCGACGATGCCCCATATAAGAGAACTTCTTCCCATTATATAACCACTTCGAACATGTTTGCGCAGCACAACAAGGACAAGCATAACGTCCTTTGGTACTCCGACCAGATAAATTGGCATAAGCCGAAAAATCATTAATAGTCCACAATAAAGCTACACGTAAATAAAAGTTCTCTTTTATCAAGACATCATATGTTTCAACACCCGCCCATAACTATTTCAACTCTTCCATAAGTGGTTGCGTATAAATGTCAATATCATTCCCGGGACCTTTCTCTCCAAGGATAATCATATATAAGATAAAAGAAAATTGCTTTAGGAAAATCCACAGAGGCAAATTGTAAGGAACAAGCACTACAAACCAAGTACTGTATGAAGTACTTATGATTTTAAAAGGATTAAATCCATCATATGCTAGCCTGAGCCTCACATTCCGAGGATCGCTTGCAAAGCTTGGAAATTTACTGTCAAATGATTTCCAAGCTAAAGAATCCGTAGGATGTCTTAATAATCCATCATCGGTTCGTTGATCATGATGCCACCTCATAAACTCGGCTGTTTTTGACAACATGAAAAGCCTTTGAAGCCTTGGTATTAGTGGAAAATATCACAAAATCTTTACTGGCTTCTTTCTTGACTGTGCCTCACCTTCATCCTCATTCACATCTTCTGCATTCCTATTTATCCAACGAGATTTATCTCAAACATGACAAGACAATTGGTTTTCCCGATTACCCCAATACAACATGCAGTCATTTGGGCAACTATGAATTTTGTCATATCCAAGGCCTAAATCCTTTATCAGTTTCTTCATATCTTTGCATGAATAAGGGATTTTTGCAAACGGAAACATATCTCTCAAAAACTCTAACAGTAGCATAAAAGAGTTTCTGGTCCACCCTCCCAAACATTGTAAATGAAAAAGACGAATGCAAAAGGACAGTTTTGAAAATTTCAATCCCTCATAAAGTTCTTCATTCATTTCATTAAGTAACTTGTAGAACTTTGCTGCCTCTCCATTTGGCTCTTCATCATGTGCACTTCTTTTCATTTCGTTAAAAACATTTCCACTAATATGACAATCATCGAATGCAATAATTTCATATGGAAGCGATTGCAAACCATGACTGTGAATATTAAATGCATCTCGCAACATACCTTCCATGTCATCTTCTCTAATAGATTGATAATAAGCATTATGAGGACAAGAAAGATTAATCATTGAAGAGGTTCTACGAGGTGTACACTCTCCATGAAAAATCAATTTTTTATACCCTCGAATAAAGCCATCAACAATTAGATGTTCGTAAACAACTTCACGAATATGCCAATTGATGTTGTCACACTTCTTACACGGGAAAAGAATCATATTCTCTTGGCTTGCATTTTGAAATGAAAATTTTAGAAAATTTTGTACTCCATTTCGATAGTCATTGCTTACCCTTGACAAATCCATCCAACTCTTATCCATTTCGTAGTTCTTGGAGTCTAAAGTTGACAATAAATTACGACTACTTAAGTGTTCTAAATAGATTTAAATCATGTTATGGAGCTAAAATAGATAATATATATCAAGTATCAAGTATCTAATTATTTAAAAGATATATATTAGTGACAACATTTTATGTTTGGATACTCCAAATTCGCTATAAAAAATTTACCTTAAAGATTTAATGCATTGTATTTTAATGGGTGTAAACTAATTCAGGTAAGTTGTTTGTTTATAAGTATGATTAAGAGTAGGGAAAAACAATAGTGTTGCCCTAATTTCTGTGATTTTTATATATTTTGATCCAAAGTTTTATGTTAGTTATTGTTAAATATGACTCCTATTTTCAGTTAAATTTGAAAAATAATCTTTCAATTATACTCTGTTTACTTGTTTCAATCAAACACTGGTTAGTTTAGATTATTTTATTATTATTTGACTTATGAATTTAGCCTATAAATAGGCTCTTTTACAACCTTAGAAACAATGCCCATTAAAGATTAGAACTCATAACACATTTAGAGAATTTTGTGTTTACGTTTTGTGGGTTCTTTATTTTCGGGTTTTCAGGGTTTAGTTTTTATTTCCATCTCTATCTTTTTGTACTCTTCGTTCTTTTGCCATTATAGTAAAATTATCTTGCCCGTGGTTTTTTTATCCTCTTTGGAGGGGTTTTTCCACGTTAAAATTTGTGTGTTCAATTTCTCAATTTTTTTGCTATTTTTTTATTCGTTGTTTAATCGGGTCGAAATCCTAACAAGTGGTATCAGAGCTAGTTCAATTTTCATTAATCAGCCCGTTCAGAGATGGCAAAAACAAAATTTGAAATTGAAAAGTTCGATGGTAAGACAAATTTCAATTTGTGGCAAGTTCGGATGATGGCAATTCTAATTCAATCCGGTTTGAAAAAGGTTGTTATTGGGAAAAAGCCTGAGAATCTAAATAAAACAGAATAGGAAGAGCTTGATGAAAAGGCTTTATCTGTAATCCAGTTGTGCCTCGCGAATATGGTATTGCAGGAGGTATTGACGGAGAAGACCTCATCCGCCTTGTGGAAAAGGTTAGAAACTCTTTATGCGACTAAGTCTCTGGCTAATCGTTTAGTGTTGAAACAACGTCTATTTACGTTTCGCATGAACGAAGGTGAGCTTCTTAGAGATCGCATCAGTCAACTTATTACTCTTTTAAATGATTTAAAGAATGTTGAGGTTCATATTGACAATGAAGATCAGGCTATACTATTATTGTGCTCTTTACCCCCTTCATACAAGTCTTTCAGGGAGACCCTGATTTATGGCAGAGACAAGCTCTCGTTCGAAGATGTGAAAGGTCATTTGTTGAGTAGAGACAAACTCGACAATGAGCTTCATTTGGATAGCAAGACAGATAGGCAAGCTTCCGTTTTGGTAGCATCAAAGAAACGAGACAAAAGGTGTCGCTATTGTAAAAAGTTAGGTCATGTCAAACCAGATTGTTATAAACTGCGAAATAAAAGAGCTGCTGAGAGTAACGAGGAAGATGTAGCTGGTGCTAATTTGGCCGATGAAAACGGTGATGATTTCTTGTTAGTGTCAACAAGCGATAACTCCAAGCTTACGTCCGAGTGGATCCTAGATTCGGGATGTTCTTTCCACATGTGTCCCAATAGAGAATGGTTCTCCACATACAGTTCAGTTGAAGGTGGAGTTGTGCGCATGGGAAACGATTCATCTAGTAAGGTAATTGGTATTGGTACTGTTAAAATTAAGATGCACGATGGGACGATTAAGACACTCTCAGATGTTAGGTATGTACCTGATTTACGAAAGAATCTCATCTCCTTAAGTATTTTAGACTTGAAAGGATGCAAAATCAACATCGAGTCGAGCGGCATTAAAGTATCTCGTGGAGCTCTCGTTTTGTTAAAAGGTAAAAGAACCGGTAGTCTTAATATTCTGGAAGGTTATACAGTGACCGGTGAAATCGGACGTCCCTCGTTCGTTACGGAGTTGAAGTCAACTTGTTTGGAGCGGAGGCAACTTGGTCATAGGAGGGAAAAAGGTATGACCGTTTCGTTGAAGAGAGGTTCTCTTTTGGATGCAGGTTTTGAAAAGTTAGGGCACTGTGTTCGTGAAAATCAGACCCGGGTTAGTTTTGATTTGGTAGTGTACAAGTCGAAGGCTAGAAGTCTTCCAGTTTCTAAGCACAAATTCGACTCAGTTAATTCCCTACATAGTTCAAGATAGGCTCGTGGCGGGCTTTGACAAAGATGGCGTTGTGGAAATATGAGTCAAGGTGGAGATTTGTTAAATATGACTCCTATTTTCAGTCAAATTTGAAAAATAATCTTTCAATTAAACTTTGTTTACTTGTTTCAATCAAACACTGGTTAGTTTAGATTATTTTATTATTATTTGACTTATGAATTTAGCCTATAAATAGGCTCTTTTACAACCTTAGAAACAATGCCCATTAAAGATTAGAACTCATAATACATTTAGAGAATTTTGTGTTTACGTTTTGTGGGTTCTTTGTTTTCGGGTTTTCGAGGTTTAGTTTTTATTTTCATCTCTATCTTTTTGTACTCTTCGTTCTTTTGCCATTATAGTAAAATTATCTTGCCCGTGGTTTTTTATCCTCTTTGGAGGGGTTTTTCCACGTTAAAATTTGTGTGTTCAATTTCTCAATTTTTTCGCTATTTTCTTATTCGTTGTTTAATCGGGTCGAAATCCTAACAGTTATGATATTATATATATTTTTTATATTCTTTAAATGTTAGAAATTGTATTTTTTTTATATTCTTTAAATGTTTATGTAAGTTATGATTATCATCTTTAAATATTAACTTTAAATATTGACTCTTTTAATTATACTCCTTTAATTTTTAAATTTGTGTTTTTTTATCACATTTATGTTTACTATACTTAAAAGGGCAACAAATTAATAGTTATACGTTAATAAAGTTAATATTTGTTAATTTTTCATCTATTTTGAGTTATTTTGATAAAAAAACACAAATTTAAAAATTAAAAGAGTCAAAATAATTAAATGAATGATTAAAATAATTTTTTTAAGTTAGATGATATTATGCCTTCATTTTTTTATTTTGCTTTTTTTATTTTTTTTAAGAATGTTCATAGAATGGGTCATTATATACTTACCTACTTGAATTTGATAAATTACCCCTACTTGATACCTAAATTGGCTTACGATTTCTATGTTTAAATATCAATTAAATAAAAAAAATTTAGATATGTCAAATTCAAGTAACTTCGAATATATTAACTCTTTTAGAATTCAACAAATGATATTTTTGACCTATATTAACTCTATGGCGTAGTCATAGTATTGAGGAAGCAACTTGGGAACCGGAAGAAACTATGAGATCTCAGTACCCCCACCTCTTTTTAAGTAAGTTTTGAAGACGAAATTCATTAAGGGGAGAATTGTAATGACCCGATAGTTACGGGTATCAAAAAGTGAATTTTTGGGTCTCCGTTTTCATAAAATGGACTCGTAAATATTTTTAATAAATATTTACAAAGCTAGTTGAGTAGTTAATTAGGTTTTAGTTAGGTGAATTTGCACGAATTAAGAGTAATTAGATATAAAGACTAAATTGCATAAAGAATGAAAGTTGAATTATAGATTCAAGAAAAAGTAAAAGGACTAAATAAAAAATTATGCCAATTGCATTAAATGAGGCGGCATAAGTGTTTATTAATATAAAAATCTAAAGTTAAAAATATATATATAATATTATAATAATAAACCTTAATCTTTAAGTAAATATATATTATATTATATTATATTATATTATATAAAAAGAAATAGAAATAGAAAAGGAGAAGGATAGAACGAAACATAGAAGGAAAGAAAGAAAAAGGAAAGAAAAGGAGAAAGAAGGAGAACTAGGGTTTCAAGTGTTCAAAACTCAATTGGGTAGTCAATTTAGTCCATTTTCTTGTAATTTTTATGTTTTTAGAATCTCGCTATTAAATACTACCTGACCTATCTCAAAATTTTAGAAATTATTGAGTTTTTAAATGTTGTCTATATTGAATAATTTGAGTATTATGGATTAAATTAATAGATTTTTAAGTTAGAAATGATAAAGGATTGAATTGTAGAATAAATTATAAATTTTGAGTATTAGGGACTAAATTGTGAAAATTTTGAAATTTAGGGATTTAAGTGAAATTAGAGAGTTAAATCTAGTTTAAAGTGGAAATTGAATGAAAATATAGGATTAATTGTGAAGAAATAAAGTTAGTCTCGGTTTAGGGACTAAATTAGAATTTAGGCAAATGTTGAGTAAAAATTGAAAATATTCAATGTGAAATTGAATTGTATTGTATTAATTAATTTTAACTGTTTTAATTCTGTAGCTAACATTGTGCCAGAAACCTCAACTAAGAAGGGAAAAGATAAAGTCAACGAGGAATAGCTCAGAAATTCTGGTTTGTATTTCTATAATTCGAAACTAGTTATTAATTGTTGTAATTTTTATTTAATGTATATGGTAAGTTTTGAGGTAAGTAATTGATATTTTGATAATTGATTGAATGAATTGAATTGAATTGGTAGATATATATATTGAATGAATTATTTTTGAATTGAAATGATTATGTGTAATTATGTGATTATATGAAAAATTAGTATTGGATATTGATTATATCTGAAATGCAAAATTAAACCCTATAAACTATATCGAGCTGAGTCGAATATAGATGGCATGCTATAAGATTGGAAGAGTTTAGAGATTTCTTCGACTTTGAGTTGATGAGACACTGGGTGTCAATTTATTACTTCGGATTTATTCGATGAGGCACTGGGTGCCAATTTACTTTGGTTTAGCCGATGAGACACTAGGTGTCAATTTATTACTTTGAATTATCCGATGAGGTACTGGGTACCAAATTGGTGTGTTTTGGTTGGATCCGTGTATCCGTTGGAGTCCGAGTCGTGTTAATAGGGGTAATTAAATGAAATGATACTATTATTGGTATTGGAAAACATTGAATGTGAAATGAAAATGAGACACATGAATTGTGTATCATATTGTGAAAAAGCTATTTGTATAGCAAGTGTGAGATTTGAAATATCAAATGATGAGAATTGAATATGTTATGAATGATGTGTTTATGAATTGATGAATTGAATGACTAATGTTATTGCGTGATTAAATATATATTATAATATATTGCCTTTAATTATTCGGATTATAGAAATACCACTGAGTTTAAACTCAGAGTACGATTTTATTTTCCGTGCGCAGATTAGGGACTTGATTTTGATTGCCGATTCAGCATCCAAACAACGATCCTGATCTCAAAAGTGGTGATGTTTATCCTTTTGTTTCGGCATTTATCTAGGATGTCTAAATGTTAATCATTTTGTAGGTTGATTGTACATAAGATTATAATTTAATATTGGTTGGTTATAAATATATATAAGTATGTGTTTATGTTTAAGTTAATGTTTAAATGAACATGTTATACGTAAATTAGATTGAATTTAGCATGTTTACAAATTGGATTTATATGATGTCTTATTTATGTGTTTCGATGATATAATTATGGTACCTATAACGGTACATTAGTTAGATACTTAGGTTGACTGTTCTGACATGTTTTGAATGTATTTGATTTGAAAAGTCCGAAAATGCTTCGTGACCTTGCTCTGGCGACGAATAAAGGTTACCGTGTAACTCTCTGACTTGGGTCACACAGCCAAGCCACACCCTCGTGTGCTAGGCTGTGTACCCTTTTGAAATGACCTCACATGCACGTGTGCTAGCTGTGTGTCTCACACGGCCGTGTGTTTGACCGTGTGGACCGAAAAGGTGCCTTAAACAACAAATTTACCATTTCTTACATGCTCAAGTATTAAACAACTTAAAAACCATTCATTTAACCTGTTCAAAACACAATCAAACACATTCAAATCATGCTAAAACAATCATCCTAAGTGTCTAACCAATGTACCCTCATTGGTACCTCATTTATATCATCAAATCATATTATCAAAGCATCATTTTAATCCAAATTATAAATCTACCGAATTCAATCCATTTTGCGTAATTCATAAACACTTAAGCATCAATTTAAATTCACATGCACCTATACAGATTTGGTTCAATTTACCATGCCATAATATGGCTTCAAACACAAACACATATTTATATGTATATACCAAACTAACATTACTCTTATAACCTTATTTACAATCCATCCACAAAATAATTATCATTTAGACATCCTAGGAACATGCCGACACAAGAGATAAGCATCACCACATTTGAGTTCGGCATCGTTGTTAGATGCTGTATCGGCAATCAAAAGTAAAGTACCTAATCTGTGCACGGGAAAAAAAACTGTATGCTGAGTAAAACTCAATGGTATTTCTATAATCCGAATATTTAAAAACAAGAGATTACAATTGTATAATTGAAATATAAACACATATTAATATTTAAAAATCACAACTACCATATACCAAATCTTTGAATTCATACATAATAGCATATCATTTCACACTATATTCAACTTACACATGCTATCATATTTCATTTGTTTCACAAATATCCCAATTCTCATACTTGCTATATAATTAGCTTTTTCACAATTTGATTCACATTTCATTTAAACAATAGCATTATCCATTCCATATCCACTTCATGAGTACATAACTCATGTATCTCATTTTCATGTTCCAAATCACTATCACATTTTCAATTCTCATACAATATCATCTAATATCAATCATAGTACCGTTTTATTTAATTACCCCTATTAACACGACTCGAACTCGGGCAGATACATGGATCCAACCAACATACCAGTTTGGCACCCAGTGCCTCATCGGATAAATCCGAAGTAATATGCGCCTAGTGCTATATACATTGACATCCAGTGTCTCATCGATTAAACCGAAGTAAATTGGCACCCAGTGCCTCATCGACTCGAAGTCGAAGAAATCCCTGAACTCTTCCTATCCTATGGCATACCATCTATATCCGACTTAGCCTGATACAGTTAATAGGGTTTAATTTCACATTTTAAATATAACCAATATCCAATACTAATTTTTTTTATAATCACATATATACACATGAATTAAATTCAATCTATAATAATCAATATCCAACTTTCACATTAACACATATATTCATTTAAATTTAATAATCAATACATTCAATATGAATCTACAATTCAATCCATTTCAATCAATTATAAAAATTTCAATTACTCACCTCAACACTTACCATATGCATTAAATTGAATTATAACAATTAACAACTAAGTTTGAATTATAGAAATACAAACCATGAATTCTGAGCTATTCTATATCGATTTTATCTTTCCTCTTTTTAGTCGGGGATTCTGGTACGATGCTAGCTATGGAATTAAAACAATTAAAATTCATCAATATAACACAATTCAATTTCATATTGAATATTTAAATTTTTACTCAATATTTGCCTAAATTCTAATTTAATCCCTAAATCAAGACTAATTTTTATTCTTCATATTTAATTCTATATTTTCATACAAATTCCACTTTAAGCTAATTTAACTCCCTATTTTTACTTGAATCCTTAAATTTTGAATTTTTCACAATTTAGTCCCTATTACTCAAAATTTACAATTTATTCTATAATTTAATTCTTTTCCATTCCTAGCTTAAAAATCTATCAATTTAATCTCTAATAGTAAAATTATTCAACATTAAAAACTTTTAAAAACTTAATAATTGCTAAAATTTCGAAATGGGTGAGGTAACCCTAAGTACCGGGATTCCAAAAACTTCAAATTTACAAGAAAATGGACTAAATTAATTAACCAATTGAACTTTAAAATTTTGAAGCCCTTGGCCGTGCGTTCTCTCCTTTCTCCCTTTCTTTCATTTTCTTTCTTTTCTTTTTTACTTTAATTTGCATGCCCTTTCTTTTAATTTATTTTTTTATTATACTTTAATTTATTATAATATTATATAATATATATACTTACTTAATAATTAGGATAACATATTTTATCTTTTATTATTACAATATATAAAATAAATTTACATATAATATATATAATTCACTAACTGTCCCACCTAAAGAAACAATGGTAAAATTGCTTCTTTAGTCCCTTTAATTATTCTTTAATCTATAATTCAACTTTCATCCTATATACAATTTAATCCTTATACCTAATTACATTTAATTCAAGTAAATTCACTTAACCGACACTTAATTAACTACACAACTAGCTTTATCAATATTTATTAAAAATATTTACGAGTCCGATTTATAGGAACGGAGTCTCAAGATTGCACTTTTCGACACCCTTGACTATAGGGTCGTTACACATAAAACCTGCTTATCATTCTTTTTTCCCATCAAAATCAGATAATGAAGATAACTAAAATTCATTACTAGCTTGTTACTGGATCATATGGAAATGAAATAAAATAAGATAAAATAAGTGAGACACTAAGCGAGAAAGCCTTCCTAAAGAGAGTAAAAATAGGGCTTGAAACCCTAAAATGCAAATTCACAAAACTACTTAGTTCATAACATAAAATTTGTAGATAAAAATAAATTAAATAATCGTTCAATTTCTCACCTGCAACACTCCCTGGTTTTGTAAACAAAATTTGATATTGCACAGTTGATTTTCACCAAAAACCTGAAACAAAACAAGAATCTGAATATTTATCCACTTGATTTTCTAGTTGATTTCAATTCTATCAGTCAAGTAAACAAATCTGCAATCTTATATATACAATAAAAAAGCAAAGAACAGATGAAAATGCTCGACTTATTTTTTAAATTTCTCTAGAAATAAACGGAAATAACAAAAAAGTAGAATGGAAAAAGGAAAAAAAAAAAAGATATGTTTTCCTAAGACTCACAGAGGCTGGCAAGTGAGTTGGTTGCTGGGTAAAGTGGCTAGGCGTTGATTGCTCAGTTACAAACTCTGATGAAAGGGGGGCACATTGGATGTTTAGGGTTTCGGGAAATCATATAATGTGGATGGGAGATGATATCGAGCAAAGAAAAAGGATATCGAAGACAGAAAGTAGACTAAGAAAGAAAAAACATGAGAAAGAAAGAAAAGGGATCAACAGACTGAGAAAGAAAACAGGTAACTCGTGGGAGATGATATCGAAGAAGAAAAAGGATCTATGATTTCTTTGTGAAAATGGAGCCGTTTCAATAAAAAGTAAATAAATTCGTGGCGGTTTTTTTCATAAGCTATTGCTTTACCTTTTTGCGACGTTTATAGGAAAAATGCCACTAATGGTATATATTTGTGGCGTTTTCGGTCTAAACGTCATTAAAAATGCTGCTAAAAGCTTAATTTGCTGTAGTGCAATTAGTGCCGTATGGTATAGACATGTTGAAAACGATATTTATTTAATATAAATTTATATTTATTATTTAATTTTTTTATATAATATATAAAAATTATATTTAATGCACTGGTAGTACATGAAAAAGCAGAATATCAAACCTAACTCACTTAAATAGATTGTCTAAATGTCATTAACCAAGCAATAATCTTTTGCATTAATCTGGTTTCAATTTTCTTTTTCATTTTGATATATGTATTTTGAAGATTTTATTTATTTATTGAGTTTGTTTGATTAATCATTTTCTTATTTTTTTTCTAGTACTTGCAAAAGATAGAGATGGAGCAAATGAACAAGAGAGGATTATATTTTGTCTAATCGGGGAAAGTATAAGTGATTAAATAAGTTATGGGATATTTAGTTATAAGTCCTTCCATAATTTTTATTTTACTTATAATTTGTTATTCATCAATGGTGTATGAGATTCATGCGCTGATTATGCATACTAAAATATAAATATCATTATTTAAAATATTTTCATGGAATTATAAATCACAATTCGTGGCCTCGTTAATTAACAAAATAAAAGAAAATTAAATAACTTATAAAAATAAAAATAATAACTCTATTCTTATCTACAAAGGTTAATTTTCCTCTTTTGCATGTAAAGTAATAATACACAATTACCCTGTTTTTTCTTTTTGGCTTATCCAAAAATCTTTTCCAAAAAGAAAAAAGAAAATCAATTTAATAACTACCCAGTTTTTGCCGGTGATGCTTATATAATACTCTCATGGCGGTGGCCCTGAAAGGACAGTTTGAACTAACGAAACCATTTACTAAATGGAGATAAGTACTGAGTTCAT
Organism: Gossypium longicalyx; assembly: GCA_025698465.1. NCBI lineage: Eukaryota > Viridiplantae > Streptophyta > Magnoliopsida > Malvales > Malvaceae > Gossypium > Gossypium longicalyx. Next base: position 28,248,435 of record CM047006.1, on the reverse strand, counting down.
GGCAACTCACTACGCCTTCCTTACACAAGTACGGGCATTCTTTACTGCTTAATCTCAGTTCTTGTCCCACATCAGCATAAACCAGCGGCACGTCTTCCACGCGTTTCCGTACCCATCTCGGCAACCCCACCACGTTCAGAGCTTGGTTGTTTGTCATTCCCGTGTCGTCGTTGTCGATTACGAAGCCTGGTACTTTGGTGATAAGGTCGTCGGAGTTCACTATACGTAGAATCTTTGTCCCGCTTTTCTCTAGTTGGCATCGGAAGTTTTGGTTCCCGACGCGCGGTCCGCCGAACGAGATGACGGTGACCATTGGCGCGTCGGAAAAAGTGGAGTTGATGTCGTACGCCGCGAGGGTGGCGAGTGCAGCGCCGAGGCTGTGGCCGGTGATGGTAAAGCTAAGAGGTTCGTCGCCGTAGGTTTGGAGTACCCTCCCGATTTCTTCCCTTACCATGTGTTGTAAACTGGGACACGTGTCGCTACCCGAAGTGTAGAGGCTTAAGAACCCACTCTCCACCATGGCCCCACCGTTTTCAGGGCCCACAACGTTAACCACGTCATCAGGGAGACACGTCAGCGTGGCGCGTAAATTCTCGAGCCATTCTAAACAAGTAGCGGTGCCTCTGAAGGCAATCACGACATCCCGCCGGCCGAGCCTGGCGATTTCTTCCTTATCCTGACAAACCGCCACGTACCCGATCCAGCTAGACCGAGTCGAAACCCAACTCGGCCCCCTGTCTACCCAACCCGGCAACTGAATCCCACACGTAGCTCGTAAGTGTTTGGTGGGTTTATAACCGGTCTCCCCAATGCACGACCGAGTCAGTATAGAGTTCTTGTGGAACTTAGACGTAGCGTAAGTAGGTGACGACGGATCAAAATCGAAAGATTGGTAAGCCGCTTCCACGAACCGACCGTATTTTAAAATCTCACTTCGTAAAATATCATCGAGTGGATCAAGCAAGCCTTCCCAGTTGTTTATCCCTTGATACTCCATCCAATGCTTTGGGAGTTTCCCTGAGTTAGAGTGAGTCAAAACTGAGTCATGCTTCAAAGGTGTCCATGAAAACTCAGAGTTTTCATTAAGCTTTAGAGGATTGATAATGGTGGAAGAAGGGATAGTGTAATGAGTGAGCTTTGGAATAGTGACTGCAATAGCAGCAACTCTCATATTCTAAGACAACGAAAAAAGAAGCTTTAAATGTTTATTGTCTGAATATAGTTATTGCTATTTTGGGTGGTTACATAATTCAGCTTAAATGGAGGAACCAAAAAAGAAAAACAATGGGGTTTTTATAGAGGGAAGAGACAGAGTGTGAGCATGGCCATGGACGGCGGTGCATGCATGTAGGCACTTACACGTACTGCTAAGTTTATGGATATTTCAAAATCTAAAAGAAAGAAAGAAAAAAGAGTGAAAGTGAAGTGTGTGATGAGATTTTATTTGTTCAACTAAGTGAAAATTAGTAACAGGAAAAACGGCCGTGGGACCAAACGGTGGTATGTAGGTGAGGTTCTGATGGCGATGGAATATAAACGGTAAAAATAATTAGAAAATTACATACGGAAGAACTAAAATTAGATGAAATTTTAATTAAAAAATTAATTTTTCTTTAATTTAATATATAAAATTTAATTTTTTAAATAAAAAAATTAATTAGATTCAACAAGATTTTGACGGGGACCCACAACTTGGATGTTGGAAAAATGACCAAACTTTTTTGTCTTTCCGACCATTGGGACCTTTCACTTTTGTGTTGGCACGTGATTTTTTGGTTGATAATCGAAACTGGTTACACTATATTATGGTATTTATGCACTATTTCAATCCACTATCACAGTTAAATCTATTCTGTTAAACTATGTTATTAATATTTTAATATGTTTACAGATTTAACTCTTATATTTAATTTGATTATTCTTAATTTTTTTATTTTTTAAATTTTTAAATTTTAATCTTGAAGTAAATGATAGTCTTTAAATTCATTAACTATTTTTTTCTTTTATGAGAAATAGCAAGCTCATATAACATTACACATGTGATAATATGTTTATCGAATATGATTTTGAAAATAACAAACTGTTGGAGATCGACCCGTATAAACGACGAAATAGAAAAGGTAGAAAAGATCGAACACAAATTTTACGTGGAAAATCCTCAGTTAAGAGGATAAAAAATTACAGGTAAAAAAGGCTTCAACTTTTCACTAAATGAGAGTAAACAAACGAGAGTACAATATGGAGAAAATAAACCCAAATGTACAAAACCCAAACCCCAAATATAAAGCCCTAACTCAAGAACAAAATTCTCTCCAAAATTCATACGTGACTACATCTTATCACCCTCTGAAAAGCCTACAACTACAACTTGATTGGCATCCCAAAATAGGGATACAATGACCCATTTAAATAGGTTAAGATTAGAGTTCTGATAATACTAAAATATCCCTAGAGTAATCAGAGTTTAACTAGGAGACAGAACCCTGCTTGGAGTCTAAAACATGACTACTTACTTGAGGAATATGTTGCATCGTCGCAACATCCCATGCTTCCTTGTTGTGACATTCAGGGGCGAAGCCAGGGGGCTAGCAGGGGCCCCGGCCCCCCCTAAACTATAAAATTGCTATTTAGGCCCTTATAAATTTTTAAAAATTTTAAATCAGTAAAGGTAAAATTGTACTTTGGCCCCCCTAAAATTTTAAAATTTTGATTTAATCATTTACAAATTATAAAGATATAGACTATAAAAAATTAAAATTTCATCACGCCCCCTAAAAAATTGTTCTGGCTTCGCCCTTGGTGACATCCCGCGTGCGTTGAGTGAGGAAATTATCCGCAACATCGCGATGACTTGAGCTTCCTCATCACAATGTCGCCTTTGCTTTGGCTCCTCTTTGGTACATCATCGTTCATCTTCTTAACTGCCTGCAAAATGTTCGATAAATGCGAGACACATTCCACACAAACCTTATTAATAGCTACTTTTTCAATCAAGATTGAAATTGTAAAATTTAAAAAATAAAAAAATAAACTAAAGTAGAATAATTAAATTCGGTATAATAACTAATAACAAAATTTAATTATATATAAACTCATAAAAATTATTAACCCTATATACCATGTGTATGTACATAACAAATAATCCTACTTGTAAATATATGCATGAAGTGTATTTTCATTAAAAACCCATTTTGACAATGTTAAGCATATAACTCAACATAAAGAGTTAGGTACCTAATAGCTTCATAATGTTCCCCAAATCTATAACAACAATGACCAAGTAAACAACAAAATTTAACAATTTGACTATCTTTTCATAAAAAAGATAATTAATTATAATTTTAAGGTAATTTGGTTTCAATATTGAATTTAGTAGTTTCTAATTTGGTACTTGATTTTGGTTTAAATGTTTAGTTTGGTACTTGAATTTTTTTTAATTTGATACTTACATTTTTCTCTGTCTCATTAAAGTATCATAGATTGATTTTCTTGTCCTAATTAAGTACTAAGCAAGTGTACTAAATATTCATTAAATTACATTATGTAGGTATGAAATTGGAGAGAAACCAAAATGGTATATTAATGAAATGTTTTAGCAAGTGTGTTGGACGGTGGCTCAATGATTACAATGCAAGAAATGAACAAAAACAAGAAAAAAGAATGAGATTTCTGAAAGCTTATTTGGATATATTGTAAGAGGGATTCAAGATCCAATCATAAGATATAAGAAATGATGCATCGGAAATCTTTTTAATTGGTTTTATCCTAAGATCGAACATACATTTATTTGTCTATTTCTACGTACCTTTTTCTTTTCCAGTTCCACAATCATTGCTGTCTCACCAAAATTAATCATTTCATGAATTTCCTAACGTGGGGTTTTAACCTTTTCTTTGCTTTGATTCATAGGAAATAACGATCAATGATGATCCAATCCAATATTGTTGAATTGATTTTGATTGGTGGGTACTATATATACTTCCTCTACCACAAACATACCTTATCCACATTAATTTATTATTTTCATTTAAATATAATTTAAATATCAATTAAGCTTTTATCGAGTATATAATCTTGACTGAATGGTAATGGTAAAATTAAGATTTTAAGATTTTTAAAAGTTTCATATTCGAATTCAACTATATACGATAAAATAGTGGCACATTAACTATATCAATCACAAGAACATAATTCATGACAAAAAATTTCATGAAGGAGCTTAATTGATGAAATATAAAACATTAAGCACTCAATTAATGCTATAAAATGATAAAAACCCAATTTGATTTTCAAATTATTCGCTTTAAAAATACAAGATTTATTTGATATTTTGTGTATTATTTCCTCTTAATTAATAGGTTAAACCATTTGGGATGGATAATTCTCGTCTCATTGGTCTTAGATGTTTCGTAATTTTACCTATACATACACATATACATGCATACATACACTTATATATATATATATATATATATATATATATATACAGTTAAAAACTAAACGTCAATAATGGTAATGTAGAAATATCGTAAAGAAAAAGAAAGAAAAATAGAACACACAAATTTTACATGAAAACTCTCTCAGGAAAAAACCACAAGCAGAGAGGAGACGAAAATTCACTAATTTCGAATTCAAATGATGCAAGAGAAGTTTCGATTACATCTATTTATAGGTTAAAAAAACCTAATTGTAATCAATGTCAAATATATTGTGCTAATAAATGCTAAATATATTATACTAATAAATACTAAATCTTTTAGAAAAAAATATTTTATTTAACTTGACTTGCAAGCAATCTCTTAAAATTTAATAATTACTAAATTAATTTATAATTAAATTTTATTCCAATATAAATATATGTTAAATATAATTTATTTTTTATTTTCAAGTTCATATATGCTAGTTTATTTTAATAAATTTTCATGAATGATAATTAATTATGTTTTTCTATTTTGTATTTTTATTTATTATTTATTTTTAATCTTTTTTTTACAAATACATGTTAATTTTTTAAAACTTAATTTTAACTTAATTATATATTAAGTTTGAAATGAGGTATGTTCTTCTATTTGCCAATGGGTACTAAGCCATTGTACCAATTGTTGAATTATTTATTGGAGCTTGCTAGCCAGACATTAAAAAAAAAAAAAGCTCAACAACTCAGTGACTTAAATAAAAACTTTGGAATAGTTTAATGAATTAAATGAAAACTTTCAAATAATTATCATTTTGTAATTTTTTTAAGTTAATCGACTAAAACATAGATTTACTAATAATTTAATGACCTTGAGAATAATTTATCTTATATTCTTTTTATCAGAATCGGTGTTAGTGACATGGATGTGTCTTTTACGACCCTAGCTATTCCATTGCTTAAAATACATCTCACCATAGAAAAGTCATATCCACTTTGAATTTCAAATTTCATCTCTCACAAATAAAGTTTGCCCATCAAGTATAAAAACTCAAAATAAGTACTGAATTGAATAATTGAGTTCATTATATTTACATTTATCAAAGTTCACTTTACGTTTTGTTGATTTCATTTATCAACATCATGAATTAAATTTGTCTTGTGAGTTAATGGCACTCATGACCTCAATATTGTATAAGTTCTTAGTCTTACGAGCATACACTGTGGGTACTACATCTGACATTGAAAGAATACCGATCACTTGTACATTATATTTATTTGTTGTCTTGACATGGCAACTCATACCCACGGAGACAAAACATCAATAGGTCAACTGGATTTTGAGAAGTACAACATTAATATAAGAATGACACATGATATCTCTGGAATGATAAAAATCATCCCCTTTAAGATCCACAAACACCAAGGAGTAAGGATTCTCCCTCTCCCCTGCCCCCCTCCCCGCACCTTTAGTTATCTTTCTTTCTCTTCTCGTACTCCAATCTTCTAAGGAAGTTGGGTTTCAATCACCCATAACTGCTTACAGTTCTCCACTCATCGAATAAACCGTCACAAACTACCATAATCTTAATCTTATACTAAAGATCTTAAAAACTAACTAAACATAAATTAACTAACTATAGTCTAGAACTAGAATATATTTAGAGGAAAATTCACACATTTGTATAAGGTTCTCAATGTTGTTAGAACCTTAATCTTATTTTTTAACCAACACGTTTAAAAATACATGGTTGAGATTCAATATCATCCATTGAAGGAAAAGAAAAAGGAAGAAGTGGAGATAGTACAAATATTAGTGTATTGTCATTGTCATCACCCCAATTTCATTGTGTTACACATCAATCCCTATTACCTATAGGATTTGCTATTGGCTAAATAGCACACATTTTAGAACACTTCAAACGTCAAAGGGCCATATAGCAGTAAATGTTAGAAAAACAAGACCTAAGAATTTTATAATCATATTATCAAAACCAAAACAGATTTTTATAACCATATTATTTAAATAAATATCTTTACTTTTAAATTTTACCTAACATAAATAAAATATTTGATTTGAAATAATAAAAAACTTATGTAATATAAATCAAAGAATAAATATTTCTAAATAAATTTATATGATAAAAATTAAATAATTCAGTTTTTCTTTTCTTTTTGCATTTTAGTCAACATTAAAAATTAAATAGCACGGAAAATATGTTATTCAGTATTATCCTTCAATTATTTCCAATATAATTCAGTACGATAATTTTTATATTATTAAAAAGATTACATAGCACGGAAAATATGAGGATCCTTTATTTAATTAATTTGAACGCCTTTTTTACTTCCCATAGTACAAATATAATATTTCTGCAGAGGAATTAGCTTTTTTTATTAAATATGTGAATCCGAGATCTAATATGAATAAAGAAAAATTAAGGATGTGGGGTTGAGTGTGCTAATGCGTATTATTCTCTTATTTATGAGTTGTAAGGTTATGAGTAGTTCTACACATTGTGTCAAAAAGAGCATATATAATCAAAACATATAATAAAATTATTCAAAATAAAGAATAAATGAATCATTATACATTAGATCAATGAGTAAATTGGTCATTTCTATTAAGAATTTCATCCATTTTCACAATTAAAAAATGGCATGGCTGACAAAATAACCAAACAATTATACGTGGCATGTCACGTACACCTCTTTCTGACATATAGGGATTGGTTTTTAACAATAGAATTGAATGAAGTTTTTAATAAAGGGAACGCTTTGCTCTTTAATATAACATATAAGGATTAATTTACTCATTTTTTTTAAATAGAAAATGCAAAATACAATCTGACTCTTAATATAAGAACTTTCATAATACATTTACCGCTATTTGACATAACCATAATTAAAGTGACAAAATATCGATAATTAGTATCGAAAATCAAGTTTTTGTCTAAAAAAAACATGGACAAACATATGTTATTATATTAATAATATTTTTTTAAATTTAATTTATTAACATTTAAAAATGTAAAAAATATTAATAAAATATTATAAATTTCAATAGTATTAAAGATTCATATTCATATTAAATAATATATAATAAATTATTAATATAATAATATATTATTAACATACTTAATAAATTATAATTAATATAATTTATTATAAAACTATTTAGTATCTAATATTAAAATTTTATTTTGAACTGGCAATACTTTTATAATAATAAATTATATTACTAAATTCACATTAAAAATAATTTAGTAGATAATAACAAAAGTAATATTATTTATAAAAATAATTGTTGAGTATAAATATTTGAATATAAAAGTTTAAATAGATAATATTGAATTAGACTTTGTATTTTACATTTATTATTTTAGATTAATCATCATAATTAAAACTCTTGGTTTTTTGAAGAGAAACTTCAAGTCATATTCAAATAATAATGTCATCCGAAAGAGATGAAAGATTATTTTAATGAATGATGAGATAAAATTATGTCATTCTTTCACAATACATATATATAGTTAATTATATTAAATTTGTTTTAAACTTACTCTTATTCACTTGTCCGAGGTGAAAATTTCACTTTATAATTGTACCTTCTTATTATTTTAATTTTACTTTGTGCTATTTTTCTAATTACTATTATAATTATAATTTAATAAAAATCTATAATTTACAGTAATAAATTGTTATTATTTATTATTATAATGTTATAATTGTTTATGTAATTTGCAACTCCAAAGTAACTAATTACATTATAAGCCCAATGTTGATTGAAGATGATGACAAAGATTATAGATTGAAAAAAAAAAAGATCAAGATAGAAGATGACAAAGAGACGTGATGTTTTTATCATTCGAGAGTGAAGTTGTGAGAGCGTTTCTTCACATGGTGTGGTGATGTTGCAGATTCAAGATTTTGGATTTTTCTTGAGTGGAGTTTTGATCGGGTCGTTGCTTGATGTAATGGCTAAATCTTGAAACTACCTTTTCTTAAGGTTAAATTCTTCTATTAGCCCTTGTACTTTACAAAAATTATGGATTTAGTCTTTATACTTTAATTTCATCACATTTAGTCCTTATGATTTTTGAAACGGTCAATTTTAATCTAGCCCAAACAATAGCAATTATATTCATTTGGTTAAATTCAATCACTAGTCATTTATTGTGCATACAATTGTAGATTTAGTCCATATTATCCAAGTGGATTATTTTAAATTCCAATACTTTTCGAACTTTAAAAATTTCAGTCTCGATGCAAATGACAATCATTAATCCATTAATTGGATTTTTGATGAGTAACATGTGGAAATAACAAGCTAAAATGGCATTACACATATGATAATATGTTTGCCACATCAGATTTTGGAAATAACAGAGCTTAACTTAATGAATTTAATAGTTACCGTTTGGTGAAGATTGAACTTTTAAAATTTGAAAAGTACAGGGACAAAAAATGATCAAATTAAAGTACATGGACTAAATCTACAAGTTTCATAAAGTACAGGGACTAATATCAGAATTTAACCTTTTTCTTAACTGTTCTTTTATTTGGCTGTTGGAACTTCTTGTCTTGTGAGTCGAATTGGAGTATCTTACAAGCACTGATCAATTAGTGTCAAGTCTGGAATATCTATTTTTGAATTTGTTATTATCAACTTTAAGTTATGTTAGGGTGTAATTGTGTTTTAAGTGGTGGCAACAATGTTTTCTTTTTTCTTTTGGTCTATGTATAAATTATTTGATTAATGGCATAATAATTTATTTAGCCTTCTATCTTTAAAAAAAAAAAAACCATTTTATTCCTCTATTTAGTCTTTCACATCTTTTAGTCCTTAAACTTACATTGTTTGTCAAATCACCTTAAAATGAATAAAAAAATTAATGTCTGCTAACTTTGTTGATGTGGCATTCACGTGAATTGCAATGTTAGCTATTAAATTATTTTTTTAAAATTAAAAAATATTTAAAAAAATTATACTTTTTAATTTTGAATTTTTAAAATATTAATTAATTATTGACGTGACATCTACATGGCAATTCACGTGTATATTGTCACACTCCAAAATTTACGAATAATAAGCTATAAAAGTAACATATTTTAATCTCATTCTTAATGCATTTTTGGATGATTAATTATGCAAATTAGTGACTTTGATGCTCCTAATCCGTTAAATTCATGTTTCTATATTTATGCGAAAAGAGTAAAAAACGAGCTAAAATCAGACAAAAGAGTTGTTTTCAGGATCCACACGGCTTGGACATTTCCACACGGGCTGGCCACATACCCATGTTCCAGCCCGTGTCGATACCTCACCCTGCTTCCCAAATACGCGGGAAAACTCAATTTTTAGACTTTCTAAGCATTCTAAACTCTATAAATAGAAGATCAAAGAAAACACTCAAAGAACGCCATCGAAATCAACTTAGAAACGGATCTCCCTCAAGATCGAAGATCTTCATTTAATTTCTTTCGAAGTTTTATTGAGTTTCTTTATGTCTTGTGGTTATCCTCACTTTGAGATGTTTCTATTCAGGATTATGAACTAAATTCCCTAAATACCTAGGGAGGATGAAACCTATGATGAATCTTATTATTTGATTTCTGATTTACATGATAAATACTTTATTCTTATTCTCAATTATGAATCTTATTATTTGATTTTTGATTTACATGATAAATACTTTATTCTTATTCTCAATTATGTATGATTATTTCTTGTTTTAATATTTCTAGGATATTAGTTCATGTTTAATATGCTTATTTCAGTGGAGCAAAAGTCCCTGTTTAAGAGCAGATCTAGTATAATTGAGTGCAGTTGAATGCAATCCTAGAAATAGAACGATAAAAGTCTACCGAATTAGAGTCAAATATAATAGGGGAATCCATAGATCGAGTTAATACGACGATAAGGGTTTTAATTAGAAAGAGATTTCAATTAATCAACCTAGAGTTAGTTGTTCTTACTCTTTCCTGGGTATTGTCTATCTCTGTAACACCCCTAACCCATATCTGTCGCCGGACTAGGGTAAAAGAGCATTACCGAACATATCTAAACATATCGCATTCATTTCCCGAACATCATAACATCAAAGTCACACATCATTATAGAGTCTTTTACAAAGGTCAACGAGACCTTAATCATGCTTTAAAAAGGGGTCGGGACTAAACTGAACGCATACAAAATTTTTCAACACTTAAATATTTTTCAAAGTTATACAGGTCACACGCCCGTGTGAACAGGCCTTGTCCCTCACACGGTATTAGACATGCCCGTGTGTCTATGCCGGGGCAAAACAGGGCAAACATACTGACTTCACCACATGGCCACAAGACACGCCCATGTGTCTTGGCCGTGGTTGAAACTAACTTAGGTCACATGGCCGACCACACGCCCGTGTGTCTAGCCCGTGTACCCTTTGAAATGGCAACACACGCCCATGTATCAAGGCTCTGTGCCTCACATGGCTACCAGACACGCCCTTGTGTCTAAGCCGTGCTTGAGACTGACTTGATTAATTAAATTACAATAGACACACGGTCAAGACACACGCCCGTGTGCTCAACCATGTGGGGTGAAATTTGGCTTGGTTTAAGCCACATTTTCCGACCTATCTCAAACACACCAAATCCACAACATTTTTGCATCATTTATAGGCAACTAAATCAACCATTTCATACATATTGCATAACATCCAAATATCATCCAATTCACTACTCAATTCCACAACTTAAATATACCAAAATCATTCAAACTCACATAAGTTTCAAAAGTATAATCTCATAATCTTGTCACCTATTTCATACAACAAAACTTGCCAATTCAACATTCCATATTCAAACCATCACATGAACATTATATACATCAAATGATTTACATATCAAACACATTATTTAGGCCAACTTAAAAGGCCATACATACCAACATTTATAAGCCAAATCTCATGGCTAATATTCACAACACAAAACATACCAAAATGACACTAGCCTATACATGCCATATACCATATATACAACTCTCAAAATAGTACCAAAATAGATGTCCGATAGTGTGATTGGTGTCACTAACGATCCCTAGATCCAAGCTAGCTTTGTAACACTGTAAAACAAAGAACATTTCACACAGTAAGCTTTAAAGCTTAGTAAATTCGTACCATCAATAATAAACAGTTTATAATATACGAAACATCAACTAATAAACACTTAGTAATTCACAATTCATCCATCAATTCTATTATACCTCATTTAATATGTTCATACGAATTCATCAAGCTTCTTACACATAGTATCATCTACCACATAGGTATCGAACATACCTGAACTTTCCTGTATTTATTCATTTCATTCACACCTCTCGTTCAATTACATTAATTCATTTGGATATCTTTCCATGCTTTAAGAATTCGCACACTTAGTGCATCAGTGATTTGTCGAAGCCGTAACAATCTCGCACACTTAGTGTCATTTCAATAAACTGAAGCTATCTCAGTATCGCACACTTAGTGCCTCATGTAGCCGAAGCTATTCCAACTTGCAAACTTAGTGCCATTTGTAGCCAAAGCTATTTTGAACCGCACACTTAGTGCCGAACTTAATCGATTATCATCATGCTCAAATTGTAATCAAATATCTATACAATTTATGCATTATCAAAGCATTAAAACATAACTATAACATCATTTATCACGTACGAACTTACATCATACTCAGAATTGACGATTCGGGTCGTTTACTCGATAATCTTCGATTTTCCTCGATCTAAATCTAAATTCCTCTTTTCTTGATCTATATGTATTCAAAATTAACCCTTTTAATCACCAACACATTCAATTCAATCCATATATACATATTTAGAAAATTTTACAAATTAGTCCTCACATTTTCACATTTTAACATTTTAGTCTCTATTTCACAAAAACACAAAATACACATAATTTCAATGAACCCATGTATAGCCGAATATCATAAGGACCTCTAAGAGCCCAAAAATTTCATTTATTCGACAATTCAACCCATCAATTTACACTTTTCTAAATTAAATCCCTAATATGCATTTTTACTTCTAAATTAAATCCCTAATATGCATTTTTACTTAAAATTACTTTACAAAACATGTATATCAAACACTAAGCTTTCATAAGTCATCATTAAACATCATAAAACACACATGAATTCATCAATTGCATCTTTCAAAATCATCAAAAAATTCAAAAATTAAGGCATGGGCTTGATAGATTACTAAGCAACGATCTCAAAAACGTAAAAATCATCAAAAATCGAGCTCAAAACATACCTTAATCACCAAATCTCCTAGCCGAACCCTAAGCTTGAATTTTCTTCTTTTTCTTTTGATAATTTTGGCTAATAAGGATGAATAAATCATCCATTAACTTATTTTCTTTTATTATAACACATATTAATATCAATACATCATTTACCATTTTGCCCTTTATTAATAAACATTCAAAACATTAACATATAAGGTCATTATTGTCCACTTACCATATAAATGGCATATTAACAACATAAGGACCTCTCATTTAAAGAGACATAATAAATAGGCACACTTAACATATGGCAATCAACTTTTACATTTTATGCGAGTAGATCCTTTTATCAAATTAAGCACACAAACGATTAATTTTTTATACGAAAATTTCACACATGTCAATTCACATATTATAAGCACGAAAAATAATATTAAAATATTTTTCTAACTAGGATTTGTGGTCTCAAAAATACTATTCCGACTAGGGTCTAAACTGGGCTGTTACAATCTCATTGGTTATCTTCGATTATTTTCCTATTTCATTCTCTGTTGTGTTCTTAGTTAGATTAGTTTAGTAATTTTAAATTAAAAACAATCACTCCAATTTGTCGGCTAAATAATAGAAAAACGGTAATTACTAGTAATTTTAGTCCTCATGGATACGATACTCTCTATTAACCATAGCTATACTATTGTTCGATAGGTGTGCTTGCCTTAGTCGTATTTATAGTTAGTTTAGTGACCATCAAATTTTTGACGCTGTTGTCGGGGACTAAAATATTAGGAACACTTTATTTTTATTAATTTAGCCATTTTTATTTTATTGCAATTTTGTTTTTAGTTAAATTTTTACATTCTATTTTTTTCCTTTTATCTGCTTATGGCAGATTCCTTTAGTTTATGACTAGGAGAAACTCGTCGATACCCTTGTTATTTAATAGTGAGATTGAAAGTACTACTCGCAAAAATTGTAGAGAAGTAAGGCAAAGTCGACAACATATAGTAGACGAGCAAGGGGACATTATTATTACTGAGGAGATGGGTGATAATCAAAATAATCAGCTACCTTCTGCAGTTGCTGCAAATCTTGCAAATCCAGATCATGTTCCTCATACTATGTACGATTATACCAAACCCACTCTAACTAGGGCTGAATCAAGTATTGTGAGACCTACCATTATTGCTAATAATTTCAAACTAAAGCCGAACACTATTCAGATGATTCAAAAATTTGTTCAGTTCGATGGTTTGTAAGATGAAGATCCAAATACTCATTTGGCTAATTTTCTAGAAGTCTATGACACTTTCCAGATAAATGGTGTTTCTGACGATGCCATTCGCCTACAGTTATTACCTTTCTCGTTGAGGAACAAAGTTAAACAGTGGTTGAATTCTCTAGCACGAAATTCCATCACTACATGGGATCAAATGACCAAGAAATTTCTACTGAAGTACTTCCCACCGTCTAAGACAACTAAGTTGAGGAATTATATCTCTTCTTTCATTTAGATTGATTTAGAGACTCTATATGATGCATGAGAGAGGTACAAGGACTTATTGAGATGATGCCCTCACCATGGGTTACCTTTATACTTACAAGTTCAAACCTTCTATAACTATTTGAATCCCTCAACTAGACAGTTGATCGATGCAGCAGTCAGTGGAACACTTAAAAATGAAACACCTAAAGTGACCTATAAATTTATTAAAGAGATGTCACTGAATAATTATCAGTGGTAACTCATGAGGACAAAGCCAATAAAAGCAGCCGGTGTTTACAACTTAAATGCAGTCACCATGTTATCGAATCAGGTATAATAATTAAATAAGAAAATTGATGGTTTATATGTTTCTAAGCAGGTACATCTAGTGATGGAATGCGATACAAATGGAGGAGGAATGAACAATCTAGAATGTTTACCCTACAGTCTTAACACAGAGAACGAACAAATAAACTATATAGGTAATAATTCTAGGCCTCAAAATAACCCTTATAGTAACCACTATAATGTATGTTAGAGGAACTATCCCAATTTCTCTTAGGGTGGTCAAGGAAATCAGAGAGCACAACCCCCTCCAGGCTTCCAACAATAACCTTACCAGCAAGAGAAAAAGCTAAATCTCGAGGAAATATTGACCAAGTTTATCTCAGTGTCAAAAACCCGCATTCGAAACACTAAAGCAACACTTAAAAATCAACAAGCATTAATTTAAGGGCTCGAGAACCAAATAGGGCAACTTGCTAAGTTAATTTCAGAACGACTACAAGGTAGTTTGCCTAACAATAACGAAACTAACCTAAGGGAGCAACTTCATGCAATTACTGTTCGAGATGAAGAATGGTTATTTGAATCTGAACCAGAACTGAGGCAAGGAAATATGGTAAGTAACAGTAAGGTTGAGGTAAGCCAGAATGAGCAAAAGCCGGTTGGTAAGAAATATAAACCTCAAGTGTCATATCCTAACGTGACGAAGAGAGACCATACGAATGAACAATTTGGTAAATTTCTTAAACTCCTAAAAAAATTACATATTAACTTACTATTTGTTGAAGCTCTTTCGTAGATGCCCAATTCGTTAAATTTTTTAAGGAGCTTTTGGCAAATAAAAGGAAGTTAGATGATTCATCAACTGTGGAGCTAAATGCAGTTTGCTTAGTCATACTACAAAATAAACTACCCAACAAATTGAAAGATCTAGGGAGTTTTATTATTCCTTGTTTAATAGGTAGTTTAAATATTGATAATGCTTTGGCTGATTTAGGGGGTAGTATTAATGTCATGCCTTATAAAATGTTTAAGCAATTAGGTCTTGGGAAACCCAAACAAACTAGGATGAGTATTCAATTAGCGAATAGAACCATTAGATTTCCTAGAGGTATTACTGAAAATGTTCTTGTAAAAATTGATAAATGCATATTCCTAATTAATTTTATTATTTTAGACATGGATGAGGGTAATGAAGTACCTTTAATTTTAAGAAGACCCTTTTTAGCAACTGATAGAACTATAATTGATATTGGTACGAGTGAATTAGTTCTTCGTATAGCTGATGAAACGATTACTCTCTAAGCTCGTGATTCTGTTAGAACATCTAGTGATCAAGATGATTTTACAAGTTCTGTTAATATGAGTAACCATGTGGCTCAAGCTTTTTTGCAGGAAACCCCTCGAAAAAATGTAAAAGAGCTACGTTTCAATCCATGTGATAGAAACAGAACAACTCATGAAAAATGAATGTTACAAATAGATGAACTAGATGAATGGTGAACACATGTTAAGGAGAAACCGAAAAAGCACGATGAAAAGCCAAAGAGACACCATGATGAGCATGTGGATGGAATGAACTAATTTAAGGTTGGAGGCAAGGTACTTCTAGACAAAACGGATCCATAAATTGCCACTTCAGAGCTTAATGCATATGAATCAAACCTTTTTATGGTACAGAACGTCTTCTTCCCATACGGTATAGTCGAAGAAACTCATTTTGAATTTGGCACATTTAAGGTAAATAATACTTGACTTAAATCTTATCTTGGTAGAATAATTGATAGTGAGAAAGGGGAGTTCCGGCTCCGCGAACCACTGTGATCGCGCGTGCATAAGGTAAGTCGAGTTTAGACTTTAAATAAGCGCTTCTCGAGAGGAAACTTGAGTGTTAACTCTGCTAATTCTTTTCATTTTATTTCAAAACTAACTAGTTTTCAAAAAAAAATGTGTTTTTGACTCACACGGCCTGGACACATGGGTGTGTCTCAAGCCATGTGCACTATAAGGGGTTCGACAGTGAGTTACACGACCTGGCAACATGGCCATGTAACCCACACGGCCTAGACAATGTGAACCTTAGAGCTAATTTTTTTTAATTTTAAATCAAGTCAGAAAGTTACACGGGCAAGGCACAAGGCCATGTGGGACACATGGACGGGCCACACGGGCGTGGGAGAAGCGAAGGACATCACACACGGCCTAGACACACGACTGTGTGTGCCACACGGCCTTGACATACAGACGTGTAAAGACTGGGTTGGCTCTTCAAAATCATACACGAACTGGTAAGGGTCCACACAGGCCTCACATGACAGTGTCACCCTTAAAACCCTAGCCCCCTCTCTTTTTTTTTGTCCTCTTCCCAACTAAGCACCAAACCCTAACCGTCCATCCCTATAGTCAAACCCTTCTGTCATGCCACTATCACTCCTACACCGTCGTCAACCCTACACAACCCTTCTCTTACCAACACCCTTAACCCCGCCCCCGAACCTCCTTCATCGATCTTCTTCTTCCCACTTGAACCGCACCCATCACCCACACACATCAGCCCTTCTCCCTTCACAACCTCGTCACCCTCCATCACCAAATCCCACCCCTCCATCCAACAACCCAACTCTTGCTTTTCCTTTTCCCTTTCTCCCCTCCGACCCCCTCCCTAATTGAGTAGCCACACACAACTACATCTTATTCTTTTTCTCCCTTTTCTCCCTTGCTCTACCCCTGTGTCGTACCCTCACCCTTTACCCAGCCTCGTCACGCACTACAGATGCTCCATCTTTGACCGCGCGAACCTCCGGTCACCACCACTGCCCCCACCGTCAACCACCTCTCCGTTTGCCCCTTTCCTTATTTTATTTATTTATTTTATATTTATTTTTCTTATTAATATTTTTATTTTATTTTTTTATTTTTTATTTTCTTTTAATTATTATTCTTAGTTTTATTATTATTAATTTTTCTTAGTATTTTTATGATTCTCATTATTAATATCATTCTCATTTTACCATTGTTATAAACAATTTGATTCTTGTTGATTAATCTAGATTTTCCTTTATTGGTTTTTGCTAGTCTTATTCATTAATTTCATTACTTTTATAATTATATGTCATTTTGGTATTTTTGTAGTTAGGCACATCATGACAAACACTCGCAGTAAATCTAAGGTTTTTGTCCTCTCTTTGAGACTATACACTGAAAAGTTTAAGAGTGCTGAAAACTTCTTCCACCTACATCAACACATCCACTACTCGTCATCTCTTTTTTGGATAAACCTTACGGTGAGCACGACATCTATGACGCAAGTCGCTTAAAGGTGACTTCTCTCGCTCTGATTTTACAATATATTCATGCCCTCTTAGCTTACACATTGATCGGTAAGAGAGAGAGCATCGGAGTCATCAGTACCACCGATGCATACTTTTTATAAAACATGGCCACGGGGCAAATTTTTTATCTATCCTACTTCATCGCTCTCGCCTTTCGCCATCAGATAGAGTGTAACAAGAAGGGTTCTATCTGTTTAGGCCCTTATGTGACTCGACTCACTCGACACTTCGGTCTCCTCAACACACCGGAGTAGTCCTTATTGCTTATACTCGTTGGCAAGATGTCCCCACAGGAATTATCGAACATGACCCATATGAGGATGATTGAGCGACTTCGTGGAGTAGATCATCCTCAGTATCGATTATCTCGTTTTGACCTTCAGGACAAGCCCGAGGACTTCAGTGATGATGTCCCTTTCCATTGCAATGATCCACCTCATCTTTCACCTTCGAGTCACTGTCTGGTTTCTTCTGCTACTACCTTCGAGGACCTCTCTACACAATTCGCTCGCTCCAAGCAGCACTATTTTCAAAGGTTCGATAGTATTGAAGCGAAATTGCAGCAGATCTGTCAGCACCTCCATATCTCTTCTTCGGCACTAACAACTCACCCTACTGATGCCTCCGACGATGAGGATCATTGATTTTATTTGTTTTCTTTTTAACTTTATTTTATTGTTTTATGTTTATGTTTAAGTCTATTTTTAGTTGTTTTGTTTTATTTTTATTTTTATTTTCTTGTACTTCTTTTAATTATTATCTTTTGAACTATATTTTTATGGTTGTTTCTAATCGAGTTATTTTGAACTATATTTTTATAGTTGTTTCTAATCGAGTTATAAACCTTTAATTTTCATTCTTATTTGTGTTTATTTTCTTATTAGTTTACTCCAAATCCTACACTACATTTAGATTTGCCTACAATTTCGCTTTTCACCATTCTGGAAAATTTATCCAATATTCAGGACAGTTTTAGTTTTCTCCCTCTTTTATGATTTTTTTGTTTATATTGAGATTATATTTGTTTGTACATTGAGGAAAATGTATATTTTAATTGTTTATTTAATTATTAAAAAAATCCCTGAATTATATCTTGTATTTAAGTAATTTTCTCATACTTCCATTAAAATGAAATTTTGTTGATTTGGAATTTTTGTTGATGTGTTTTAGATTAATGTGTCAATAATTGTGTATTGGTTGACCTAAACTTGAAGACATGAGAGAATTAAGCATGATCAGTTATTTTTCAGAAATTAAAAAAATTTAGGTTATTTCCCTAAATTAAGGTTTTATCTTGAGATTCGAAATTTACAAGTTTAACATCAAAAACCATGAATTTTTGTGAGATTTTGAGCCTTTAGAGCATACATTTTTCTTGATCATTTTGTTATTGGTTATAAGTGTGTCAACCTAATTTGTTATTCTAGAACTTGCTTTGATTATACATGTCGAGATCACACCTTTTGATTTGATATACTGAGATGGTAAAAGCACTTAGGTTTTAACACACTTATCCTATAAAAATTCTACCTTTTTAATTAACCCATAGTGAACTCCGTTGAGCCTAACACACCGTTTCTTGATTTCCCATTAATGTTAACTCATAACTCAATTTTTGTTCGTTAAGAATTTTTCCCGTTTTATTGACTCCCTTTTTGTTGAAATTTGATTTGGTTAGTTGTCTAACTATGCTCTTTTGTTTGATTTGCGGAATTATTTTTTATTGTTAAAAAAATAAAAATATATATTAACTATTATTTAGTTCTATGATTGAGCTTAAACAGTTAAATCCATATTTTGAGAAGAAGCTCGTTTTCTTATTCTTTAATAGTTCTTGATTTATGCACTTATTTTTTAATTAAGCATTTGTTTATTTTTCTAGTCTGGTAATTTATCGATCTGATCTCGATTTTAACAATCTTTTTTGGCCTTTTTCCGCACCCTTAACTTAAGCCTCATTACAACAATTTAAAGACCTTTTGATTTGTGTATCCTATCATTTTATAGTGGTGGAGATTTGATTTTTCGACAAGCCTATGGTAATAACCTTTCTTGTTTGACTATTGACTGTGTAACACCCTAAATTTCTCTAATTCTGGCTTTAAACGTGTTGGGTTATGTGGTTATGTGCTCTGGGATGTGTTTGGGAGGTTCTAAGTTCAAAGCTTTAACTTGGGCTAAATTTTAGGTTTTTATTTGAATAAAGCCTAACTTTAGGGTAGTGGGCTTATAAGGAATTGTTGGTAGAAACTTAACAAAATGGGTCTGCTGGTCTAGTGGTTAAGTGGCAAGGGATTACGTTTAGGGTTTGGAGTTTGATTCCCTGCAGTAGTGATGAGATTATTATTTTTGCTGCAAGTTTTAGTTAAGTGTTGGGTTTGATTAAAATTTTGAGTTGAGGGTTTTAAGGAAAACTTAGGGGTTTTCTTATTTCCTTCTTTTGGGCAAAATATTTTCTCTACTGTTCTTTTTCTTCCAAAACCCCTATTGTCGAAATTCTCTTCTTCTTTTCCCCTCTTCCTTTCATTTTTTTTCCTTTTCGAGTAGTTGTGGCGTATTACTAGTTTTCATCGGTTCGGTAAGTTTGGTTGTTAATAAAGTTAAGCGATTTCTGTTGGAAATTATTAAGAGTGATTTGTTTACTATTTAGGAAATATTCAAGGGTCTGTGGATCGCTGATCGAGCTTTTAACAGCGAAGAATCACCGTTCTATGTTGAAGGCTTTGGAGTGCTCATGTTTTGATTAGCAGCAAAAATGAACTAGGTGTGTACCCCGAATACGCAAAAAATGAGTTTCGACGAAAGCTAAAAAGTGGCCTGTCGACGCCACACAGGCGTGTGGTCTGCCCGTGTAGTAGCCTGCGTCGTGAGACACGGGGGTGTCACTGACAAGCCAGGCCGTGCATGCGCTATACGAGCACGATAGACACGAACGTGTAATGCTAACGAGGCCGTATGTGAGGCACGGGCTCAGGCAAATAGGTCGTGTGGGCTACACGGGTATGTGAGCCCACACGGGTGAACCACACGGGCATGTAGAAATCTGGGCCAGGCCATGTGATCCACACGGGCAAGGCCATGTTGGGCCGTGTGAGCCACACGGGCGTGTGGGCTCACACAGGTAAGGCACACGGGCGCGTGAGCCCCTTTAATCTGTAATGTTCTGTAAGGTTGCACGGGTCGCTCAAGTCAACTATGACCTGTAGTAGGGTCGGTAAGCCTTAGCTAGACTCTTAATTCTGTGATGTATGTGCTCGCATGATATACTTAGCATGATTATCTAATCTGTTCCATAAATAAATGTCTGATCTGTTTGTCTGCATTAAAGCATGCCATAATTGTATAGTGCATTGCATCGGGGTGGGTTTGATGAAGTGAAGGGAGTATCTGAAGGGCTTCATAAGCCCATTATCTGGCAGCTAAGCTGCATACTTATGATATGTGCTACGATGCGGTACTTTATGGTGTGTAGAGTTGGATGGGTCGATTATATCCCCATATATGGTGTGCAGAGATGGGTGGGTTGATTTTATCCCCACATGGTGTGTAGGGTTGGTGGGCATATTATATCTGATATCTGATATGTTATGTATGCAATTTCCGTATGGCTAAGGCCGAATAACCGTATTCTGTTATTTGTTTGTATGCATGTTGTTTGTAGAGATGTACACACTGAGTTTGTGAAAACTCACCCCTTTATTTATTTTGTTTGTCAGGTAATCCTCAGTAGTAGATGGATTGGTGACGTAGGGCATGATGGTGACCACTGGTAGACATTTACGGAATTTTTGAGTAACACATTATTTTGGTTTGCTTAATTTAAATTTATGTTTTAGGGACTATTAGGTATTTGGACTCAATTTACTCTTGTGTTTATTTTGGGATTTTAAATTCTTAAATTATTGATTTGTGAACTAATGATGTATTAGCTTTCGCGTTACAAAAATTTTTCACGTAATATTCGAAATAGAGATTTCATGACTTAAGTAAAGATAATAAACTGAATGATTTTTCACTGGATAAGGTTTTGAAAAGGTTTTCTAAAAGCACTCACATGTGACGCCGCCCGATTCGGCCATAACGTCTAGGCCGTGTTTAGGGTGTTACAGAATGCTTATTCTTAAACCTTAAACACTTTGAGTGCTTGAGTGAATCTTTAGTTAGGATGTCAATTCTTGTTAATTTTCAATTAAAGGTAACTACTTAAATAAGGGAATACACCTATGTTTTCGTGTTTAAAAATGTTAGCTTGGATTGTTTGAGACTTTAGTGCTCTTTTAGTTGAATTGTCAATACATGATTATTTGTAAATTATTTTGAGATATTATTGATGGGAATTACATGTTGAGAAAGATTAATTCTTAATGTGAGTTGAGGATTTTGCTTAAGGACAAACAAATGCTTAAGTGTGGGGATATTTGATAAGCTATAAAAGTAACATATTTTAATCTCATTCTTAATGCGTTTTTGGATGATTAATTATGCAAATTAGTGAATTTGATGCTCCTAATCCATTAAATTCATGTTTTTATACTTAGGAGAGCATTTGGGAGCGAAAGGAGCAAAAAATGAGCCAAAATTAGAGAAAAAAAAGTTGTTTTTAGGATCCACACGGTATGGGCATTTCCGCACGAGTTGGCCACACGCCCATGTGTTAGCTCGTGTCGGTATTGCACCCTACTTTCGAAATACGTAGAAAAACTCAATTTTTAGGCTTTCTAAACATTTTAAAGTCTATAATTACCATTTAGAAGAAGAGATAAGGGGGCAATCAGATAAGATCAAAGAAAACACTCAAAGAACGCCATCAGAATCAACTTAGAAGCAAATCACCCTCAAGATCAAAGATCTCCATTTAATTTCTTTAGAAATTTTATTGAGTTTCTTTATGTCTTGTGGTTATCCTAACTTTGAGATGTTTTTATTCAGGATTGTGAACTAAATTTCCTAGATACCTAGGGAGGATGAAACCTATGATGAATCTTATTATTTGATTTCTGATTTACATGATAAATACTTGATTCTGATTCTCAATTATGTATGCTTATTTCTTGTTTTAATATTTTTAGGATATTAATTCATGTTTAATGTGCTTATTTCAGTGGAGCAAAAGTCTCTGTTTAATAATAGATCTAAAATAATTGAGTAGAGTTGCATGCAATCCTAGAAATAGGATGACATAAATATATCAAATTAGAGTCAAACATAATATGGGAATCTATAGACTGAGTTAATGCGACGATAGGGATTTTAATTAAAAAGAGATTTCAATTAATCAACCTAGAGTCAGTTGTTCTTACTCTCGAAAGAGATATTAACATAATTTAGCGATTTTTACGGATCAAGACACAAGTGAATAAATAGTTTAATTCAGATTCATAATAATAGGTGAAGTCTAGGTGGATTCTTTCCTGGGTATTGTCTATCTCATTGGTTATCTTCGATTATTTTCCTATTTTATTCTCTGTTGTGTTCTTAGTTAGATTAGTTTAGTAATTTTAGATTAAAACAATCACTCCAATTTGTCAGCTAAATAATAGAAAATCGGTAATTACTAGTAATTTTAGTCCTCATAGATACGATACTCTCTATTCACCATAGCTATACTATTGTTTGATAGGTGCGCTTGCCTTAGTCGTATTTATAGTTAGTTTAATGGCCATCAACGAATTCAATTGAGAGTAATATAATGTATGATAATTATGTTTTGGGCGCACCATGACAGTTTGATCCACCACTCGGCTGGTTTGTTGGTGAGTTAGAGTATTAGGCAAATTAGCATTTAAGCATTCGTCCGTTGGCGGTATCTAAGGTAATAGTTGCAGAATGTTTTCAAGTGAATAAAGATTAAGGCCAAAAGAGTATGCGCCTATGAAAGAGTGCGCCCGAGAGTTATGTTTAAACACTAAGAGACTGTCAAGTGTGTGAGAAATTTGTAGGAGACTTAATTGTCGTTAAGACCACGCCAAACGAGAGCCTCTGCCAAGATATAGTACGTCCAATTTGTATGAGTATTGTTCAATTGGATTTCATATCGGGTTAGTTGAGAGTTATTGGGATTCTGTAGCAATAGAAGGCAAAGATCATAGTAAAGACAAGAGTAGCAAAATGAATGAAAGATTACTTGTACACTAAAACCAGCCAACTAAACAAATCATCATGTGCAGCATGGTTAGGCATTTCTCAACAGGAGTAAATTAGATTGATTTGTACACTAAAATTATGATATTCTTTCACAACTCATATATGTAGTTTGTAACACCCCAGATCTGGCCTAGAAGTCTAGATTAATTCCAAGATGCTACATCGATCATCGAAGTGATCGTGAGAAAATTTTAAAAAAATAAACCCCTTCATTACTTAAGAACATTTATTTCATCTCAAACCAAAAACAAATAATCATTTTAATAATTCTATCCGAAAAATTACTAGTCTAAAATATACGAATATAACATATAACGAAAATTGTACCACAGTCTTATAAAGCTTTTACAGTTCAAACTAAAACCAAATAGCAATTAAACTTATAGTTCAATCCTCTAAGACTGTCCGAGACCTCCGCGTACCGAGTTTAGTATCCAAAATTGTAAAATGTGCCTAAAAGTGGAAACAGAAGAGGGGGTGAGCTACTCGAGCTCAATGTGAGATCAAACCAGTTAAACTACAGAAACGAAAACAGGGAACTAGAAACAGTTCAGAAGTAGAACATACTTACAGACAGATGACAGTTGAGCGAACTTGCCCAAAAACAAACACCCACCATATGTACTTTACAGTCATATGGGTCAATCAGACACACAGTCTCATTACCGTTCAGACACAATAGCAGTAGTAATTCTCAATAGTCATAGTAGCTAACTAGTCAGATAGTTGCAGTCAAAGTCCACAAAATTCTCATTGGCACAAGTGCCTTTCAATTGAACAGTCAATCAGACATCTTAGTCGAACAGTCAATATGATGCATATGAATACAATTGAGTTAAGAGAAAACCCACTCATCCAACCTACACACCTTTCCGTCCTCCATCACTCCTCAATAGAGCTATTAAGCTCATCCAACCAATCACTCTATATAGGACCTCGAAAAGCCCATCTAACCTTACACTCCATATGATGTCATCCCGGGTTGCCCGGCAACGATAGACATCAGCATTGTCCTCGACCCTTAGGGAATTAGCACTACCCACGACCCTCTGGGTATTGGGGCTAACAGTATACAGATAAACTGCCAATCACGTATATTACGCAGCAAAGTTAGTGTATAAGCTACACCGTGCAATGCGGTAAACTGCAGTATAGACATGTAGTATGGACTACTAGATCAGATAATAGTACGTAGCGTAGCTAACGTACATACGATCTGATGTAATGCGCGTAAATCGCTATATCGTTAGGTTGCGAGAAAGCGCGAGATCGATCAATGATACATAGCGGTCTTGGACGTATGTATCTTGTGGTGCAAAGTCGCGATGTAGTCCGCATTCTGAAGAAATTTGTCCACGACCCTCAGGATATTGGGACCACCCATAACCCTCTAGGTATTAGGGCTAATAACCAACAGATCAGCTGCTAGTTCAGTTTAGTTAATCTCCCTTCTCTTCAAAACCCCGCCCAAAATAGTTTATGCATATGTATGTATGTATGCAGTTAGATGTACACAATCAGAATACCAGTCTCAGATAATTAATCAGAAGCAGACATTCACATCCAATCAATCAGTTACAAAATAATACATGTGCACCTCATAACTCGAATTCAATATCAAGCTTATCACACAACTAGTCATAAATGACATACATATCAAGCCCAGATCAGAGTTATAATTACCTTCAGTAAAGCTTAGTCGAGGGTTAGAGCACGTGGAGTTGCGATTACAGTTGAGTTCGACCTAAAACATTATTTGGTGAGATAGGGCCACACGCCCATGTGCTTTAGCTGTGTGGAGCAATCCAAGCCGTGTGGGGGTCCAAATGCCCATGTGAAGGGTTGTACACTGCCGTGTGACAAAGGCACATGCCTGTGTGAAGCTGGGGCACGACCGTGTGAATCGGCCATGTAACACACTATCCAAAATCGCTAAAGTAAGGTGCAGGGAAGACATGGCCACGTGAGGGTCTCACATGCCCGTGTGCCCACCAGACACGGCCGTGTGTTCCGAAACACATGCCTATGTGGGATCCCCAAATCTCCAAATCAGCCACACGATCATGTGACTAGGCTGTGTACTGCAAATCTTAAATTTCTAATTCCCAAACCCACACGCCCGTGTGCCCAAGGGACACGGCCACGTGAATTCTGAAAAAATCCCTAAATCAGCCACACGATCGTGTGGCACCCAATTTGGCCCGGAAACCCTAGTCCCCAAATCCACATAGCCGTGTGCCTCGGCTAACTCCAGTGTAGCAGTTGGAGAGGCCACGAAACCACCCTAAATCAGCCCCAAAACCACCATTTAAGCCACTGTAACAATCTCTAACCTTTTCCCTACCAAAGTACATCAGAAAATAACAATCTCTCTTCATTTCCATCATCTAAAAACCCCCAAATCCCTCAGGTTAACATATGCACAAAACTTGTCGAAACTAGAAAATTTCCAACTAAAAACTGTGTAGACAAGGTTAGATTCCCACACTTGTTTGATGTCGAAGAAGCACAATTCTTCCAAAAGTGCCCAGCGTAAATCGTTTTTAAAAAAAATAAAAGGCCAAAAAGAAAAAAAACAAAGAAAGAGGAAAAACAATAGAGAAAGAAGAAACGTCCAGCTAAAGAAAAATAAAATGAAAATGAGAATAAAAATAAAAATAACCTTTTTGACTTAAAACAAAGCTAATTAAAAATACTTCTCCAAAATGCTCTCAAAAAGACTCGAACCCAAATCCTCAAGGTATGCTAACACTCACTTAACCACCAGACCAGCAGGCCCATGCTGACATTAAAGTGCACAGCTAAACACATATGTGCAACCTTCTCATTGTCACTACACTCAAAGCCCAGAACTTCTAGGCCCAAAATTCAGGGCGTTACATAGTTAATTATACTAAATTTATTTTAAACTTACTCGTATTCACTTGTCCCTATCACAACACATACACATAGTCAATGATTAACTCAAGATTTAGGCAAATCACACCATGAACGTCACAAGTGAATTAATTCACAAATGAATTCATAATTAATTGATCTAAGGTTCAATCCAATGTATCATCCTTTCAATGAATACAATTATGTATCTACCTATGGAGTCAACTACTCCAATAGCCAATACTAGTCATCTGCCCAATTGGAATTGTAAACGACATAATAATCCTTCTAAGTATTTGAATCAAATGCTCACTTTGATTCTTTTTTGGGATTACAGACTCGTTTAGATTATCTATTAAAGTAAGTTATTTTTCTCGCAATATAAATATTCTTACAGTGCCACTTATCATCAGTTTGAACTTAGACAATCAATGAGCAAATATTTTCTTATAATAATTTTGCTATGCATGCAAAACATGAAAGACAGAAACACAAAAGACATAATAGTGAAATGTGAAATTAATTTTATCTGTTCATTGTTCAAATACATAGAAAATAGTTACATGTTTACTACAATATGAACATATTTCCCAATAATCTCCCACTTGCCCTACTGAAGTAAATGTGTCATGTTTCGCATTCTCATATCCTCGATGTAACTCCTAAAGAAAATAAAAAAAAATCAATGTTTGTATTATTTGTTAGATTTTGCTTCTATAATGCATATTGTTATCATTAACAAGCTAAAAATTATTTAAAATAGTGGAGTATTAAAGTAATGGTTCTTTGAAGAGCAAGTATTTAGTCATATTTTTGAATGACAATGGTATTGGGAAATGTGCCCATATTGTAGTAAACATGTAAAAGTTTTCTATTTATTTGAACGATGAATAAATAAATAAAGTTAATTTCACAATTCACTATTTTGTATTTTGTATTTTTGTCTTTTATATTTTGCATGCATAGCGAAATTGTGATAAGCAAATATTAGCTCATTGATTGTCTACAGTTCAAACTAAAGATAAGTGGCATTGTAAAGAACGTTTGCATTGCGAGAAAGACAACTTTCTTCAGTAGATAATCTCAATGAGTTCATAATCTCGTAAAAGAATTAAAGTGAGCATTTGATTCAAATATTGAGAAGGATTATTATGTCGTCTACAATTCCAATTAGGGAGATTACTAGTCTTGGCTATCGGAGTAGTTGACTCCAAGAGGAGAGACATAGATGTATCAATTGGTAGAATAATACATTGGACTGGACTCAAGATGAATTAATTCTAAATCCGTTTGTGAATTAATTCACTTCTGATGTTCATGGTGTGATTTACCTAAATCCTGAGTTAGTCACTAACCATGTATATGCAGCCCATATGCTTTGATATAAGTGAAGGCTTATGCTTTAAAGATGATCGAGCCCATAATTGGTTTGTTAGGTACATGACTTGTGTATGACATGGCTTTACTAGCACCAATGAAATTCATAGCTCAATTAAAGAGTTAATGATATCCTCTCATTGGTATTGTGTGGATTGATAAATATGGAACGTGGCCACGTGTTGCTTGTTCTCGAACGAGCAATTTATCACAGTTATTTGTTGATAGTGATCATATTAATCATTAAGAAGACACAATGGTGACAATGAGATAAAATAGGATTATATTGAGTGAACGGATTTAACTCAAAGGAATAGATATCACAAAAGGGTAACACACAAATGACGAGGTCGTTGGATAAAGCAGTTGGATGAATTACTTTCTTGAAGAGTATACAATAAGGAGTTTTCAATCATGGTACTTCTTGTGGACTGACTCCATGATTAAGTAATTATGAATTATCGGAACGATACTTCTAGACATAATTGTAATCACTAGATCCTAATTGTATATGTGTGATTGGTCCCTCCACTAGTTCAACAAAAGCTTGATCGAACTGCATTTGAATCAAAAGAAAATTTTACAATTTTGGGAATAATAATTGAGTCGATTTCTTCTATGTGGAATTAAATTATGTGAGAATTGTTCAACTAGAGAATTTGATTAAAGAATTTTCTTGAAAAATTAATTTGGAAAATCTAATTAATTTGGAAAATCTAAGTGATTTTTGGAAAAATTAATTATGATCAAGTAAAATTAAATTAATCAAATTAATTAAAATTAATATGATATTTTTGGAAGTTTATTTTCAAGTTAGAAAATTGGCCCAATAGGTAATTGAACTTGAAAATTAGACATGAGATCGTAAATTGGACCTAGAAGCCCAAAATCGAGACCAAGACTCAAAAGCTGGTCGAACCGAGCCCGGTATGTGAAATCGGATCGACGGTCCAACATGTGCCTAGACCGAATCGGTCGGGTCGTCACTGACCCGGATCGAACCGACTCGAGGTGTTGTAAGGGTGTCGCACCTGCATCACCGGACATAACAGTGCAGGTGACTGCAACGGTGTTGTCCGGTGACCGACGGTGGTTGGTCAGCGGTGGTTGAACAGTGGAAGAGTTACATTCCTACTGGACTCTACTAGAGAATTTGATTTCAGATTAGTTATTCCACAAATAATATTATTTTAATAGTTTAATATTAAATTTAAATTAATACTTATCTTAATAGTATTTTATTAATTTAATATTAAAGTGATTATCTTAATATTAAATTTAATTAAAATAAATATTAGATTAAATTTAATATTAAAGTGATTAAATATAATCATAGTTGAACTTTCTAAACTCTTCTTATATAAAGAGAGCATTGGGTTATTATTTATACACACTTGAATTCAAGAGAAAGTTGTAGAGAGAAAATTCTCTAAAAAGATTATTCCAGAAATTTTCTTCTTATATAAAGAGAGCATTGGGTTATTATTTATACACACTTGAATTCAAGAGAAAGTTGTAGAGAGAAAATTCTCTAAAAAGATTATTCCAGAAATTTTCTAAAGATATTTTTCTGATTTACAACTTGACCCAAAGGTTTAAAGACATTGCAAAATTACCCCACTAGTAATTTTTGTGAAAAATTTCTAATTCAAAACGAGCCCACACTCGACAGACATGAGCTTAAGGACAGCGGAGAAGACTACTCGGTTGAAGCGAATCGAAAATGCACAATTTTGATTAAGTGTTTATTACTTTAGATATCACAACCAAAATCTTGTTTTGAAAAAAATTTTAAAACTCTAATTTTTTCCTAAATTTATTTTTTGCTATGTTTTTCCGAAAAATGGTATGGCAAGATGAAAGATCATCCACAAAAAAAAAATGACACATGTAAAAAAAACCATAGTATGTAAAGAGATGTTACTACAAAAAAATACATAAAAAATCATTTATTTTAAAACTATAATAACATTATTATTTAATGGGTTAATATGTAGTTTACCTTTGAACTTGTCCAAAAATATAGTTGGTACTTGAACTTGTATTCTATCACTCACATTGCCTAATTTATTGACAGTGTTAATTTTTTAAAGTTAATATGTATTTTACCCTCTAGAACTTGTTCAAAAGTACCTAATTAGTACTTAAACTGTCCAAAAAATTATACTTTTTTAGAATCAATTTACATTTTTTTTAAAATTTTATTTTTTTAATTTATGTTCACCATGTTTCATACTGATAGGATGTTATGTGTCACTATAGGATTAACCATCAGTGCCACGTCAATACAAACTAATAGTGTTAGAGCGGAGGTACCAACCTGGGTGACAAAATACAAGTTCATGTGTCGACTAGGTAATTTTAGATAAGTTTAGGGGCAAACTACATATTAACCCTTATTTAATACATAAATTTTGCAAAGATTAAAACTTTATACACTGCGTACATACATGGAGAACATATTTTTTTTCAATTTTATTACATTTAGAAAATGTTAAAATAATTTTTTTTAAAGTAATATCTATTCA
Source organism: Gossypium longicalyx (assembly GCA_025698465.1). Classification (NCBI taxonomy): domain Eukaryota; kingdom Viridiplantae; phylum Streptophyta; class Magnoliopsida; order Malvales; family Malvaceae; genus Gossypium; species Gossypium longicalyx. The sequence continues at coordinate 28,217,716 of CM047006.1, read as the reverse complement.
TAAATTAATAAAAATGTAAATAATTTTATTAATGAGGCTTTAATTGAGTTTACAATGTTATTCAAAGTTCACATCTCAAAAATAGCTTTAATAAAAATATATTTTTTTTAATTAATATCTTGTTAATTCGTGAAATCATCTTAATCAAACACATATTTCTAGAAGTCACATGATGTGGTAATGTTACAGATTCAAGACTTTGGATTTTTCTTGAGTGGAGTTTTGATCGGGTCTTTGCTTGATGTAATGGCCAAATCTTGAAACTATCTTTTCTTAAGGTTAAATTCTTGTGTTAGTCCTTGTACGTTACGAAAATTATGGATTTAGTCTCTATACTTTAATTTGATCACATTTAGTCCTTATGATTTTTGAAACGGTCAATTTTAGTACATGTATTTTTCGAATTTTGAAATTTTAGTCCTAGTCCAAACAATAGCAGTTAAATTCAATCACTAGTCATTTATTGTGCATACAATTGTAGATTCAGTCCATATTATCCAATTGGATTATTCTAAATTCCAATACTTTTTGAACTTTGAAAATTTCAGTCTTGATGCAAATGACAATCATTAATCCATTAATTGGATTTTTAGTAAGTAACATGTGGAAATAATAAGCTAACATGGCATTACACATATGGTAATATGTTTTTCGCATCAGATTTTGGAAATAACATAGCTTAACTTAATGAATTTAACAGTTATCGTTTGGTGAGGACTGAACTTTTAAAATTTGAAAAAGTACAGGGACAAAAAATGATCAAATTAAAGTACATGGACTAAATCTAAAAGTTTCATAAAGTAAAGGGGCTAATATCATAATTTAACCTTTTCTTAACAGTTCTTTTATTGGCTCCTGGAACTTCATGTCTTGTAAGTCGAATTGGAGTATCTTACAAGCACTGAACACTTAGTGTCAAGTCTGGAATATCTAATTTTGAATTTGTTAGGGTGTAATTGTGTTTTAAGTGGTGGCAACAATCTTTTCTTTTTTCTTTTGGTCTATGAATGAATTATTTGATTTATGAATGACCAAATAAATTCACTATTTTACCGGGCACTTTTTTAAACTGTAAGAAAATTAATGGCATAATAATTTATTTAGCTTTCTAACTTTACAAAAACTCATTTTATCCCTCTATTTAATTTTTAACCTCTTTTAGTCTTTGAACTTGTATTATTTGTCAAATCACCCTAAAGTGGATGGAAATATTAATGTATGTTAACTTTGATGGTATGGCATCCACGTGGATTGCAATGTTAGCTATTAATTTTTTAAAATTTAAAAATATTTAAAAATACTTTTTATACTTTTTAATTTTGAATTTTTAAATTTTGAATTTTTAAAATATTAATTAATTATTGACGGGACATCTATGTGGCAATTCACGTGTATATTGTCACACCCCAGAATTTACGAATTCAATTGAGAGTGAGATAATGTATGATAATTCTGTTTTGGGTGCACCATGATAGTTTGATCCGTCACTTAGTTGGTTTGTTGACGAGTTAGAGTGTTGGGCAAACTAGCATTTAAGGGCAGTATCTAAGGTCATAGTTGCATGATGTTTTCAAGTGAATAAAGATTACGACCAAGAGAGTACGCGCATATGAAGGAGTGCGCCTTAGAGTTGTGTTTGAACACTAAGAGACTGTCAAGTGTGTAAGGAAACTGTAGGAAATTTAATTGTCTTTAAGACCACGCCAAATGAGAGTCTCTACCAAGATATAATATGTATAATTTATATGAGTATTGTTCAATTGGATCTCATATCGGGTCAGTTAGGAGTTGTTGGGATTCTTTAGCAATAGAAGGCAAAGATCAGAGTAAAGAGCAAAGTAGCAAAATGAATGAAAGATTACTTGTACACTAAAACAAGCTGACTAAACAAATCATCTTGTGCAGCATGGTTGGCCATTTCTCAACATGAGTAAATTAGATTGATTTGATCTTGCCATGACTGGTCAATAGTGAGGTTAATCTTCGTCAAATTTTCTTTTACCTACCCTAGATTGGGTAAATAAATCAGGAGACCGAGAATATATTTACGAAAAGTGGACACTTCGAATGATTTTTGCTATCTGCTTAATGTTTAGGTTATTCTTTCTAACCTTGACATTCTCTTCTTCCTATTCGTTAAGGTCGAACTAAGATAGATGATTCAGCCTTCTGGTAAGTCTTACAGTTTTGTACGTTACGACTATAGAAGGGAAAAGTGTCACAGGAAGACCCTGTATAAGGGTCACTTGTAATTGAAATATTAGTGAAATGTTTGTAATGAGGATTTTAATGAAAATATTATGGTTGTTTAAGCAGCTACTATTGTTGGATCGAAGGACTATCGAAGTAGAAACTCTAGGTCGAGGTAAAAGTAGGTCTCTGGTGAGTACTTAAACCTAACTCCTACATATCATGTAATTATGCGAATGCATGTCTCTGAGAGATATTCACAAATACGTAAATAAAATGAATTATTTTTCTCAAAGTATCTACCAAGGCGAGTGAATTATCTATATTCTATAGACTCATTAAGGAGTAGATGCTGAGTACGAGTTGATAAATAGTAGGTTCCAAATTGAAAACTTGAAATTCTTGTAAGAAATAATAGCCCAACATAAAAGTTGAAACTTGGCCCGATATTTTAACATCTATTTTCTTGGACCAAACTACGTTCAGCCCAAAATACTTTCTCTTTATCTTATTCATTATTTTTTTAAACAAGAAAAATAATTATAAAATGATGGTATTTGAAGACGGCATGAATTTAGGGTCCGATTCCTTTTTTCCTTTTTTTTTTTTTTTTTTTTTTTTTTACTTTTAAGTAATAATTAAAGATGCATCAACTTAAGTTAATTTTCACTTCTGTTTTTGTTTTTCGATTCCGTCGAGAATTCCATGCAATTCGTGGAGTGGGACTGTTTCATCACGATTACATCACAAAGAAATGTGAGCAAGGGCGAAGCACGAAAGTTTTTGGTGTGGTCAAAATTAAGTTGTATATTTTTACGATAGTTAAAGTGCAATCTTATTATAAACTAATTTAAAATTTTATAAATTATAAATAAACTAAAAAGTAAAAACTTTTATTTAAAGGGAAAGTCAAGGCCCTTACTAGCCCCATGGCTCTACCCCTAAAGGTGAGCATTTGAGCTAGCTAGCTCAAGTGGAAACATTGATGATGAATAATGTTATATAAGAACATAGGATCAAACCCAAATAATTTCAAATGCCCATAATTTTTCCGATAGATAATCATGCATCACGCACGGTCTGATCTTATAAGATATGTTTATTCCATAAACATCATGTAACTCTCAATAGAAATGAGAGAAAAAATCTTGACAACTTTAGTAAGAATAGGAAATTTTCACTTGAATTCTAGTAATAATAAAGAAATTTAACTACATTCCTAAGTGTATAAAAGCTGATTTCAATGGGTGATGATTAGTCAAAAGAGGAAAAGCATTGAGGTCCCGCAAATGCAAACTATGGTGTATCTATTTTGTTATGTATATGTGAGTATTAGGCTCTTAAAAATCTTTCCAGCTCACATGAAATCATGAATTTGTGACCCGAAACTTGGATATTAAATATTCACGTGCGTGATTTTGCAAATGGTTTGAGATTATCATTCGTGGCCTACTTTTTTTCATTCAAATGCGAAGATATAGTCTTTGCCTAACATTTTTCCTTCAATATATATACACAAAAATACAATTAGAATTTACAACATCTGATTCTATATTGAGGTACAGAGGTGGTGGAAGTTTGGTGGATTTAATTATAATTTTCAAGAAATTTGGGAGGTCTAATTAAAATTTTCAAAAGAAATTGGAGTGCTGAATGAGAACTTTCATAATTTTTGGAGGGTTTGATTAAAGTTTTCAATAACTTTGAGAGGATTAGTGATAATTTCTAAAAATATTGAAATTTTTAAAATTTTTGAAAGGCTAGATGAAAATTTTCAAAAATTTTGAGGGTAAGGACTCCCATCAAGTCTGCCATTTAAAAAAATTTTAAAAAGTTAAAATTATTATTCACTACGAATTCAAAACGGATGGAGATAGGTACCCTTAGATATCTATTACCGGAATCTGCATTGTTTATTCAGATATCCAAATCTGAAATTCAATTCGTGTGAGAATTATAGTTTCGAAATCAGATATCTAACAAATTTTGAAATGATTGGTTCTAATTTTTTTAGTAGGTTTGGATTCAATTAATTCAACAAATGAACAAATTTTTAATTTTGATTTTTTTTTCAAATTCGAATATCTAACAAATAATAATATTTAATTCAAATTCAAATTTAAATATTGATATAAGGATAATAATTGAATTTAAATTTTTAAGCAGATTTATAGATTCAGATTGAGATAATTCAAAAATGCAGATCTTCGATCCGTTACCATTCTTAACAATAAACTAATTTACAACAATTAAATTATGTAAAATTAATTATAGAGATAAAATTTCACATGATAGAAGGACCAAAAGTGGTAATTGAAAGTAACATGAAGGCCCTTGTACTATGAGTCAGATTGTCTCGTTTACTCAAAAAAATGACCAAAATAGGTCTTATAATTAAATCAAAGAGCAAATTAGTCTTTTCTGTTACAAATTTCATCCAATTCTACTATTAAAAACTGGCATAATTGACAGGATAACCAAATAGTTACACGTGACGTGCCATGTGTACCTCATTCGAACATATAGAGACCAACTTTTAACAGTAGAAATGGATGATTTTTTTTAATAGAATGACTGGTTTACTCTTTTATCTAACGCACAGAGATTAATTTATCTATTTTTCAAATAAAAATAAAATAAAATATAATCCAACTCTTAATACAAAGACCTCTATCATACATTTTACTGACTAAAAACTGATACATCGATGTAAATTCCCAATTAGAACATAAGAACATCATCGTACGATGATACTGACCATGTGAAAAACACAACACAAATCCTTGCAGAGACAAGAAACCATGTAACACGTGTATAAGACTAAATTTCGATATCTCAACAAACAATTAGCTGGCTCACGAGCTCAATTTTGTAAAATGCATGGCTCGACATCCCTTGAGAGACCAATGCAATGACCCACCATGCACGATGGCCCTATATAATTGGATAATCTCCACATTAATTCTCCCATAGAATCTTAATTATTCAACGATTAATTGGTCAAAATATATTTTCTTTGATTTTAGGATGGTACATAATCTTAATGCTCTTAATAATTTAGATATCATACGTGTTTGATTTATTTATTAATAAAATTAGACTTTTATCTTAAAGTATATTATTCATCGATACGTATCATTCATATCTTAAATTGATACTAAATAATTTAATTTCTTGTATATTAAAATTCTGGTTTGTTGTGTTTTTTATTTTGTTTTTATAATTACATTAAGAAATAAAATATACATTATTTATAATCTAATTAATAATTTTAAAGTTTACATTTGTATATATATTAATATATCAACTTTGAACAAATGTGTAATGTTATACATAAACTTTGATTTTATGCAATTTCATATATGAATTTTTCATTTGATTCGATTTTCACAAATCACTAACACAATTATTAATATAGAATTATTTTTACGAATTATATATTGCATACATAAATAATTATTTTTATTTAATATATAAACAAATCGATATTTATTTTTTAAAATGTTTACATTTGAATCAAAATTTCATGTTGTTAATGTATAATTTTAAGATTTATCCCTAATATATATTATTAAGAAGCGATAAATTGTGCCATAAATATATAATTTTAAAAAATATTGTACTGATCACTTTCGTTTGAGGTAATCGAACCCTCAGAGAAAGAGTTGTATGAAACTGTAATTCCACGTCATCCCTATCCATTTCCAATGGAAGTATGACAAATCATATTTTTCTTCCTGATTTTCAAAAAATTCAAATCTAAATAAAAATACTAAAGACCAAAGAAAAAAATCTGATTTGTCATGCTCAAAGAATAATGATGACTTGAAATTACAATTTCATACAATTCATTCTTAAATGGTAACAGTTTACATATTGTTCAAAAAAAAATTTTAATAAAATATTTTTTTTAATTAATACAAAAGCTATAGGCGAAAGTTGATTAAGACCAGTGATAATTGAACATCCCCACCGGCATTTAGAAAAAAAGTCGGTGCATGCAGTACAAGTGATAGACACCATTGTAACAGTATTGTATTGATTGTGTTGTACATTTATACCATAATTATTCAAATTTCATTTTCCATTGAAAAATAATTCTAACGGTAGAGGTAAGCTAAACAGTACATCATATTCTTTGTCAATTGAAGTTTATTATTGGTTCGGGGAATTTATGTCAAATGATGTCCAGAATTAAAGTTAGAAATTCATACGGTCGATTTGGTTAATACTCGAATTAAATTATTTAAAATGTAAAAATTTTTAACTATTAACTGAACTGGAATATTTTGATTAATTTGGTCGGTTAATTGAATTAACCAGAATTTATATTTTTTTTATTAAAATAAGTACAAAACATATAAAAAAATACATTGCTAACGTTCTTTTTTTTCACTTAATAGTTCAAAAAACTTTAAATGGAAGTGAAAATAACAAATAAGACATTAGAAACACTACATAAATCTTGAAAGTTAACAACTAAACACTACATAAGTCTTGAAAAACAAATATTTCAGTTAATTCAGTTAATTATCCGATTTCAAACTAAATTAACTAATAACTGAAGATTTAAAAAATCACTAATCAACCACCGACCGATTAACCTAATTAAATCGTTCTATCAATTTTAACCAAAGTGTGAATTTTTTTTTTCTTTGTTGAACTTGTAATCCCATTAAGATTTTTACTTTGAATAATATATGAATTTTTTTTATATCATTACTTTTGTTACGTCATTTAATGTTTGGTAAATACCCGGAAAAAAATTAATATTTAAAGTCGAAGTTTGGTAAAGGGTATTTTGCTTGGTGTTGTCTTCTATGGAGGCAAGATTTTGGAATATGCTCACACAATCATGTAGCTGTTGCTGCTTCTTTAAAATTAGAAAATAAATTTATAGACTATCCACAGGAGATGAAAGTGAGATGAAAGTGACCCATGAATTTGACTAAGGGTTTAAGCGTTTATTTAAGTTTTTTTTTTTTTTCTCACATTATAATATTATTATAGTGTATAATTTCTTACAGTTTTTACATTAATTAAGATAAACGTACTGGCTATCTAAAATGGCGTGAGCGTGATGGGAAAGGCATTCATGCTGTCAGAATGCTGCCAATTGAAGTTGAAGCATATGACAATATCATCATAGTAAAGAGATTAATGTTGGCTTCCTCATAGGGTTTGAACGAAATGATGTATGGAGCAAAGTGAAACTGAAGAGAGTCGGATTATTCATATTTGTTAACTTTAATATTCAAATAAAAGTATGTTAATTCCCAATAGATCAAGAGGTTTCTCTATGTGTATATATATAAGAAAAAAATACAAATATAAAACCAAATGTGGGTTAAAGGGTCATAGTCAATGAATCATATGTAAACGAGCATCTTCAAATCTGCATCCATCACGCTTTGTGGTTTATATTCCCATCAACACATATTCATATGGTTTTGATCATTTATCTCTTACGAGACAATGACCTGTGGAGAAATGTTGTCCTCTCGTCTCTTCGTGTGTATATATATATATATAGTATTATTAACTGAAAATCATTTACATACATATATATATAAACGCATGTTCCACACTATAATCACTGTGATAGAATGCTCATAAAATCAGCACTGTCATGTATCCTAGCCCCAAACAAACAGCTGGGATTGTCTGACATTATTGAACACAGTTTATGTTTCTTTTCTGGACAAATGCCATGGATGTTTCTGCTGGTGTAGCTTCAAAATACAGTGCACACTTTATAAACGAAAGATTTGAACGTTAAAGTTTTCAACATATTATATTTGAGGACAGAATCAAGGCAAAAGGTTATGGTATTGATTATTTAGTGATGGTGCTTTCTGTTTATGGAACCAAAAAAAAGATAATTCTTTAAAGAAATCAAATACAGGTACTTTTTACAACAAAGGCTGGCTCTCCATCTTATAATAATGAATATATTGTCTTCAACAAGAAACATATCAAAAAGTTGTCATGATTATATTATACTCTACGTACTTCTATTATTGTCCAAAAGATATTGTAATCAAACTAAAAATTGGATTTTATTCTAAATTATTGCCAGCTCATGCCAAGTGAAATCTATATTTGTGAAAACTGAAAATATTCCATTGGGCGGGCTTTTTCATTATGGTCTTGCAAAGACTGGAACAAGGATATGATTCACGTTGACATTTGTATTACCAAAGAAAACTGTTTTGTCTTAATTTGGACAAAAACCCACCCACTCCAAGACTTTTGGGGTGTCGGGAACTTGACTTTCAAAGGGATGAGCTCACGGTGGGAGCTATGACGGCGATGGAGGGTATTAGGGTAAGTTGAGAAAAACCGACACAGTGTTGGGTGTGGACGGTAGGTTTGATTAGTTTGGAACAAAGCGGAAAGTATCATCCCGGTCGGTGCCTTATAAGTTAGGTGGGTAACAAGGGTATTGTTGTCAATTCACTTTGCTTGACACGTGATACCCATCCTCCTCATCAATAATAATAATAATAATAATAATAATAAAAACAACAACAATTGCCTTTTTAGTGATATCCCCACTATATGAATTTTTTTTTTTTACAGGAATAATATAAGATTTTTATTGTTTTTCTATATTCTTGTGTGGTGATTTTCTGGCAAACAAGGCAATAAAAAGACAATAAGCATGTAAGATGTCGAATTATGGAAATTTGATTTTTTTTTTTTTTATACAAAAGAATTAGAATGTGCCGATTTGCGGCAAAAACGAAGGTAAAACTATTTACGATTTTAGTTTTTACTAGGGGGTTTGTTAGAGGCCGTACAGAACTTTCTGTACGGGAAAAAGGTCTCTTTTAGCCGATTTTTTTGTTTTCGCTTCTGATTTACACTGCGATTTTTTTTTCTCTCTGTTGTGGACTGGAAGGACACGTGGAGCTTCATGAATAGTTGACTAAATGGAGGTATGTTTTGAGGTCGTGACATGTGGCAACGTTGATATTTTTAAGGTACGGGCAGCTTCTGCTGCGGAGTTTAAGCTCTCTTCCTACCTCCGCGTATACCCACTGTGTGTCTTCGACCCGTTTTTGGATCCAGCTAGGCAAACCAGCCACGTAGACGTTTTGGTCTTTCGGCACGTCAGCGTCTTCTTCCTCTAGTACGAACCCGGGTACTTTTGTGATAAGATCATCAGAGTTCACTATTCTCAACACTTTCGTCCCTTGTTTCTCTAGTTGGCAACGAAAGCTCCGGTTACCTACACGTGGACCTCCGAACGACATGACGGTCACCATCGGAGCACTTTTAAAGGTGGTTTTTATGTCGTAAGCGGTCAGAGTAGCCAGAGCCGCACCGAGACTGTGTCCTGTGATGGTTAAACTCAGAGGCTGGTCGCCGTACGTTTGTAGCAACCGTGAGATTTCTTCACGGACCATTTCTTGTAAGCTCGGTACCTCGTCTGTTCCCGACGTGTAAAGGCTGAGGAACCCGGTTTCCACCATGGGTTCCGAGTCGTCGCCGTCGCCGTCATCGTGGTGTGTAGGTTTGGTGTCAGCATTGGGGACTGGAGTAAGAGTAGCACGGAAATTTTCAAGCCATTCAAGACCAGTAGCGGTGCCTCTCAAAGCAATCACCACGTCTCTCCGGCCAAGCCTGGCGATTTCCTCTTTATCCTGACAGACTGCCACGTAACCAATCCAGCTAGACTTCGTTGCCACCCAGTTTGGCGCCATTTCAACCCAACGTGGCAGTTGTATCCCTGACGTGGCACGTAAATGTCTAGTTAAACGATAACCAGTTTGCTGCAACCCCGAACGGTCTAATAATGTACTTTTCGGGTACCTGCAAGCTCCGTACGACGACGACGATGAATCGAAGTTAAATGACCTATATGCAGCTTCAACAAAGCTACCGTACCGGAGTATTTCGCCCCTCAAGTTTTCGTCTAATGGATCGAGTAAACCTTCCCAGTTTTTAACCCCTTGATACTCCTTCCATTTGTTGCCCAACTTAACGGCTCTAGATGTGAAAAGTGAAGCCATTGGGTCATAATCAAGAGGGTCGAGCAAATGTTCCCAACTCTTGACCGCCGGTTGATGAGTATCTAAGGACATTTTGAGTGGTCTCACAGCCGTTTGAGTGAGAGTGCAGCAACGGACAGAAACATGCTTGGCTGGTCTAGTTGTGGTGGGAAATGTGCATGGCGTTGCTGGTTTCATTGAGAGACTCATATCTTTGCACCAAAGAGGTGAGAAAGGGGGGATTTATGAAGTAGTGAAACTGCCGCTGATGGTACTCAGCTAGCTGCATTCATGGAGTACTGGAGATGGGGGGTTTTTATAGGGAGAACCAATGGACAAGGAGGAAAGAGAAAGAGATCGAGTGAAAGGAATTATGGAGATCAATTAAAAGAGAAAGTAGGGTACTTTTTTTGCTCTTTTTTTTTTTTTTTTTGTTCTCGATGACGAGAGATGGGATTGTTTGAGAGAAATGGTCAAAAAAGTATATAGAAGTGAACCCATTAAAATATTGCCCAAAATGAAAATAAATGGTTAGTAGACGTTATATGCTTTCATGTCTTGTTCTCCTTTCAAGCCGGCTCAAAGCTCAAATCTGACTCAACCTTTCTGAGTCACACACCAATTTTCATTCATTAAACAAAACCGGTAAAAGAATGGGCTAATATCATATTTGGCCCTTGAACTTGATAATTAGGTTCATTTTAGTCTTCAAACTTAGATTCCATAGGGATTTGATGATATAAAACTTCACCAATTTTACCATGTATTTACTTAAAATTTTATAAAACTTCAAGAGTTAAAAGTATATTTTTTTCATTTTAAGGGAGCCAAGGCACTTGTCTATCCCCTCCTTTCGCCCGTGCAAGGGGTGAAGCAACATTTATTCACTAAACTTAACAGCTTTTTCCTAACTTGGTCCCTAAGCTCTCTTTTTTTGTCCACATTAGTCATAAAACTTGACAGTTTTTCTCAATTTGACCCCTAAACTTGGATTCTATTGAGATATTATGACATGACACTCTAATTTTAAAAAAAATTTAAGCGATAATGTGTTATAATTTTAAAATGTCAAATCATCATATCTTAAAGGAATCTGAGTTTATGGATTAAATTGAAAAAAAAATTACTAAATTCCAAAATAATATGGGCTAACAAATTTAAGGACCAAATTTAAAAAATTATCAAGTTCATAAATTAAATGGGCCAGCGTAGTCAACATATACCCCCTTAATGAACCTACAAAATACGAAAAATTAATTACTAAACTAATTGAAAATTACATTAATCCTAAAAGAACTGTTGCATATGCCTAGTAATTGTCCACACGTGGATAACAGGTAATTGAAAATAGGTGGGTCCAGTGCAATAGAATCCCTTTCATTGGCTATAAGGTGAGGTCAAGTCCTATTTATTATTAATAACGAACTTAATTAAAACAAGGCAAGGCATGGTGCCAAAAATATTACCGCCAAATTAATCCTCCTATTTCAGGTATTTGCATATGATAAAACGTGAAAACAATCTCAATTTGTAGGCAACAAGTTGGGGTGAAATATTGTGGACCTACAATTAATTTTCTCCAACACCATTAATCTGTGTGATTCTCATGCATATTTTCTAGAGTCTTAGTTTAATTGGTATCGACATTATTATTTATACAAGAAGATATAAGTTTAAGTGCGTTAAAGCGTCTTAAGGGTTAGAGAAAAACTATGAATAGTTCTAGACATTTATATTCAAAAATATATTATTATTATTATTATTATTATTATTATTATTATTATTATTATTATCATTATTATTATTATTTGAGTATTTTATTAATAAATAATATTCATTTGTGTTGATAAATAAAAAATATATGACATTTCAATACATAATTTGTTTTTAATGGAGTTGTTTAAATGTATTATAATGGAGCCGTTTACGTGCATTTTGATTTATTTAGTTGGATATTTTATATTTGTTAGGTATAATAATTTATTTTACTCTTTAATTTTATATATAAAAAATTTATTTTATATTTTTATTTTAATTTATCTTTTTTATTCTTTAAATTTGTATTGTTTATCAAATCACTCTAAAATAAATAAAAAAGTTAATCAGAGGCGAATCTAAGGGCCCGGCCCCCCTAAAATGAAGAATATCCATTTAGGCTCTTTAATTTTTTTAAAAATTTTAAATTAGTAAAGGTAAAATTATACTTTGGCCCCCCTAAAATTATAAAAATTTGATTTAATCCTTTAAAAATTATAAAGATATAGACTATAAAAAATTAAAATTTCATTCGCCCCCTAAAAAAATTGTTCTGACTTCACCCCTAAAGTTAATATCTGTTAAGATTGCTAGCGTGGCAGTCCACATGTATGTCACATTGGAAATTAATTAATCTTTTATAAATATTTTTTATATTTCTTTTATTTTTAAAAAAATTAAAAATTAATTAATTATTTATGTGACATCCACATGGTAGTCCACGTGTATGTCATGTCAGCAAAGTTAACAGAAGTTAACTTTTCCATCTATTTTGGGGTAATTTGACAAATAGCGTAAATTCAAAAACTTAAAGAGGTAAAAAATCAAATGGAGTATTAAAATAGTTTTTTTTAAAACAAAGTTGAAGGGTCAAATAAGTTATTATCCCCTTTTTTTATATTTAAGATATCATTAATGTCAATTTTACGGTCCATGAATACTAATCCTTTCGGGGTTTTGTAACTACTCTCTCAACAATGGCGTCTCCAAGGTTTGAACTTACTTTCTTATTTTGAGAGTACACAATGTACTTTACACTACACTCAACACTTGTTGTCACTAATATCAGAAGTGCCTAAAATATAAATTTTACACTTTAACTCTTTCAAAAATAATAAAAATTTGATTTATTCCTATAAATTACCTAATTCAACTCTATAAAAATTTTCTAACTTTGCCGTAGCGGATATAATAAATTTATATGGAATTCAATATATTGCTAAATATTTTAAGAGAGAAAAAGATAACATTAAATAGACAGCTAAAAGTGCATTTGCTCAGAGGGACAAGGGTGCACTTTTTATTTATCTTTCAGTATATCTCTGCAATTAACACATACTACTACGTGGGCTTCTAATTTCCCTTCATTTGGATACCACAAATATTATTTTAATTATTTAATATTAAATTTATTTTTTAAGCTACCAATATTGCCCATCGAAAGCTTATAGCAGACACATGGGAACACATTTATGCTCATATCATCTACTTTATTTAATATATATATATATAATAAGCAATAAATATCTACACACTTGCCCATCTTCTAAAAGATATATATTCTCCATTCTTTCAAACTGCTCAACACAAAACTTAAAATTGTCTATAAATAACCATTTAAATTTACATTCTCTTATACCGATAACAATATTAATACTAATTAAATTAAAATTTAATTTACATAAATTATTAATTATTAAGTTTATTTCAAAATTTATACTATAAATAATATATTAATTTAAAATATTTGTTAGTAAAATATTAATTTAATTTAATTTAATAATAATAATAACAGATTGGGTAAAATTGTAATTATGAAAAAGGGTATATATAAAATTCGACAATAAACTGTCGTTTCAGGAACAGTATTTTTAAAAGAGACATATATCAGTCTGGCATCTGGACCTGCTCCTGGGAGTACAATTTATTTATTTATATTTTTAAATTTCTGCATATAATACATATTTAAGTAAGTCAGATTGAGTGTCAGGCTTAGTTTACTAATGCCATTTTAGGGGAAAAAGTCAAAATTTTCAAATTATCAAAAAAAACAAAAAAAAAGAAAGTGCTTTTGAGTCGTTTTATGACTTAGGAGAAGTAATTTTTTTCTCAAAAAATAATTTATTTAGAAATATTTTTGTTTCCAAAGTATTTTTTAGAAGAAATACTAAACGCATCTTTAACTCGATATAGGAGAATGTAGGTTTGAGTGCATTATAGCGTATTACTTTCTTAAAAAAGTTATAGATATTGTATCAAAAAAAGTAAATATAATTCGAAAAAAATGATTATAATTAAAATGAAAAAAAAAAGAGAATTGGATTAATGGTGGTTATAAAAACATAAATTATTGGTATATTGCATTTATAAAATTGAGATTTCCACAACCACAAGTTCCAAAAATTAGACATTTTTATAAAGTCATCTCCTTTTTATATTGGTATTTTACAATAAATTAGGAAAGTGAACATTTGGCTTTAATTTGTTAAATTTTAACTTTTATATTGTATGAAAATTGTAGAAGTTAGTTGAATTAGGTAATATTGTCCTTGCTATTAAATTATTGATCTCATAATTAATAATTTAATAATTTATATATATATATATATATATAAATTAAATCATTTTTTAATTTTTTTTGTAAAATGCCATATCCAAATTTCCATCAATTAATATATAAAAGTAATTAATTGCATCCAACACCCAAAACTATTACCCTTATAATAATTGGTTTTCAAACTTCAAAATATTTTAATTACATATCAATCAAGTTCTTTCATTACTGAAATCGATAATTTAACTATTAAATTATGCGTAAAGTTTTAAGTGACATAATTTAAAATGAAACTTTTAAATAAAAGTAAAATGTTGCCGCATATATTTTAAATTGAAAAGCCAAAAATAAAGTAAACGATAGTTTTCTAATAAAAGTTTTGAAAACGTCAAAACGATAGTCTTAAGTGACAATATTCATTTTTCTTTAAATTTTTTATTTTAAATTATGCCACATAAGATTTGACATCTCATTTAACGATTTAAGTAATGGAAAGACCTTATTAATATAACATCGATAGTTTGAGGATGTAATTAGAATGTTTCAAAATTTAAGGATTAATTTAGAATGAGGGTCATAGTTTGAGAATATTTGATGCAATTAGCTCTAGGTTAAACTACATCCATAGTCACTCTAAAATAGAAATTGTCTTATTTTGGTCACTCTAAAATTTTTATTATCAATTTAGTCATTCTAATTAAAATAATTGTGTTAAAAATTTCTCTTTCCACTAAAGAAAACACAATCAGCAATCACTTAAATTTTTTTGTAACAGCCCATTTTTCAATGGTGTCGAAAATAGTGATTTCAGGGCCACCAAATCTGATGAGTAAGCTCGTAAATATTATTATTTAATATTTACAAGTGAAATGTGATTTAAAAAAGAAAGATTTTTTATTTGATAATTTATGTTATAGAAGTGATTTATTAAGTTCAAATGGTTTAAGAAAATGAGGTATTAGGACTTTGTTTTTATAAATCGAGAATATTTACGGAGTTTCATTAAGGTGGTATTGAAGTTTCGTTGAAAATTTTTTAACATTTCGATAGTTAATTAATTAAAAAGGACCAAATTGAAAAAAAAGTGCAGTCTCGGGACTCCGTTCTTATAAATCGGATTCGTAAATATTTTTAATAAATATGTACTAAGCTAGTTGTGTAGTTAATTAGATTTCGGTTAAGTAAATTAGCATGAATTAAAGTAATTAGGTATAAAGACTAAATTGCATATGGGGTGAGAGTTGAATTATAGATTAAAGAATAATTAAAGGGACTAAAGAAATAATGTTACCATTGTTTCTTTAGTGGGACGGCATTTGGTAAGATATTTGTAAAGTATTAAGTATATATAAATTATATTATAATAATAAAACCAATAGGTAAATAAGTAAAAGAAATAAAGAAAGACAAAAGTAAAATCAAAATAAGAAAGAAATGAGAAAGAAGGAAAGAAGCAGACGCATGACCTAAGGGATTCAAAACTTTTTAAGTTAGATTGGTTAGTTAATTTAGTCCCTTTTTATTATAATTTTTATGTTTTTGGAATCTCGGTGTTAAGTACTACTCAACTCATGTCGAAATTTTAGCAATTATTGAGTTTTTAAATGTTCTTAATGTTGAATAATTTTTAGTATTAGGGATTAAATTGATAGATTTTTAAGCTAGAAGTAAAAAAGGATTAAATTGTAAATTTTGAGTAATAGGGACTAAATTGTGAAAAATTCAAAATTTAGGGGTTTAAGTGAAAATAGGGAGTTAAATTTAGATTAAATTGAAATTTGTGTAAAAATATAAGATTAATTGTGAAGAATAAAAAATTTTCTCGGTTTAGGGACTAAATTGAAATTTAGGCAAATATTGAGTCAAAATTGAAATATTCAATATGAAATTGAATTGTATTATACTGATGAATTTTATTTGTTTTAATTCCATAGCTAATGTCGTACCGGAATCCTTGACTAAAAAAGGGAAATATAAAGTCGATTTCGAATAGCTCGGAATTCCTAGTTTGTATTTCTATAATCCGAACTAAATTGCAAAATTATTGCATTTTGATTTCTTGTATATGGTAAGTATTGAAGGTGAGTGTTAGAATTAAGTGACCCAAATTCTTATAGAATATGATGGAAAATAAAATAAAAGTAAAATCCATATAGAACTAGATTTCTTTTATTTTATTTTAGAATAAGGTTTTTTAAACCTTATTAAACTTCATCTATTTTATATTGATTAGGATAGGGTGTTTCAATCCTACTAGAATATGGCTTTACAAGCCTATAAATAGACATAGTCTATTCCTCTTGTATTGATACAAATTTTTCGACATAGTGAATTTTCTTCTCCTCTGCCCGTGGTTTTTTTCCCGAAAGGGTTTCCACGTAAAATTTGTGTGTTCTTTATTTTATTTATTTTATTCTATTTTTTTTTCACAAATTGGTATCTGAGCTTCCGGGTTATTCATCTCGATCACGGTAATGGCGTCTTTGAAATATGAAATTCCGCTGTTGGATCGCAACACTAGATTTGCGTTGTGGCAAATTAAGATGCAAGCGATTCTTGCAGATGGATCGGAGGATGCCACGCTAGGAATAGATAAGATGCCTTCGACATTAACGGATGAAGAGAAAAAGCGTAAGGATCGAAGGCATTAACACAATTACATACGCATTTGTCCAACGAAATTTTGCAAGATGTGATGAAAGAGAAAGCTATGCATTGCATTATGGAAGAGGCTAGAACAAATATGTATGTCGAAAACTCTAACAAGCAAGTTGCATATGAAGCGGCGTCTTTATGCTCATCGTTTGGAGGAAGGTGCGTCAGTACACGAACACTTAATGAGTGTTTAAAGAAATTCTCTCAAACTTGGAAGCCATGGAGGTTCGGTATGATAAGGAAGATCTAGGGTTGATTCTACTTTGTTCGTTGTTGCCGTCTTATTCAACCTTTAGAGACACGATTTTATATAGCCGTGAGTCTCTAACAGTTGATGAGGTTTATGATTCTTTAACCTCGTATGATAAGATGAAGCATCTTGTGGTTAAACCCGACTCTCAGGGAGAGGGTCTCATTGTTCGTAGGAGACAAGATCGGAATGCTGATGATGATCGTGGTAGGACACAGGAACGGAATCCTCGTGGTAAATCTAAGGGTAGATCGAAGTCTTCAAGCAGAGGTAAAACTTGTAACTTACGCAAGAAGAAAGGGCACATTAAATCGAGTGCTATAAGCTACAAAATAAGATTAAAAGGGAGGCTGCGAATCAAAAGGAAAACAACGAGAAAATTCCGGTGAAGGCGATATTGTAGAAGACTACGGCGATGGTGAACTTCTAGTAAACACATCAATGATTCTAAAGTAAGCGAGAGTGGATACTTGATTCAGCTGCACATTCCATATGAGTCCCAATCGGGATTGGTTTACAACTTACGTAAAGCGATTAATACGAAGGTGTTGTTTTGATGGGAAATAATACTTCGTGTAAAATCGCGGTGTTGGAACAATTAAAGTTAAGATGTTTGATGGAGTTGTCGAATACTTAGTGACGTCACGGCATGTTCGAATTGAAAAGAAATTTAATTTCGTTGAGTACTCTTGATTCAAAAAGTGCAGGATATCTGGTGAAAGTGGGGTTTTAAAGATTTCCAAAGGGTCCCTTGTTGTGATGAAAGGACAGAGAAAGATTGCCAAGTTATATGTTTTGCGGGGTTTCTCACATTCTGGTGATGCAACTATCGCTTCCTCGTCCTTGTCGGATGATGATATTACTAAACTTTGGCATATGCGCCTAGGGCATATGAGTGAGAATGGCATGGCGAATTGAGCAAAGAGAACTTCTTAATGGGCAAGGAATTTGCAAACTGAATTTCTGTGAGCATTGTGTTTTTGGAAAACAAAAGAGAGTTCGATTCACTAGAGGAATCCATAACACGAAGGAACATTGGAGTATATTCATTTCGACTGTGGGGGCCATCTAGAGTGCCTTCCGGAGGTGGAGCTAATTATATGCTAACCTTTATTGATGATTTTTCCGAGAAAAGTTTGGGCGTTCTTCCCGAAGCGAGAAAAGTGATGTGTTTTCCGCATTTAAGTCTTGGAAAATTATGATTGAAAAATAGAGCGGAAAAAGCAGATAAAATACCTCCGCATGAGACAATGGCTTAGAGTTACATTCGATGAGTTTAATAGATTGTGCAAGTCGGAAGGAATCATAAGACACACTGACGATTCGTCATACTCCACAACAAAATGGCGTTGCGAGCGAATGAAGAGCGATCATGGAGAAGGTTCGATGTATGTTGTCAAATGCCAACTTACCGAAGTCATTTGGGGGCGAAGCGGCGTCATTGCATGTTTTTGATCAACCGATCTCCATCCGTTGCCATTGAGAAAAAGACTCCACAAGAGGTATGGTGCAGTAATCCCGCTAATTATTACGATTTAAAGATCTTTGGGTGTCCTGCATATGCTCATGTTGATAATGGAAAATTGGAACCGAGATCCATTAAATGTGTTTTTCTTGGTTATAAAGTGGTGTAAAAGGGTATAAGTTATGGTGTCTGAAAATAGAAAAGTTGTGATTAGTAGAGATGTTGTTTTTGATGAAAGCGCTATGCTACCTAACTTATCTCTTAAAGACTCTTCCAATAAAGAAAATCAAAAACAAGTAGAGCATCAAATTAATCTGAGTCAACTCCTCAAGCCAGTACAAAAATTGAGAATAGAGTTGCTTCTTCACCACAATACTCTATCGCCAAAAAGCAGAACTAGAAGAGAAATTAAACCTCCAAAGAAATATCTTGAGGTGATCTAGTTGCTTATGCTTTGAATGTGGTGAAGATATAGATGCGAATCAAGAGCCATCTAATTATTCCGAGGCGATTACTGTGAAGGCTCGAGAAAAGTGGATGTTTGCTATGCAAGAAGAGATGGAATCACTCCACAAAAGCAGAACATGGGACCTTGTGAAACTTCCTAAAGGTAAAAAGGTCATTCGTTGTAAATGGGTATTTAAAAAGAAAGAAGGGACTCGGGAGTTGAAGAACCTAGATATAAAGCAAGGCTTGTTGCAAAGGGTTACTGAGTCAAATTCCAGGAGTGGACTTCTGAGATGTGTTCTCTCCCGGTTGTTAAGCATAGTTCGATTCGAGCTTTGCTTGGTATTGTGGCCATGCATGATTTGGAGCTTGAGCGATTAGATGTAAAAGCGCATTTTTGCATGGAGAGCTTGATGAGGATATTTACATGCAACAACGAGAAGGTTTTGATTTGAGAAAAAGAGAACTATGTTTGCTTGCTTTGAAAAAGTCCCTTTATGGTTTGAAACTTGATCACCAAGACAAGTGGTACAAGAGGTTTGATTCCTTTATGACTTCTCATGATTCAAAAAAAGTAGTTTTTGTGATTGTGTTTACTTTAAGAAAAATAGTGATGGTTCTTTTGTGTATCTACTTCTTTATGTTGATGACATGTTGATAGCAAAACAAAAGATAAAGAAGAGATAAGAAAGGTCAAAGCCCAACTAAGTAAAGAATTTGAGATGAAAGATTTAGGACCAAACAAAGAAGATACTTGGTATGGAGATTCTCGGAGATAGAAAATCAAGTAAATTGTACCTAAGTCGGAAGGGTACATTGAGAAAGTTCTTTGCGAGTTCAATATGCAGAGTGCTAAGCTGTTGGTACTCCTTTAGTGACCCATTTCGGACTTTCATCGATTTTGTCTCCACAATCGGATGATGAGATTGAGTACATGTCACATGTTCCATACTCTAGTGCGATGGGATCTCTCATGTATGCTATGGTTTGTTCACGTCCAGATTTATCATATGCGATCGGTGTAGTTAGCGAGATACATGGCAAATCCGGTAAAGAACATTGGAAAGCGATTCGATGGATTTTAAGATACTTACGAGGCACTACCGATGTTTGCTTACGATTTGGAAGAACTAAAGATGGAGTCATAGGGTATGTTGATGCTGATTTTCTTTGGAGACCTTGATAGAAGAAGATCTCTCACAGTTACGTCTTTACAATCGGAGGTTGTGCAATTAGTTGGAAAGCCATTTTGCAAACTACGATCGCTTTGTCTACCATCAAGTGAGTACATAGCGACATCGAGGCTTGCAAAGAAGCTATTTGGTTGAAGGGACTATTTAGTGAACTCAATGAAGGCCTTCAAAATCAGCCACGATATTTTGTGATGATCAGTGCTATATTTCTTACAAAAGATCAAATGTTTCATGAGAGAACAAAACACATTGATGTTCGGTATCATTTTGTTCGTGATATTATTGCTCGTGGTGATATTGTTGTGAGCAAAATTAGTACTCATGAAAATCCTGCAGATATGATGACTAAGTCACTTCCTAAAACCAAGTTTGAGCATTGCTTAGACTTGGTTGGTGTTCATTGTTGAGTTAAACCCTTAAGGGGTTTTATGGAAGAGGTGGAGAACTTGTTTATTGAAAGTTCGCAATGAAGAACTTGTTCATTGAGAATTTGTGTCAAGGTGGAGATTGTTAGAATTAAGTGACCCAAATTCTTACAGAATATGATGGAAAATAAAATAAAAGTAAAATCCATATAGAACTAGATTTCTTTTATTTTATTTTAGAATAAGGTTTTTTAAACCTTATTAAACTTCATCTATTTTATATTGATTAGGATAGGGTGTTTCAATCCTACTAGAATATGGCTTTACAAGCCTATAAATAGACATAGTCTATTCCTCTTGTATTGATACAAATTTTTCGACATAGTGAATTTTCTTCTCCTCTGCCCGTGGTTTTTTTCCCGAAAGGGTTTCCACGTAAAATTTGTGTGTTCTTTATTTTATTTATTTTATTCTATTTTTTTTTCACAGTGAGAACTATTGTGTTTTACAATTGAAATGGATTGATTCGGTATGTGATGAATTTATTGAATTTATATTAATTGAATTGAATTCATATGTATATATGTGATAATGTGATTATATGAAAATTTGATATTGGATATTGGTTATATTTGAAAAATAATATGTAACCCTATTAACTGTATTGGGCTGAGTCGGATATAGATGACATGCCATAGGATTGGAAGAGTTTATGAATTTCTTCTATTTTGAGTAGATGAGGCACTGGGTGCTAATTTGCTTCGGTTTAACCGATGAGACACTAGGTGTCAAATTTATACAGCGCGGAGCGCAGTTATTACTTCAGATTTATTCGATGAGGCACTGGGTGCCAAACTAGTGTGTTGGTTAGATTTGCGTATCCGTCCGAGTCTGAGTCGTGTTAAAAAGGGTAAATAAATAATAAAGTTTTATAATTGATATTGAAATGGCATGGTATGAGATGGAATTGATATAGTTAATTGAAAATAGAGTGTGAAATATGTTGTAAATACATGGAATACATGAGTTATATACTCATGAATTGAATATGGAATGGATAGTGTCATTGTTTAAATGATATGTGGAACAAGTTATGGAAAGCTATTATATAGCAAGTGATGAAAATTGAGTATGGTATATAATAATGTATTCATGAATTGAGTATTGCATGGCTAATGCCATTGAATGAATAAATATGGTTTTAAATATTCAATTGTGCTTATAATTAATATTTGCATATTATATTATCCTATCTTTAATTATTCGGATTACAGAAATACCACTGAGTTTTGCTCAGCGTACGGTTTTGTTTTCCGTGCGCAGGTTAGATACTTAACTTTTGATCGCCAATTCAGTATCCAACAACGATCCCGAACTTAAATGTGGTGATGTCTATTTTTTGTGTCGGCATGTACCTATGGTGTCGAAATAATAGTTATTTTGTAGATTGATTGTAAATAATGTTATAAGTTTAATATTGGTTTGGTATATATATAAACATGTATTTGTTTTTGAAGCCATATTATGGCATGATAAGTTGAACCAAATCTAGATATGTACATGTGAATTTAAGTTAGTGTTTAAGTGCTTATGAACTAGGCAAAATGGATTGAATTTGGTAAGTTTATAATTTGGATTTGAATGATGCTTTGATGATATGTTTTGATGATATAAATGAAGTACCAAAGAGGGTACATTGGTTAGACACCTAGGATGATTGTTTTGACATGTTTTGAATGTGTTTGATCGTGTTTTGAATTGATTAAACGAATGTTTTTTTTAGTTGATTAATGTCCAAGATTGTGGTAAACTTGTGGTTTAAGACACATTTTAAGTCCAAACGGCCAGACACACGGGCGTGTGACTCAGCCATGTGAGACACACAATTAGCATACGGGCGTGTGAGACCATTTTGAAAGGGTACATGGCCGTGTGGACCCTACAATTTTGAAATTTTTTCTGAGTTTCTGAATTAGTCCCAACTTATTTCTAACGCGTATTTTGGGCCTTGAAGGCTCGAATAAGGGACAATATGTATAAAATTGATTGGTTTCTGATATGAATATTATATGATATGAAAAAAAAAATTAACTGTCTTATTCATCTCCCATCCACGGTCTTATTCATCTTTGACATGATGCCATAGTATCTTTCAACTATGGTCTTACTCATTTTCTGTCATGTTGCCATGATATCTTTCAACCATGGTCTTGTTCATTTCATATCAGGTTGCCATGATATCTTTCAACCATGGTCTTACACATTTCATATCAGGTTGCCATGGTATCTTTCAACCATGGTCTTACACATTTCATATCAGATTGCCATGGTATCTTTCAACCATGGTCTTACACGTTTCATATCAGGTTGCCATGGTATCTTTCAACCATGGTCTTACACGTTTCATATCAGAGAGCACACTCCCGCGAACCTCATCCTTACAGTGGGATTACCAGTCCAGGCTAAATCCCCTGTAATATAAACTCATAGAGTATTGTCGGGATTACCAGTCCAGGCTAAATCCCCCTGCAACGACAATTACTCTAATGAGCTTGGATCCAATTACAGTCCAGCTAAATTCGGACCACGATTCGGATTACCCGTCAAGGCTAAATCCATTTTACACATATTCTTCGGGAGGGCTATATCAGGATAGGATCACCCGTCCGGGCTAGATCCTTTTACCGTCAATTCCTTTCGAGAGATCCATCGAATTTTTCCTTTTCATTCAACCGAGATTTATTTTCAATTTATTTGAGTATTATCAATATTTCATCAAATATCATGAATTGAATATTCAAATCATATTTTCATCACATAACCACATATTTCAAGTATTTAAAATACAATTCAAGTTA
Source organism: Gossypium longicalyx (assembly GCA_025698465.1). Taxonomy (NCBI): domain Eukaryota; kingdom Viridiplantae; phylum Streptophyta; class Magnoliopsida; order Malvales; family Malvaceae; genus Gossypium; species Gossypium longicalyx. The sequence goes on along the minus strand of CM047006.1, from coordinate 28,193,987 downwards.
CACAAACTTACCCATTGCTTGTTTGTGTTTATAATTTCATTAATCCGATATCTTTTCTTTTCACGATCGAGTCTCATATTTGAGTCGTTCGGATCTTTATAAATAAATTTGATCATCATTTTCATTCATTTCATATACTAATGCATTTAATTAATGCTTTAGGTAAAATTTATCATTTGCCCCGAACTCTTAATTAATGACGATTTCATCCTTAGGGTCGGGAAAATAAAATTCTTGCAATTTAATCCTTATTTCCAGCTATTATTCTTATATATATTGATAACAGTCCATGAATTCTATAAAATATCAGAATTTTCTATAATTTCAACACTTTTTCAATTTATTCTTTCAACACTTTTCAATTTAATCCCTAAAACATGTTTTCCCCCGATCTTGAACTAAATTAATAATTTCATTCAATTTTGTAATTTAAATAATAAAATAATCCATTTAATGCAATTTGATCTTTTTTTTACATTTTTACAAAATTGCCCATAAAATTTTACTTTTATTCAATTTAGTCCTTGAGCCTAGAATATGCAAATTAGCCATGCTAGATGAATATTCATACATATTTTTCCTCCTCCTCCTCTCCATTCCACATCCTTAATGTAGATAATACACTTGTAAGTAACATTATCCATAATTTTTATTATTTACTTTTATGAATATTAAAGCTGTCTATCTGCATCATGGTCACTAAATTATTTATATCTGGAGCTATAGAACTCAAAATTAAGATCCGCTAATTTTCCCTGAAACTAGACTCATATATCTTCTTACCATAAAATTTTCAGAATTTTTAGTTTATCCAATAAGTACATTTTATTCTTTAAAATTACCCCTGTTCTGCTGTCTAACAGTTCTGACCCTTCTTCACTAAAAATTAATTATCTCCTTGTACAGAATTCAAATTATGTTCCCGTTTTTTTATATTGAAAATAGACTCATTCAGAATTCTAAAAATATAAATTTAAACCCCTAATTATTTTTATCCAATTTTTTATGATTTTACAAAGTCAGAACAGGGGAACCCGAAATCATTCTGACCTTGTCTCACAAAATTCATCATATCTCATGATTTACAATTCCATTGCTTAATAATTTCTTCTATAAGAAACTAGACTTAGTAAGCTTTAATTTCATATTTTATTCATCCTATAATTAGATTTCTACAATTTTTGATGATTTTTCAAAGTTAGACTACTGCTGCTGTCCAAAACTGTTTTAGTACAAAATATTAATTACCATGTTATAACACCCTTATTTTCTTTTTCTACACCATTTCTCATCACTTTCTCTTATTTTTTCTTCACTAACATATCATGAACATAGGACCTTATGTAAGAAAACTCTACTATAACATTATTTCCATGCTTTGTCAATAATAACAAACTTAAAAACATATTGAAATCTTGATATACTTACCTTGTTCTATTGATACTAATCTTTAACTTGATTTTTCTCTCTCCTCCAGCTTCTATTTCTTGAATCCAACTTGATATTCTAACTCCCCATGGTCTCCTTAACATTTTTCTCTCTTGGTAGCTGTGGAAATTCATTTGATTTTTGGGTGAAAATGGTGAATTTTTGGTAAAAATGACCAAATTGTAAAGAAAGCAAAACTTTCTTTCTTCCTCTCTTTCTCTCACGTTAGTGCATGGGAAATATGGATGAGAATTTCTCATCTTTCTTTCTTTATATACTAATAAAATAATAATAAAATAATAATAAAATATCTTATTAAAATATTAATAAAATAATATTTATCTAATTAAATAATTATAAAATATCAAAATATCTCTAGCATCATTATTACTTTCTAGATTTCTCTCTCTTCCAATTGACCATTTTGCCCTTCATTATCTTTTAAAATTCCATCCTTAAGTCATCATTTAATTTGGTAAAATTGCAATTTAGTCCCTCATAATTTCTTCATCTATTCAATTTGGTCCTAATTCATCCATTTTCCTTAGTTTCTAGATTATTCCACTCTTAAAATATTTACACTATTGGTCCTTCAAATTTTTCATATTTACACTTTAACCCCTCAAATTTTGAGTATTTACTCTTGTGCAACAAAACTTTTCTCACTTTTACAATTTAGTCCTTTCTTGAATTAATATATCATAATATACTTCTCAATATTGACATATCTCAAAATTTCCTCTTTCTTTTTTTTTTTTTTTTCACTTTATTTCCTTATTTTACTATATCAAGGATAATATCTTACTGTAAATATTTTCAAGGTATTACATAAACGATTAAATATAACTAACCTAAAAATATGACCCAATTTCAATCATGTATAGAGAATAATTGATATGACAATACAATAACGAAAATAATGTGCCACAATAATATTCATAGCCCAATATAACATAATCAATACAAGACATAAAAAATAAAATGAAAATTAAGGAAACAATGTGGTATACAACTAGTTTGAAATAATGATAAACACGTAATGTATAATATATGAATTGATAGATAAAAAAAACTAGAGATATATGTAATCTTTTAAATGAGTGTTATAGAATGAATATCTTAAATCAAATAATATACAAGGTGTTAGAAACATTTTAAAAATACATGCAATAAAAGAGAATTTAATAATATATAAACGTGAAATGATAGCCAAAATGCATGATAAAATAGAATTTTAGAAAATATACTATATACATAATGGGTTACAAGCATACACACACGCGCATATATATATATATATATATATATATATAAATATATATATAAATTTAAAAGCAATCACATGTAAAAATATCATAAAAATGATAATACATATAAGATTAAATTAATTTAGTTATATGTGTACAAATATATAAAAGCATTCAAATGAGATACTACATAATATATTAAAATAATATGACATAAAGAAGAATCTCAAGATAGTAATTTTATAAACACAAAAAAAGGTTCTCAAATAACTTTGCACACCTAATTAAATGAATTTTAAAAACAATAAGTATTTTTAAATAAAAAACCATTAAAATAATATATGTACAAATATACACAAAAATATCTAAATGAGACATTGCATATATAATATTATAAAACCAACTTCAAAATAATAATATAAAAAAAAAACAAAGCAAAGTTAAAAAAAATAGATAAAAGTATTAAATGAATTTTAAAATGATAAATATTTCAAATAGAAAGCTTAATGAAATAAACTTAAAAAAAAAATGAAAGGGATAATTTATAAATAAAAGAAACCAAAATAGGGACCGACGTGTAATGTGCGCAAATGTGCAGGGACCAAATCTGGAAATAATCCAGACCCCAAAACGCAGCATTGAGGCACGGACCAAAGTGCAAACACACGTAAACTACAGGGACAAATTAAAAAAAGAAAGAAAAAAATACAATAGGCGCCATTGAATGCTCGTACGAAAGGAGAGGACCTTGCACGCAATTATTCCTCCCCGCAGAAACACGCGGATCCCAGGGGCCATCGGGTCGGGTCGAAACAATACGACACCGTTTTGAGAGCCATTAGGCAAGGCCTAAAACGGTGCCGTTTTTAGACCTATATAAAGGCCTAAATCAGTAGATTCGGCTGAACCCAAACCCTAGCCTCATTTCTTCTCCATCGGCACCTTAGACCCCTCTCAGCCTCAACATTGACGTGGCGGTTAGCAGTTTCGAGGCCTCGATGAGCTGATTCTTGGCCTTGAGGTTCCCTCGGACTTCGATTTCAACGAAGTAAAAGAGAACCATCGGCCTATTCGCATGGTAAGATCACTCTTTTCTTTTGCTTTTGCCCTTTTTTTATGTAAATGATAAAGAAATCGATTGAAATAGGTAAAAAGAACAGAGGATTAAAAGGAGGGGAAAAAATCACCTTTTGAAATCGTTTTCTCAATTTTTCTATTCAGTAAGCGCTTAATGTGTATGAGTAGTGTGTGTAACCTTACAAACGATGAAATCCCTTAGCTTTATAGCCGAAGAGATAGAAATGATAAAAAATAAATAAAAAATACAATATTTGTCTTTTGTTTTGTTGTGCGTTCGTCCTTTTCACAAGTCTGCAGGTGTGCGTGGCGCAAGTCTGGGCTTGCTTATTGGCGTCTGAGGCGCGGGCGTGGGCTGTGGCGCCCGAGGAGGTGTCACGAGGCTTGGAGGTGAGAGAGCTCTTTGTTTGGTTGGGGCGCAAAGGGGGAGAACCCTAGGGTTTCTACTCCTAAAATATTTCGAGCCATTTGGGCCGTTGTAACTTTGGGTCTGGGTTTATTTGATTGGGCTAAGTTGTTTTGTAAATAGGCTTGAATTTGGGCTATGTAATTGGACGTTTAATGGACTATTAATTATTTGTTTTTTTTTTTATTTTGTATTTTGATTCTTTTTCGGGCCCGGACAAAAATGGCCCATTACAATTCTTATTTATCATTTTAATTTTACAAAAAAATTAAAAACAAATTTATTCAAATGAATACAATGGTTGTGATTCAAATAAGTAATTTATATACAACTGTGGATTTTAAAAAAAAATAATCGTTAATGATGATAATATGTGTCAAATCAGATTTGGTTTTAATTATTATTATTTAAATTTTGGTTTTAATTTTAACTAATAATAAAATTAATTATTTTAAATCTATTAATAATATATCTTTGGAATAATATTATTTTAATATTTTAATATTTTATAAAATTAAATTTTGATCCATTAAAAATTGTTAATTTTTTATTAATTTTATAAATTATTAATATTATTCACATCATGTATTGAAATTTTAAAATTTTATTTTATTTATAAAATAAAAAATAGAGGTAAATAACACAATTTCTATATGTCATCACATTAAATATGTTACTTGTTAATAAATTAAGCCTTTACATCACTTTCGACCTAAGACTTTGTAATATATATATATATATATATATATATATGGTTTTGTCACCTACATGTGTTTAATTAATATCCACTTGAAAAAAAGAGGAAAAAGAAAGAGGGTTAAATTATGTTGTTAGTCCCTATATTTAAAAAGTTATAAATTAAGTCCTCCAACTGTTTTGATTTAAAAATCTTTGCCCATCCATTAAAATCGTAATTTTATTTTTGTCAAAATTTGTCAATTTTACATGTTGATTAAGTTACCATCATATGACGTGTTATATGATTGATGGAAAATAAACATGTTAAGTTGACAAATTTTAGAAAATACTACCAATAACGATAATAATTGGACTAGGATTGAAAAGTTAAGACGATCGTGTTTTTAACTTTTGAAGTATAAAGACTAAATTTTAAATTCTATAGAAGTATAGGGATTAATAACATATTTTAGCCAATAAAGAGATAAAATAATATGAATGCCACACTATATTATTGTACTCTTAATGAAATTTTAATGATGTGTCATCGATTTACCAACGATTTATAGAATTGAGTTTATCAGATATAAATCCTTATCATAAATGAAAGTATGAACTAAACCTAGAAAAACTTTTTTTTTTAATTTAGTACTAAATAATTTAAACTGCAGTTGTATATGATTGGAAAGTTTTTTTCACAAGTAAGATGTCATTTGTATTGTGAGTTGTAATTAAAAATACAACCGAAACTATAAAGAAAGACAATGAAACGATAATTAGTTACGTAGTTCGAAACCTTTTTCTATATCTATAGTGCCTTACTTAAAGAGTAACTCACACTGAATTAACAATATAATATGTGGTTTAAGCTCAACTCGTACATAAATCGATAATCAAGTCTTCAATATATAAATAGTATTAGACTTGCGATTCTCCTGCTAATATGATAAAATAAAATCCTTTGAATTTCTCCCAATTATGTGCTTGACAATGCATGAAATAACTCTTCAATAAAACAAAATTAATAACTCTTTAAATACGGTAAGTAGATCATATTAAGACTCTTGACAAATATCAGTACTTGAACGAATATCTTCATCACACATAATCTATCAAGTTATTACTCGAAATCTTTTATAAGATATAAGAAAATAAATGAGTCAAAATATGCCTAGCAATTTCAAACTAACTATCACACACACTTACTAAATAAATACACAAATCATCTAAGTTTTTTTTTTTTTTTTTATTTGATATAATATAAGTTGAAACTCACAAACACACACACTAACTATCACATAGGTGAACCTTCGAATCGAACTTTGATTTTGAATATGCTCATTTTAGTTAATAAACCCACTGAATTATCACCGAGCTTAAATTATATTCTAACTTTGAACTAATTGGACACGCAAAATGTTTGGTCATAAACACAATTAAAGATGTGACATGTTCCAAAATTCACAATAAATTGAATTGCACATTTCGTAGCACAACCATGAACTCCCCTTAAGAGGAAAATTTCAACTTCATCATGTGTTGAAATTGTTACCTATATATACCCTAACTTAAGGTTGACAACAGTGATATTTTCGATGATTTATATGATAACTAACACAAGATTAAACTAAAGAGGAAAGAAAAACACAGTTAAAAGCAGATGTAATGTAAAAAAAAAAAAAAAAAAAAAAAGGTAGAATTTGGAGAATTGAAACGTGTGATAAGAGGCACATGCATTTTTGAAACATGAGATTAATATGTTAAAATTTTAAAATAAAATAAACACTGTAACATTTTTTTGTCATGTTTTTTCGAATCAAATATCGTAAAGCAACAAATATCATGATTTATGAAAGATGTATGTTTTGGTACCTCGTTTTGTCTCGGCAATGCTCGTGGCTACAAAGAGATCTTTGATGCTGCTTTTTATTTTTCTTTTAACCTAAGCCGATGAAGCCGAGCTGAGGGAGGGGAGCCGAACCCATTCGTGTCTGGTCAGGGAACAATACAGTCGGAAAGTGGGATTTGTCGTGTTGTGAGAGCTCGATTTCGGCTGAGAGTCAAAGTATCCTTGATTGAAGGTGGACCATTGGATTGATTTTGGGACCCTCCAAGCTAACCCCCATCTCATTTCATAACATCATCCTATCAACCATTTATTATTACAAATAACTAAAGCAATGGTTCAATTATTATTGAATAAATGATTTAATAAGTAGGCAACTAAATGGTAGAATTGTAATATTGAACTTTTTTCCTCCTAAATTTTATATATTTTATTTCGACTTCTTTTAAACAAATTTTTTAACTATCACTGCACTCGATTAAATTTAATATATTTACTAGATATTAGAAAATCTCAACAAAAAAAAATCCTTTGACAAAAAAATGAAAGCACCAAATCTAGATTACGTCAAGTTGTCCTACACGAAATAACTAAATATTTTATAGCTAAAATAGTTAATAAATAAATAAAGTAACGATTTGAGAAAGGACGTATTTTTTGTTAGGATAGTCAGATACATGGTATTAAAATAATCAGTTTTGTGTTACAAAATAACAATAATAGATATCAATATTATTTTGTGAATCTTTTCTATCACATTATTCATGGTTTATTTTTAATTATTTAATAACATTTTAATAATTTCTTCTATATTATTAACTTATAATTTTGATATTTTTTTTACCTTGAATTTTCGAGATTTGAGTTTAAGATTTAAAATTTAGAATTCTGGGTTCGAGACTAAGGTTTTGAGTTCAAAATTTAAAGTTTAAAGTTTAAATTTTAAAAAAATAAATGACGTAGAAAAATTACAGAAATACTATTAAATAATTAGAAAAAAGGTATATATAGTAGGAAGGGTGATTAAAATAAATTCTAGATATGAACATTGATACAATTAAAGGCGGTGCACGTTATCCACATATTAACGGCGTTCTCACGTATATGTGAACTTTAGAAATTTAGATTAGGTAATTATTATTACATGAAAGAACACAGTACAATAAAATTGAAATGACTGGGGTACTAGAATGCTTGTTTAGTATTTAGGTATGTTAACTCTGTTTCAAGGCAGATATATAATTATTACATTAAAGTACAGAGTACAATAAAATGGACAAGGGCAAGCCACATGTAATAAGGCGGTAAAAGTAGGTAAATCAATTCTATTGATATTTTTATTAAAAATTCTATCTATTTGTATTGTTAAAAATTAATGTGATTGATAGAATGTGACATGTCACGTATACCTCATGTTGATGTACATGGATCAATTTTTAACAGCGGAAATGAATAGAATTTTAAATAGAAATACCGGTTTGGTCTTTGATCAAATGTATAAAGATTAATTTATCCATTTTCTAAATAGAGAAATAAAATATAAATTTAACTCGTAGTACAAGGACATCTATGATATTTTAACTATAATAAGATTTAACGAATTAATTATATTAAAATTCTAAAACATGGTCCAATAAAATAGTGACTTATTTTTCCTATTTGTTAATCAGGTAATACTTATTCGAATTGGAATACTAAATATATCTCGATTTTGATTGCTTGATGGAAATTTATTTCCTTGTTAAAATATTCAACCACCTATGCCTATTAGATTATAAGCTACCAATTAAATTCAATATATATATTAACATTAATTTCGCTATAGATTCTTATTATATTTGCTTTTTATGATACAATATTTAGAACTATTTATAGCCCCTCCCCAACCCTTAAATAGGAGAATAATGCGCTTCAATACACTCAAACCCACGTCCTCCTGCACCGACAATAATGTCAATGTCAATCAAGTTAAGACTCAATCGACTAAATTCAATATAGTTACTTTGTATGTAAATTGTTTTTGGGTTTTTGTTTGATATTTATTCTGATTTCATATAATTTTGTTTATAGTAGTGAATATAGAAGGTAAAGGCACCATGAATATCATTTTACTTGGAGTAAAATTATATTTTGTCTCATCTACTATAAAATGGGTTAATTAATCCCTATACGTTAGACTAAAGAGCAAGTTAGTCTTTGCTGTTAAAAATTTCATCAATTCATATAGTTAAAATAGACATGACTGAAGGAATATCTAGACAGTGAGACACCACATGTATCTCATGTTGATGTATATGAATTGATTTTTAACAGTAGAAACAAATAGAATTTTTTACAGAAAGATTAGTTTGCTCTTTGATATAATGTTCATGGATTAATTTATCTATTTTTTAAGTAGAGGAGGCAAAATGCAAATCGATTCCTAATAAACGGGCCTCCATGGTACTTTTACCAAATATAGAACTATAAATGGTTAGTGTATCAAATAAAAATTGTATTTATAATTAAGGCTTTCAAAATTTGACAATAGTCAAACCATCGATTTTCGATTTAATAGGTCTAACCGATTCATCTAATTTAATTAAAAAATTTATATATATATATATATAAAAAGAGAAAGTCAGTTTAATCGGGTTTTTAGTTCGATTCAACCAGTTTTGAGCGGTTCGCAAGTCAATTGATCTAATCTTTCTCTGTGAATCAATATGATTAGATTTAAATAATATTGTTTAGAATTACAATTGTGACTGCAATGGTAAAAGAATTAATCACCTAAAAGTAGTTGAAATTTTAGTTAAAATGGGAAATTGGTATCACATTTAATTTTAAAAAACTTTTCTCGAAAGTTCTAAATTCTAAACAAGGCAATAATATGTCTGAAAAAGATTTAGTTAAGGATCCAACCAAATTTCGATTCAACTAAGTATGTTCGGTCTAAGAGCAACACATTGGATTAGGATAATCAATAGAGAGATGACACGTGTATATACATTACTTGGTGATTGAAATATCTTAATAGTTCCTTAGGCAAAAGTGTGTGTTTTGAGGAACTAATTTTGAAGAAGCCATCTTTGGTGCACTAAAATTATGGAAATTCTTCTTTTTTGGTGCATTGCTCTTAGCTTGAGTGTTAGATTTTATTTTATAAGTAGGGTTAATTGCATTACAAGATCTTAAGTTATGGCTTAATTTCTTAATTAGTCCTCAAGATATCAATATTTTATCATTCAATTTCTTTCGTTAGCTTCGCCATTAGTTTGGACTTTAAATGTCAACTATTGTGTGAATGGATTAGACCAAACTATTAAGGGGAGATGCCAAAAAATTCCTTAAGAAGGGCTAAAAATGAATCATAATTTTTTGTCATAACATCAAATTTAGCTCTCAATTTTTATATATTTTTGTCAATTTGGGCCCTTTTTTAGCTAAATTTGGTCCTTAACCTTTTAAGAAAGAGTCAAATTTGACCATTAATCTTTTAAAAAGAGTTGAATTGTTGTTTTTTAATGGAAATACTGATTAAAACGTTGAATTTTTAATCATGGTAGACTGCATGGCAATCCACATGCACTCTTGCTAATTTTTTTGAATTTTTAGGAACTTTTTCAATTTCTTTGAACTTTCTTATTTTTTAAAATTTTTATAATTTCTAAATTATTTGTTGACATAGCATATAAAATAAATAATTCCATGTCAGCATTAAGTATACGTGGACTGCACTGCAGGGGTGAAACAAAAAAAAAATTAAGGAGGAGAGATTAAATTATATATTTTTATGAGAGCTACAATTCACATTATATTGACTTATATCTTTAAGGTTTTTAGAAGGACTAAATAAAAATCCTAGCATTTTTGGGACAACTATAATTTTACCATATATTAACTTAAGATTTTATAAATTTCGAGGAGGACTAAAGCAATAATTTTCCATTTTTGGGGGCTAAGGCCCCAACTTGCCCCCTTCCCTTTGCCTTCGGTGGGCTGCCGCAGAAGTTACCACATGAATATCGTTAAAAAAAATATAATCTGCATCTCTATTAAAAAAATATATTTAACTCTTTTTGAAAGGACGATGTTCAAATTTAGTTAAAAAAAGAAGGGTGAAATTGATAAGAGATGTAAACATTGAGGGTTAACTTTGACATTATGTCTAAATTTTTTAAGGTATCAAAGTACAATTTTATCATTATATTAATTGATGGTTGAATTCAATTGACTATTTATGAGGGGCAAGATCACTGCTTACTCTCTGCCTTTATCCCTGTAACGTATTAAAAAAAAAGAATAATCTTTTTAAATTTTAATGAAATTATTTAATTTTTTAATACATCAAAATTAAGTTGAAATATATATATATATACACACAAAGTAATCTAAGATAAATTCAAATTCACATTTAAGACTTAAATCAAAATCGAAATAATTGATGTGGACAATGGATTTTTGGGTGGGTGGATGCTGATATCTTATGTTGTTAACCAACAATGTGTTAGGGTTGAATCTCGGGGACCACCCTCCCTCGTTTCCATCATAAGCAAGCCGAGGGGACAAAAATCCAGTCCAAATTTGCCCCATTTTCAAGCTCTTGACAACAACCCTTTTCCCTCAAACTTGAATATTTTGTGCATTAAATGTTCACTTTGCTTGATTTTTGTTAGGGCTTGAATCATTGGGTCATTATGAGCTATGATGCCAAAAAATCAGAGGAAGAAAAATCTACTTTTTCCATTTCCTTTTCCAATAATTATAATAAACTACAATATATCAAATTTTTTAAAAAATTTACGATTGGGTGTAACAATAAGACATCTTGTTTTCGTAAGGAGAAAACGTACATTCAAATATTTAAGACTATAATATTGAGAGATACAATCACAAACTCGAAACATAAACTATAAAATGTACATGAAAATTGTTGAAAAGATTAGAATAAAATCTAAACTGAAAACATACAAATAATTTACAAAATGGCAGACCCAAAACCCGAAATTTTAACTATTATAAATAAGATACAACATAAGTATAATAGAATTAAAAAAATATTAGTTCAAGAAACTATAGAGTAAAATCTAACCATTAAAAAAAAAACACAACACAAAACAAAAGTTCGTTCATAACAAATATGTTCAAACCCTTGACCTTTATTTTGCCAATGTCTCTTTGGCAAACTTCGTTAATGTCTTTTTTTGTTTTTCAGGTTAATATTATATTTAGTATCTGAGTTTAATTTTAATATTTAAATTGATATTTGAATTTGGCTTCGATATTCAATATGGTACCTGAATTTTTTTTTTTCAATTTGATGCTTGAAGTTTTTTTTTTCTCAATTAAGTATATGAGCTTAATTTCAATATTCAGTATGGTACTTGATTTATTTGTTATTGTCCCAATTAAGTATTTATATTTTTTTAACTAAAACATACGTGTTAAATATTCATTAGACAACATAATATCTTTTAATATAGGTATCAAATTAAATTTTGAAATCAAACTTAAATACTAAATGATATATTAACTTTCTACACAGTTATATATATATATATATATATATATATATAGGTGTAGAAAGTTAATTTGTGCACTACAGCTTTTATGTTTAAATAATTTTTTATTGTTGAGAATATAAAAGTTTGAAATTAATAAATAATTATATTGAGTACATAGATTAATTAAAAGTTTGACAAGATGGTCCTTTAAAATAACATAATTGGACCCCAATTCGTATGATTTGTCTAAAAGATATGATGTTGCCAAGTTCCTCAATTTTCATGACATTAAAATAATTTAATTTAATTTAATTTAATTAGGTTTTTTTAAATATAATTTAAATTTCTCTATATATTATAATTTGAAAATAATATATAAAATATTTTTTTTATTTCTCAAGATATTTATCAGAATAAGTCCAATAACTAATCATTCACATTCTGTTAATCCATTAAAGGATAAATATTGACTACAAGTTCTAAAGTTACAAAATAATTTAATATTTAATCTATATATAAAAAATTAAAAATAAAAATTTATAATATTTGATATAATATATTTACATAATAATTTTAATTTTAGAAATAAATCATATTATAAAGTTAATAAATATATTTAAAAGTAAATAAAGTTGGACAAAAATACTAATAACTACAATGATTTAATTATTAACCGTTATATTTTAATAAATATTGATGGTATCTTTTGACCAAGGAAGAAACTATTTCTAACACTCATCATCGTGTTTCATCTTCATTATATCTATACTATTTATAGAAAAATTAATTAAATCTCTCAAAGTTTTTGGAATTTCTCATTGAGTCCCTTAAAGTTTAAAATTTTCAATTAAACCCCTAAAATTTTAAATTTAAACCCTTCATATTAAGATCCCTCACTATTTTTTTTTATCTTGATCTCTCAATATATATATTATTTCGTCATTGCTTCTAATATATTTTTTTCGTTAAAATTTCTAATGAAAAAAAGAAGAGACAAATACATCTCAAAAAATTACTTTATTTTTAAAAATTCTAAACTATGAGAAATTATTTTATGGATCCTTCCCACCACATCATCTATGGTCTCTTTTCGATTATTTAATGAAATTTCAATAATTTTTTCCATGTCATTAACACATAATTTTGGTAACTTTTTAACCCTGAATCTTAAACCAAGAACCCAAACCTTGAACCCTAGACCCTGGACCCTGGACCCTAGACCCAAACCTAAACCTTGACCTTGAACCTTAAACCTTGAACCCCAAACATCAAACCTCAAACCATAAACCATAAACACTAAACACTAAACTTTGAACTTCGAAATCAAACATTGAACATTGAACATTAAACCTTGAACTTGAACCCTAAACCATGAATCCCAAACCATAAATCTTAAACACTAAAGTTTGAGCCCCATAATTGGACCCTAAACCTTGAACTTGGGGTTCGAGCTCAAGGTTTGAAGTTTGGGATTCAATGTTTAGGATTTGAGGTTTAAGGTTTGGGTTCATGGTCTAGGTTCAAGTTCATGATTTAAGGTTCGTGGTTCAGAATTTGGGATTTGAAGTCAATGTTCAATGTTTAGGGTGTGGAGTTTGGAGTTTAGTGTCAGTGTTTAGAGCTTAAGATTCATAAAATGATTTCTCCTAAACTATTAAGGAGGACTTTTTTTTATGTTGCCAAAATTTATTCCCTAAATTCAAAAACAGAGTGTAGCACCCTAAAAACATATCACGTAGTCATGCGACTTTATAAATGATCAAAGTTTTGGATAAATTAATTATACATGGAAAAAAATATTAATTATCACATCAATCAATTAGCAATTCCTCCTTGCGTATTTCATGGAGCTAGAATTTTAGTTTAATAAATCGTGCGATTTTTTATTTTTTGTTTTTAACTTTCATCTATTTCAGCCTAACTCTTGAAACATTCAAATTCTAACAAAATTTCTCTAAAGCACTGAAATATAACTGAAGTAACTCAAAGCGAAAGAGTAACGAAAGAATTGAAAAACTATAAAAAAAAAGCAATGCACATAAGGCGTTTGAGTAAATGCCTTCAAATATATTCTTTAACTCAAGAATATGTGAAGTACAATGAGATGATTACAAATGAAGGGATGACCTCTATTTATAGATGAGCTCTCTCTGATCCATCGGTACAAATTAAATTATATCAACAATTGAAATTAGTGTCTATCTACAAAATTAGAGTCTTAAGAAATTTAACTCTATACATCTTTATTCCTTAGGGTTTACAATAATTGCTCTGTTAACTCTAATTTTACTGGAGTGCTTCACTTGGCCACCAAGGCTTCAAGTAGATGGATTTTTTCATATGTTCCACGAATTAGGCTAGCTCAAGTCGATTAAATAAACCCCATTTGATCAATTGACCTCCACGGGATGATTTGGGTGCATTCGTCACAAGCTTTGATCCGCAACTCGTGACACATGCATGAGCCAATGCAAGTATACAAGTAAAAGATTAAATAAATAAATAAATAAATAAAAAGAAGCCTCTGGTAAATGAAGATCAAATTAAATCTTATTATAGGTTCTGGTTATATCTATTCTTTTTGACATAATGCTTAGAACTACCTTTAGTCCCTTCCTAATCCATAAATAGGAGGATAATACGTTTCAGCGCACTCGAATCCATATCATCCTACATTGGCAGCAATATTCATGCCAATTAAGCTAAAATTCAACCGACTGCTCTAATTTTTTTAAAGAGACTAATTTACTCAAAATCGAAATTAAAAGAGATTAATTTTTTTTTAAAAAAAATGAAATTAAGCAAATCGAATAGGGGTTTTTCACATGAATGTTGCCATTTCCAGCCTAGTGGGAATATTAGAAGTGCATCTCTTATTGAAAAAATTTTGCATTGCTAGCTTCTTTGTATTCAAAACCAAAATTAAGTCAATAAAGCAATGTTTTACTTTTCGCTTTAATTTACTATTATTTTTCATCCATGCTTTCATCTACAACCAAATATGAACAAATTTCCTCCTAACTTTTGTTCCATAATATTTTAGATTTATATGAATGCTTTAGTTAAAAATAATAATGGAAAACAATTTGGTCTAGATTAGAAAATAATGTTGGTTTTACAACATATTTCTCAAATTTAGGAAAATAGATTGATTTTGGAGAGTGAAACAAAAGGAAGACATGTCGGAAAACACTTTCTACGTAATGCATTTTTCTTTCAATATATCAGCTCCTTTGGTTAGATGATTTAATATTAGTGGTGCCGTTCTTGAGTCTTGGGTTTAATTCTTCTCTTACTCACATTTCTATTTTTTATTTTATGTTGTTTTAATTTGTTTAAAATTTTAAATTAATATTTTTATTAATAAATATATTGTTTTCAAGTTTTTTAATTCCTATTTTTTTATTTATAACTCTTTTATTTATATATATAATAAAAATTAATTTTAATTTTTATAATATTAGAATTTACCCATACCCACAATGTAGATGAAAAAATAATGATATTTGACATATTTGACATATAAAAATAATAATGATATTTGAAATAATTATTTAATTTATAATATTAGAAATCACCATACTCAAAATATAAGTGGAGAAAATAAATATTTAATATATAAACATATATACATAAAAAAATATATCAAACAAATTAGTTAAAAATAAAATATATTTAACATAATGATTTATATAAAAAAATATATAATTACATATTTATTATTTTATTTATATAAATAAAATAATTATTAATTAAAAAGATGAATTTAAAAAACTTGAAAATAATATATTTATTAATGAAAAGATTTTTTTAAAAAAAAGTGAAATAAAAAATAAAGATATAAACGAAACCATTACCAATAAAAGTAATGTTTTAAAAGAAAATACATTGTCTAGTTTGACCACTAGCAAGAAACCTTTTTTTCTCTCTCCAGAATCATCTTATTTTTCTAAATATGGGAAAAAAACACCTGTATTAAGTTTGTTTTTTTACCCTAATTTTTCGGGTATAAATGTGAAAAAATGAATCAACCCCGTGTGTGTGGCCTGATATTGTTGAAAAAGAAAAACAGCAGTGGTAAGAAAGTTAACAGAGAGTTTATTACCACCAAAAAACACGTGGATCGAACAAAAGTACAAAACCCTTTATTGCTTTAACCTTTTGGTTTGCCTATTATTATAATTATGTAGCATTTTAAAAAAAAAAAAAAGAAAAAAAAAAGCAAAGATGATGACTGAAATCTGTTAATTTTTTTATTAGAAGTGAGCGGTAGTCACGGTTGTAAGTATGAACTTGATGTTGCGCTCATATCCTAGATGCTTCTACCTTTCCTACTTTCTCAAAGTCATTAATTACTTTTGCAGCTTAATTTGAAGGACTAAATTGATGTTTTTGAGCCCACATTATATATTTTAAAGGATTTAAACATATAATGTTTGTGAAGATTGGGGATGAAATGTAATTTGGAAATTTAGAAATAAAAGTGATTTTTTAATATCAATTTTGGCTGAGTTGCCACCATTAAAAAAAAAAAAAGATGTTTTTCGGCATTGTTTTATAGCATTGTTGAACTGCTTTTACGTCAGTTTTTTTATCTCCTTATGATAATAATTAAAGAAAAAATGGGTTCATCAACTCAACTCAGCATAACAATTATGTTAGGTGAAAGTATTGCAGAGTAGTTTGAACTAAATTACATTTTGTCTCATTTACTCAATAAATAAATAAATTAGTCCATACATGTTAGATAAAGAGCAAATTGGTTTAGCATGATATACATGTCTAATTATTTCGTCAACCACACTAACTTTTAACAGTAAAAATAGATAAAATTTTGACAAAAATTACCAATTTATTATTTGATTGAGATTAATTTACTTATTTCTCGAATAGAAGAGACATAATACAATTCCCCTATAGTAATTATTTTACTCCTATGATGAAATAGATATAGATTTTTAATTAAAAATAACGAACCGAATCAATTAATTATGAGCTAAGCTCTTAATAGAGAGTGGGTCAACCACATAAATAATCCACTGGACTTAGACATGACCCAGATTACACCTGTTTCTTGGAACATCCGGTCTCAAATTTGGTTTCAACAATATTGGGCTCTAACCTTTTTCAAACATGGTTTAAGCTTTGTGGGTTGCACTGTCTCAAAAAGTACAACCTTGACTTGGACTCAATAACTCTTGTTTGCATTTGTCTAATTTCTTACTTTCTTTCTTCGCCTCATGCTAAAATTGTTACTTCATACAAACATGAACAAACGCGCAAGTCTTTTATCAACTCTGGGACGAAAATCGGCTTTAATCTGCACCACCACCAATGTCTTTTCTAACCCATTGTTTTAAATGTTTTCGAGAATTTTGTGGTCTTTGCCTCCTCGTGCCCGAGTTCCAGTGCTTACTGGTGGTACGCTTAGTCGACGAACTACTAGAATTTGCTGCTGCACCATTTTGTGATTGCCCAGTCGTTTCCTTGGCCGATGTCTGCTCAGACGATGCGAACGTATTCTGAGGATTTATGCTGGGCAACACCACTTGCTCTGACTTTGATCCAATCAACCCACAGTTTTCTTGCTGTAGTTTTGATATAGCCTCGAATTTCTGCCTCATATTCTCTAAGTCTGAATGAAGAAGAATTTCATCAACTTTAATTTCGGTTTTCTCCGCATTCTGAAACCCAAGCAAAATGAGATATCAGATTCATTAAACTTCCAATAAAATTAAAATTAATTGATTAAACATGGAAGTATAAAATCAAGCACATGCATGAATTTCCACTGGATCAAGTATCACGGACAATACAAGATAGATGTAATCTTTCACAGAATCTATTAAAGATCAGATGACATACCAGTTGAGAAGAATGAGAGCCAACCAGGTCAAGTACATGCTCAAAATCCTTGGCATGGAAAACTTTACGACAAACAGGACAATTCCCCATGCTTTCTTCTACAGCTCCATTCCTATCTAAAAATAGGAGTTCAAGCAAATCATAAAGAAAATTAATATATGAAAGATCTTAGATTAGAACCAAAAAGTGTGATAAATAACACGGAACCTTTAGCAGTATATTTACTTCAATCATGGTTAGTGTTCATTTGCACCTCACCACAAAACAAATGTACAACTTAGTGCCCTAACAAATTCACATAGTAACTGCATTTCATTTTATCTCTGAATAAGTAAATAAGTAAGAAAGATTACCATTTTTAACACATTATTTGATATAAACCTGTCTTACATTCATATAGGAAGGGAAAATCATTTCTGAAAATCAAAACATAGAAACGAAATAACGGTCATTGCAAGAGAAGTTGGAAATTATCCTAACAAACATAAATCTTTTGAATTTAATCACCAGACTATCTTTCTTCCTTGAGCAAAGTAATTTCGTTCAACCATAGTGGAGATAATATCCTAATCCATTTTAATTTTAAGTATTTAGGCATGTTTTGCTGTTGAGCAAACGATCCAAATATGATAACAGTATATACAGATCTGCCACTGCATGTTCACAATTCTTCAACAAATGGAACTTGTACAACACTCAAAAACATGCAGAAAATTTAGATCGAAGATGGTTTTCTAATTTGCACAGTGACTTAAACATACCTTGTTGATCTCCTCCGTTCCTTAAATGTAAAGTTGCACTAGAGACATTCTTAGCATTATTCTTGTTCTCAATTTGAAGCCAATTCCACCATCTAATAATGCACTCACTGGAATATAGGAAAATAAACATGAAAACATAAAAGAACAATGAAAATAAAGCAGGAACACGAACCTAAACATAATGTTAGAAATGAGTAAAAATTATAGAAGTAGAAAGTGTACTCTACCTATGAAAACAATGAAAACAAGACATCAACTTCATAAAAGGCAACCTTTCTGCCTGGTCATCTTCTGACACCAAAGGATATAAACACAATGGACAATCGCCATCAGGGTGGTTCATTGCGGAAAGCCTCTCAACCGCTTCCTAGAAATATGTTTTGAATCAAATTTTGGCAAAAATTCCACAACCCAATAAACTATAAAGATAGCCATTTAAATTTCCAAGTTAGAAAAATTCACAAAACCACAATTATCCATTTCACCAGTCTAGATGTTCCTATAACTATTCTACAAAAGGCAGAAGTGCATAATCTGGTTAAGACTTGTACCACTCGGAAGCTTGATACGAAGTACAAATCTAGCAAATCATTATAGCTATAAAAAAAAATGTCATAATTAAAAGGTTTATGAAGTCTTGATATATACCAACTAAAATTTTCCCATGCTCTAGTCACCAATATACCTCATTCGAATTTCTCAGACATTTTGAAAACAACAATAAAATTAAAATTAAAAATCCACATTACAATATTGTGGTTACCTCACAAAGTGCTACAAGCATAAAACAAGAGGGGAGCTCACAGGCTTTGTCTCTTATGTTACTTAAAAGAAGTGTTTGCCTTTGTTCATCGAGACCCTTGGAATCTATAAGATAAACAAGAGGAGGCTCCTTAGGATACTGCCATCAAAACAGAAAGTTAGTAACAAGAATCCGGCAAATATAACTTCAAATCAAAATTTCTCTAATATAATTAATCATATTCCTAGTTCCAAAAATACCTGGGAGCTAGCTCGAATTCCAATAGCTGCTTCCACAAACTGCAAAGGAATGATAAAGAAAAGGATTGAATTAAATCCAATATCTATCTCAAAAATTTGATCCTTTCTTTGTATTTAAATTAAATAATGAAGAAATCGGAAATTAAATCCCTAATTTTACGAACCATTATGTTGTTATTCATCGATTATTACCTGCTGGGAAGAAACATCGGCAGTGCGAGGCTTGATGTGGAGGTGAAGGTACGGCGGATACGATTCAATGATGACGCAATCATCACCATAAACAGATTGCACCGCCTCCACTTCCATCTTCACTTCCTCTTCCTCCGCCATCTTTTTTTTTTTTTTTTTTTTTGGTTGGGGGGTGCTATTATTTGTGGTTTAAAATAACCAACTTTTTGTTCAATATGCAATTAAGTTACGTGGTACAATTAAATTGGGGATAGGTCGTAAAAAGATTATTTTGCCCTAAACGGCAGCGTTTTGATTTAAAATGATGACTTATAGTGAAAATAAAAATAAAGATGTACTGCATTTTATCTTCCATAACTTCTCAGAAAAGTAGTAACTATATGTTTAAACTTTTATTTACTAGAGATTTTAATTAGTATGGAAGAATATATAAATTTTTGACATCACTAGCAGATATACTAACTATATATCCCATGTTTTCAAGGTTTTTATGTGATTTTTATAGAATATCTTTCCCTATTCATGTACGATGTCGTATATTAATGAGTAAGAGTTTATGCTTTTCACATTACTAATAGATATCCTAGGTTGATAACAATATGAGAATGATTACTACAAATGTTGGTATTTTGAAGTCAAAGTATAACGCTGTTTACTCACAAAGTCAATCCGATGGTGCTTATGAATCATACACAAAAACTTACCTCTATGTCGTAATTGGTTCCTATCAACGGGTTTTCCATCTTGTTGCTCACTAAAATTGTTTCTGCATGCAGAATGGCATGCCAACCGGATATGTTCTAATTCTTGCCATACATGTTCTTTTTTCTAGTGTTATTCATATCTTGGTACATGTGATATAAAGGCAATACTGTTTATGGTTTAGCCATTCGGTCCGGCGTAAAGACCTGCATGAAAAGTGGGGAGATTTAAACAAAAATATAAGTTCGAAAAATGGGCTTGGGCAAAAAATAAGACTCGTTTAGAAAATGGGCAAGGCCTCGAGTAAATTTTTGGCTAAAACATTATTGTTTTGCTGTTGTTTTTCTACTGTTTTGCTGCCATTTCATTATTATATTGCTACTATTTTGTTGTTATTATTTAAATATTGTATAACTATTGTTGTATTGTTAATTTTGCTACTATCTTAGAGGCATTTGCTTGTTAAGCTACACCTATCTTAATGTTATTTTGATATATATTTTTAGTATTTTTATGTATTATATATATTTTAAAAATTATATAAAAATAAAAAAATTTTAATACTAGTCGAGCCCAAATTTAACATCTAAAATCCGGACTAGACCTGAGACTATAAATTTGTTAGAGGTCTAGGTCCAAGTTGCGCGGTTTTACTCGGGTGAGGCCTTGGACCAAATTGTTGATGTTAGGGCATGAATTTTGGGCTTCTTAAAACATCCCAGGCAGGGTCAAGTTGGTTGTGTGGGGAGTATATTTCAAGCTTGCAATATGAATTTGATGACATAAACATCATGTGTAGAAACGTGAGGGTTGGTTAAGGTTTAGCAGCATGATGATGTAACATTATGATGATTAATCAAATATTTAAAGTTGGAACATGAATGAGAATTCCTCCCACTATCACCTTTTTATGGACTAACGTCAGCCATTAAGACACCTTAAAGAACAAGTGGGACATAAAACCAGGGGTGGGCAGACGCATGAACCATGTGCTCTTCCCTTAATCTTCATCACTTTTCCTTCTCCCAGCTAGCCATGTGATTTCCTTTGATTACCGTGTTACCGAAATCTCTGTTTTTCTTTTCCCAACCTTGTGGCTTTGATCACACACTGCAACTTGACAGCTTCATATTACTGTCGAAAACATCCAACATCTTTGTCGTTTCAAAGCTGTCCGATACTAGACTTTTTAGATTCATTACGTTGAATTGGTGACATGGAAACACAAAAATATTAGCCTTGACTAATAAACAAGCTGGCATTTCTTCCTCTTCACATACTATATATGTATAAATACTCGTCCATTATGCACTTTTACCAGAAGTGAAACCCTCAATCAACTTAAAAGGACTGTCTGAATTTGGGATGAATGTGGGATTTCTTTCGTTGCATGTTTCCCTTTTAAGGTTTTGTTTTTCACTTTTTTGTGCTTTGTCTGAATTGCACTGGATCTCTTGCATGGATGAACTAATAAATGATCATGATCGGGACGTGGTTTCAAGCGTGCTTAAATATGTAGTATCCTCTAATTTAAATGGGTAGGAATCGTGTAAAAAAGTTTTTTTCCTTTTAGTTTCAATCATTGCAATTTATTGCTCTATTTTCTGAGGCAAATTTATTTGCTGCTAATTTCCCTTTGTCACTCAGGCCAGCTCTATAAAACATGATTCATCATCTTCTATGCTAACTGGACTTGAGAAAGCAGGTAACAAAAAACCTTTATCTCCTCCTTATTTTTTTTGCAGTGGAAGCAACTAAAAGACTGTGAAGGGCGTTCTCTGGTTAAACTAATCCATTTTTATTACAAGGTTTAAAGAATTTGAAGGTTGCTAACGAGGAATGAATCATTTTTTAAGAGTTTTTTCAATCAATGATGCTAAATTATGCTTTAATGTAATAATCCCATTTTATTTTATTACTAAAAATAATTCTATTGAAGGGAGACGAAGGTGTTATCTTCTTCTGGGGTCTTGTTTTGTGCCCATGGTATTTATATATCTGGTTATCTCAGATTTTGTCTCCCTACTTGATAGAGAGCCTCAATAAATTCTCGAATTTTGTCATAGCATCTAATTCACTCAGAATGTTTTAACATTTTGACTTTGGTAGGGTGGAAACTCAAACCTTTATACGATATTCGTGAATAAAAATACTACCATAAATCCTGATTGATGAGTTCAACCCGGCAGGCACTATACTTACAAGTGAAATTTATGAGCAAGTCATGATGCTGCTGAAGTTAGCATATGATGTGCCAAGTTGGGTTGGTTAATGTTAATGTAAAAAATACTGGTCTAATTAGGTTATAGTCCCTCTATTATATAAAAATTTTGGATTTAATCCTTTTGATTTAATTAGACTTAACTTAGTACATCTACAAATCAAAATTGATAACATTTGGTTTTAAAGTAATGAAATGAATTTTTACTATGAGAAATCAACCAAAAAAAATCATGTCATTATCTTAATAATGGTTGTTAATTAACAGTGTTATTAATTTGTATATACTAATAACACTATGAAAAAGGGTCAATGCCATTAATTTTTTGTCCCTCAATTAGGATAACAACAAAATGGTGCTTTGAGTGTAACTTAATTTATGTAAATTTGTATATATTTTTCTTTATCAGCCTGAAATGTAATGTCTCTATAAAATATTTTGGATTTTGGAGTAATTTTATTTGATTAATCGAAAATTGACTGAATTAATCGAAATTATTTTAGTTTATTTTTTTTGTTTGGCTAATTCAATTAACAAAATTTCAGTTCATTTAAATAAATCAAATTTTCTAATTCATCACTATATAAATAATTTTACATTTTATTGATGAATAAAGTGAGACAACTTTGCAAACTATACTTAAAAATAAAAAATAAAGGGAATAAGTTAATAATATTTATTATTGGCATTGGCCCCCTCGTTTGAAAAAAGGATGTAGATGCAAATTTGTAAAAGTTGGGAGCCACGGAAGCAAATTTCAGAAAGGAAGCTGACGGCAATGACACGTAAATATTACGTCATGTTAATTGTAAGCCAGTTTTTCATAATTACGAGAAATTTATCTGGAAAAAGAAAATCAAATATTGATCTCCTCATTTTCCTCAACGTGGATCATGCCACATCATCATTCGACACGTGGCGCTTTATTTATGAGTGAAATTCTGTGCTGGGCCCCACACCAAATCTTAACCAGCTATTTTCGATGACTAACGTGTATACACACGTACTCAAGTACTTGACCGATAACACGTGTCATCTTGTTATGAAATCCATGGAACGTAAAATAATAATATTAATTAAAAAAAAAAAACGTATGAGCTTAGAAAACAGCTGTTAAGAAAAATGTTATTTTTCCTCCGACTGTACGGACTAAGGAGGAAACGGAGTAAACAGAGAGCTTCGCCGGAATCATAAGGGGGAAAATGGGGGTGATTTTGAGCGCGTTTGATGTATGAGTAAGTGATTTGAATTTTAGACCTCAGAAAAAAAAAAATTTTGATTGATTCAACTTGTTTTGTAAGTTATTCAGATTAATTTGTTAGGTTGTGGTAAAATTTGGATTATACATGAGAAAAATCCAATCTCGGCAAAAAATCCAATCTCCCTAGTGTTTGTTTTAGGCTCGTTTGTGCTTCACATTATGCGATTATATCCTTAATTAGGAGTTTGTGGAAAAGGAATAGTGAAGATGGATTCAGAAAGTAATTTAGTAAGTAAACGAGCTGATTGGATTCCAATCACTGGAGAAAAAAAAAACTGAATATGATGAAAATTGGAGATAGAAATATTAGTTTTTTTTTATTTTTTATTTATTTTATTTTATTTTGGGACTAAGATAAGAGTGGCAATTGAACTCCAATTATAGATTAGGATAGATTATTGAACAATGATTGCTAAAAATGCTGTGAAATAAATCCAAGTGTAAATGAGGTGATTTGATATGCTAAGCACTAAAATTATTAATTACATTTATATCTGGACAGCTTTGTTAGAATGCCTTGGGCTTTTGCTTGGTGAAAATAGGATAGAGAAGGGTAAGAACAGAAAAAGTGTTTAATCCGATGAAAGAAGTTATGGGATCTAACCATTAGATTCAAAGTTTTTGCATCCATACTCAGTTTCTATCCTTCCTACCAAGCAAAGCTTTGAAGGTTGCAATTGAGTCGTGTTATTACTTACCAAGTGTTTAGAATTCAGGAGGCAACACAAATACCAAAAAGAACTAAATCATTCTTACCTTTCTACTATTGTGCTTGGAATGGAAGAGCCTATTCGAGTACTTTATATAAAATATTTGTTTGTTGATTGGCTCGTGTGTGGCTGCTGACTCCAATATTGATGCAAAAACCTGGATAATTTATTGCTTTGACATAAAGATTTCTGCTACTCAAGTTGAGGGAGGTGGGGACACAAACACTTTGCTAGTTTATTCTTAATGGTATTATGTTCTCCTAACCTTATGCATAAATACCCGATAACATATTTGATTAAAGCTAAAAGCATTTGTAGCGTTTTGCCTTTTAAAAAATCTAATGTATGAGCACAAACTCTGTTGCTTTTCCTTCATACAGACTTCTTAATTGAATCAATGAATCTTTTTTCTGCAATGTCGTTGCTTGAGATGTAATCAAGAAAATCTCTGAAACTGAACTCGTTGTAGGAAACAGGATTTTGCTCATCCACAAGCTCTGGTGCTGGTCCTATTTTCTTGTTTATAGGTAGACTGTGAAGACTTGCTATGGACAACCGCTTGTTCTCCGCGCTAAGAGTCACTTGATGAACAACACTCTTGTACTGTCCATTGCTCATCACTTCTATTTGATCTCCCAATTGGACTAGTAAGGCGCCTTCAACAAATGGAACAGAGAGCCATTTCTTCTTGTTGTCCTGTAGCTGTAGCCCTGGGCCACTCTGAAGCAGGACAGTTAGCGTTCCGTAATCTGAGTGTGGTGGCATACCTAATGTGAGGTCTGGTTCAGGACAAGCTGGATAGCAATTAATGGCCATTAGTTGATTGCCTTCTTCAATTTCCTTCTGTAAGTTGCCAAAGTTCAATCCTAAAGTTTCTAAGATTGCTTCCATCAGTTGCTTGTGTAGCACTTGTACTGCCTTTGCGTAGTTTCCCATTTTATCCCTTAGGGAAAAAATAGTTTAAAGTCAATGCATCACAATAGTTTGAGAATGATTGGAAATGCATAAAAAACGGAAACCATGTGTTGCTTCAACAGAAAAGAAAAAAAGACAAAAGGAGAAGCTATAATTTGTCTTTTCTATTTCCTCTTTTGTTGTTTATTCCTTCTGGAAGATTTGGAAGGCATGCATTATAGTTCTTAGACCTAGAAGCTGCCAATTTTAGCCACATTTAAGACTTATGCTTATGAAGTACCAATCAGAATTGCTCCTCTTGTGTTGTTTCCAATTTTGCCCTTAAGATGGAAGGTAATTACTTCTAACAAATAATTTAAGAGATCCAAGATAATGACGGCTTGCTTACTTGTAACTTGGAGGATTTGAAGGCCATAGATGGATCCAATCAGAAATTGGGTGGGAGTAATGCTTGATGAAGTCTCTCCAATAGTGAACTTTATCGCTTGCATGATTCAAACTAGTACCATACCTTACGGGGTTATGCACATTATCTGATAATAGAGTCATTTTCTCCTCGAGAGACAAGTTGAAAAACTCTGTTGCAGCAGCAAGGGCGTCATGGATGACGGAGAGAGGGATGCCATGGTTAACCACCTGAAAAAAAAATGTGCGTGCTTTTATGTGGACAATATTATATAAGCATGCATGAATTATGATGTCTTGCTATTATATGTAATATTAAATTGTATTGAAGCTTTTTAAGTAAGCAAGCATCCCCCGTATAGATGTTGTGCTTTGTTGTCTGGGGTGTCAAGTAGAACATATATGGTATAGCTGTAAATTTTCAATTTAAACTCATACACTCACATACATATTGTGTGATTCAGTTGGAATGCTAAACCGATAAACACACAAATTAACATTCATAACATCTATCTAATATATGCTGAAAAAAATACAGTTACACTAATGTAGACTTGGGGCTACAGTAAACTAAACTTGCTAACCCTGAATGATACCTGAAAGAACCCAAGTTCCTTACAGGCGCCTTGTATCGTATCAAGTGTTAGAGACCTTTGAGAAGCATGGTGTAAGGTGGAAAGGTCTATAATGGGAAGGGTTGTGGTGAGGTCAAGTGTAAGGCTCGGACGTTGCGATGGAGGAAGAACATAGCGTTGAGGCACATGAGGTACCCTCATCTTGGTAAGTGTCATTACACTAGTAAATAGGTTATCCGAGCATTCTCCCTCTCCTTCCATACTTGAAATATCTTTGCTAGTAAATAGCGAATGATCAGTTGTAGCAGCCTGTTCTTCCTATTTATATGCTAGACGTAACTATCAGGTTATGTACAGTTGCAATGTATATTGATATGGAGCTGTGATCTTAAACATTATATGTTGCGTGTTCATAAATGCGCAGGAAAGAAGAACATAGCAAGAGAAGCCACAGAAGAACTTTAAGCATGAGGGGGTGAAAAGGACAAAGGTGAACGCGGGACCCACGCGAAAACGCTGTGATGTTAAAACTGAATGGGTACCGAAAACAAAGTTGCTGTACATTTGGGGGCTGTGACACCCACACACGCAATTATGGAGCTTGAAGAAGTTTTTAGTGTATCACCATATTTATAAACGTCAGACATGAGGCATTTGTTCATGTAGAAACTAGTGGAAGAATTAAAATATTTATATATTTTTTAACTTATTCTGGTATGATATACTGATGTAGTTAACATTGAACTTGTATCAATTCTATGTTGCTGCGTCTACCTTGTTTGAATATGAAGATGATGATGAAATTACATCACTAACCCTCGGTTTCTTCTCTACTAATTCAACTGGAAAAAATTGGCCTAGGAGTGAAGAGCCACAAGCAAGTCGGTGGTCTCAGGTCATTTTTGTTTGTTGAATACAACATAACCCACATTCCAATGGACTTTACTCCATGTTTCTACTAAAAAACAG
This sequence comes from Gossypium longicalyx, assembly GCA_025698465.1. Lineage (NCBI taxonomy): Eukaryota > Viridiplantae > Streptophyta > Magnoliopsida > Malvales > Malvaceae > Gossypium > Gossypium longicalyx. The sequence continues at coordinate 28,166,241 of CM047006.1, read as the reverse complement.
TATATTTTTACTACATGAACTTTGTTTACTACAATTGGTGCGCAAATCTCAGGATCAGTTTGGACTTTAGCCAATGTCAAAGCCGACAAGACTTATGTCTTTAACTGCCCACAGGTTTTGGCTGAAAAGGAGGGCTTTTTATTGGGCAGTTCTTGTGCATGCAGACCAGGTGATGTATTTCGTTCAAATTTCATGCCTCTGATTTGGGAAAGCCAGTGGAGAACTCACATCTGTTCCATATGCGAATTGAGGAGGGTGTTGATGGGAGAGATGGTGGCTGAAAAGACAGAATACCAGGTCAGGTTAATTGTATAGTTGTTGAGTCAGCAGTCGGCAGGAGCTTACCATAAATTGGATGGAAAAACAGAGTAAAGAACAGGTAGACCAGTCTAGAACCATAATTCTCAGTTGCTGCTGGGTCAAGGCTTATCCTTATTGTCCAATTTCTCTTTCTTTCTCTACGGGCTTCAAATTTGAGTGAGGCCATGAATGAACCCATTCTTGCCCATACCCATGATTCACCACAGATCGCCCTGTGAACTGGGTGGCTCGGATCAATCATGCCCATACCCAAGACCTGTAATTTTGGCGATACCCATCCATTTTCCCTTCGATAGGAGTTCGTTACTCCACTGTTTGGTCGAGAATCTGTGGGAAACAATAGCGGCCGAGGACGGCGGAGAACTTTACCTCCGTTACTACGTGGGGCACAAAGGAAAATTCGGCCACGAGTTTTTGAGTTGGAATTCAAGCCAGAAGGTAAGCTCTGTTATGCTAACAATTCCAACTACAAAAACGACACTATGATCCGCAAGGAGCTCTTCCTCACCCCAGCGGTTCTCAAGGAATGCCGCAGCATCACCGAGAGCGAGGTTTGTTAGAATAGTAAATAACATCAATATAAAATTAGAACTTAATTATTAGAGTATCTATACATATTTTACACACATTTTATTTAATAATTAAAATTTAATAAAACTTTAACTAAATTACATCACTTTTAATTTGAGCTAACTTATTATAATAGTAAATAATAACATGTAATTACTCTTATTATATATGTGATGTCCGTATTTTGCATCAATCTCCCTTTTAAACCATATATATACTAATTACTCTACAATTACATGTCATTATATATCCTTATGAACTCAAAATTTTACTATCATATTCAAAAGGTATTCCGAATAATCTCGTCTATTAATTATGTTAACATAGAACTAATGCGACTTTTGTTATATATATCATAACTAAATCCAACCATGATCACGTATATTAACACAACTAAATGACATAGATCAAGTATGGATGTGTAGCATGGAAATTACATGCAATATGGTCTAATGGATGTGTAGCATGGAAATTACATGCAATATGATCTACACATGTCTATTTCCAATTGGTCCTCCTCAAACTTTAGTGAGATCAAATCTTACCAAAACCAGAGTGTGAATAAACCAAATAAATTTTATTTCTGCAGAAAATAAACTTAATATTCGTAAACTAAAATAATTAAAAATGTGTTTATAACATAAAAGCATTTAAAAGTACAAACTCCCACTAAAACCAAATATCCTTAAATGATATTACACCCATATGAGCAATGTGCTCACAAAAAACCTTGGGTGTAGTCCCTTAATAAGCGGATCCGTAATCATGGAGTTTGTCCTAACATGCTTTATAGGCACCTAACCACTCTGAATTTTTACTTTAACAACCAATAACTTAAAGTCTATGTGTTTTGACTTTGATGTGCTCCTGTTGCTATTGGAATAAAATACTGCAATTTGTTTTCACAATTTGCACCTTAGTGACAAAAACTTGTATCCATATTCCATCAAAATCGGAGTCTGTATACTTGATAATCTCTAATTGATTAGATCTCGGATATGTGAGCATGTAATTTTTTGTTCTCTGAAAATACCTTATAACCCTCTTGGATGTTATCCAATGGTCCAAACCAGGGTTTCTTAAAATATCTGCCTAACATCCCACTATTGTACACAATATTCCAATATATACAAACTTGAACATACGTTAGACTTCCCACTGCTAAAATGTAAAAAATCTTATGCATTTTTGTAATCTCAAAATCATTCTTAAGGCATTGATTGAGACTATACTTATTATTGACAAGCAGTATGTCATTAACATATAAAACCAAATATAGAACCTTACTCCCACTAAACTTAGGTATATACAATTATCGACAAAATTAATCTCTAAACCAAATGAGATAATCATTTGGTAAAATTTGTAATACTATTGACGAGAAGTATGCTTAAGCCCATAGATGAAGTTATTTAATTTGCAAATCATTAACTTTGTATCATCAAACACAAAGTTTTCTAGTTGCACCATATAAGTGTACGATCAATGTTACCATTGAGAAACCATTAACTTAATATTCATCTGATGCAGCTTAAGGTCAAAATATTCCACAAAGCCATTATAACCCTTTCTCTAGTGGACCTTTTTAATGACATTCGTTCTTGAGGTTGTTGAGTTTGTTCTTTTGGAACAATTACCTCATTTTGAATAGGGAGTTGTTCAATATTGTCTTATTGAGGTTCTGGATTCACTTCTTAATCAATGATAAGTATGAGAACCTAAACATGTAACGACCCAAAAGTCAAGGGTGTCGGGAAATATACTTTCGGGACCTCGCCATTGTGTGTTAAGTTTTAAAAAAACATATTAATATTAAAATTTTAAGAATTTCTTTAGAAGTAATTGAATATTAAATTGATAATTTAAATTGTAGAGACTAAATTAAATATAAGAAAGAAATAGTTATAAGGACTATTTAAGTAAATAGTCCATTTTGATTTTAGTCAAATGGAGTTAGTGGATGTATATGAGACTAATGTATGTGTATAGGTGATATCATTACTATGGATAATAGGATAACTATTATTGTAAGAGAAATAAAGTGATAATAATAATAATAATAATAATAGGTAAATGAGAGGGTAGGTACAAAGAAGATAGAAAGAGAAAGTGAAAAAAAATTTCTGCTCTTGTTGTCGAAAATTTGAAGAAGAAAAGGGGAAGAGTGTCCAACTTGGGGGGTTTAATGCATGCCTAAATTGGTAAGTGATACTTGGTTGTTTTGACATAAAAATGATATTTTTAGTGTTTTAATGTTATGAATTAGGTTGCCCATCTTGAAATTTTGTGAAAGAATAAAAGTGATGGAAGTTTTCATGGATGAGAAATACAAAGTTTTGTAGACTAAAGTGGGCAAATTGTATGGTGATTTGTGAGTAATAACTTCTAATGACTTGAAAGTCATAAATTCAAAGTGACATAGTTAAATGGTTAAATTTTTGTAAAGGTAATGGACTGTTTTAGATGGATTATATTTAGTTGGAATTCTTGTAAGTTATATGTACATGTTAATGATTTAATGTGGTTAAATTCTATGTTTAGTATTGAGGATCAAATTGAACAAGTGATTAAGCGTTAGGATAATTTTATAATATATAGTAGAATGATGTGAATGTATAAATATAATTATTAAATTGATGGAATAGCATTAATTGAATGAAATTATGAACTTTGGTTAAGGAACGAATCAATCAGACGCGAATCGTAGAAAAATGAAGGTAACGGAGTAGCTATTGGCCTCACTGTTACAACTATTTTGTTAAGGTAAGTTCGTGGACTCGAACTTAATTTTACTTCTAATTTTTTTTAAATTGATTAATGTTAAATTAACTCTTGATATAAAATGTATGCATATTATGGAATTAATGATAAGAAAATAAATAAGGAAATTATGGAAGTAAATAATCGTACAATTATCGATATAATCAACTAGTGTTGGGCGCAATCTTTGCCAACTTGTCTGGCTAGTGCTGGGCACACAACTGTCGGTTTATCTGACTAGCGCTGGGCGCAATCACCGTTGGTTTATCCAACTAGAGTTGGACTTACAATAATTATCATCGGTTAATCCGACTAGCACTGGGTGTACATATTGTTTGTCTATCCAACTAAAGCTAGGCTCACATTTTTTAGTGTCGGTTAATCTGATTAGCGCTGGGCGCAACCTTTTCTGTGGTTTATCGTTAGGCGTTGGGTGCCACGTTGTTAATCAATTTATGATAAAGTACTTGATTATTGAAAGATTCGAAATCGTATTTGACTATGTTAGAATTTCATATTAATGGAGATTGAAATTGTGTTTAGTTAATAAATGGAACCTATTAATGATAAATTGATTTACATGTTGCAGGTTAGATAAATAGTAGGATTGGACTCGGCATCCTGAAGAAATCCCGTACTCAATATTGGTGACATTTTCTTTTTGTGTTTGGCATGTACCTAAGGTGCAAATTCAATGATAGTGTCCTTTTTGTATAGTGAGCTCTAGGGTACTAGTTTTTGTAAATGCATATAATTGTAAATACCTTGTTGACATCTTATACTATATTGAAAGTAACGTTTGTTTAAATGAATTGATCATTTTAATGATCTATCTAGATCGCATGTTTGATAGCATCTTTGATGAATGTATGGATGAGACTTGACAATTGCTTGTATGCTTGAACTTGTTGAATTGGTATATTAAGTATAAATATGTTTAAACAAGTATGTGATAAAATGAGCAATTTGAGTGTTTGAATAAATGTCATGACATATCATGCATAAAACTTGGTATTGGCATTTTGAATAAATGTCATGACATATCATGCATAAAACTTGGTATTGGCATTCATTTGAGAGTTATAAATTTGCTTGTATATGTGCTTGGATGTTGTGTAGGTGAAAGACCAATTGGGTGAGAAAAGTGGCCTGAAAATGGCCTATTTTTCGTCCACACGGGCTTGTGTCTCGGCCGTGTGTGACACACAGCCATGCGCACGGGCGTGTGGTTTGGCCATGTATCCTCTGCACCTAAAATTTGAAAATTAAATTGTCCACATGACTTGGCCACACGGGAGTGTGTCCCCTGTTTCTTTGAAAACTTTATATGTTTTTCGAAAAAGTTCTTGAGTACCCGGTTTAGCCTCGAACTAATTTTAATGATTATTTTAGGCCTTGAGGGCTCGTATTAGAGACCATATGAATGTTTATTAATGGTTTTTGAATTGATTGAGAAATGTACATGAAATGTTTGATTGATTGAGTTATAAGTCCGATAATGCTCAGTAACCCTTTTCAGGTGATAGATACAGGTTTAGGGTGTTACAAAACATCATCAAAAGTGATAGAAAGAATTGAGTTAGAATTAAATTCCTCATTAAAAGCAATTTTTCTAACCTTATTTCTCCTTCCAAGCTCAATATCCTCAAAATGTTGTTGTGACAGCCCTAATTTGACCCTAGTCGAAAAGTGGTTTCAGGACCACAAAATCGAGTCACAAAAATAATTAAATGTTATATTCTGTGCTTATTATATGTGAAAGTGTATGTGTGAAAGTATCGTGTCTTAACTTTGTCATTTGAATGTGGAATTAGCTAAAAAGGACTTGTGTGTTAAAACTTAAAAATGTGATAGGAAGAATTTAGAGGGCTGAATAATGCATGGTATATTACAAGGAGGACTTGCATGTCAAATGGACCACTATTAAATTAGTGGACAACAATGATGATAGTTGATAAGTAAAATATGTATTTTGTATTGTAAAATAATAAATTAATGAATATTATATGCATTCCATATTAGTATTATAATATTTAATGATATTATAAGAGGAATTATATAAATTAATAAAAGAAAATAGGTGAGAAAAACAAAGTTTTCATCCATTCTTCTTTCATTTTGCCAAAATTTAAAGAACAAGTAAAACAAAAGGCTCTTGGATATTCGGCCTTGGTGTTTCTAATTGGAGGTATGTTTGATTTTATTTCTTGATAATTTATGTGAAATTGAGTTAATTGCTAAGCTCCTTTCATAGCCCATGACTTAATTTTTGTTATTGGTTTGAAGTGATGCATTCGGTTATGGGTTGTTTGGGTGTCTTTGAAGGTGTTATATGTTTTGGAAATGGTTTGACAATGATGATAGTTATGAAGTATAATCGGTCATGTAATTAGCTCAATTTGAAAATTTTGTTTAATGTGTAAGTACGTGATATACTTGGGTAAATGAATCGGTTTGAGTGATGCTTTAGTTGGGAATGTGTTTTTGCTAAAATGCAAATATATATATATATATATATATATATTCGAGTGGGTACTAATTATTATGAAATGGATGTAATGACAATGTATGTGATTGTATCTTACATTGGGATGATTAGTTAATTAGGTACGGTTGATAAAAACAAATGATAAATATGTTATATGAATGATTTTATTAATATGCCTTGTTTGAGGTACGATAATAAAAGACTAAAATGTTAGGTTTGTGCCTTAGTTGTGGTTTGACAAGTATGCATATTAGGTCATTATGGGTTTATTTATATGATAATGCTATATTTATAATATTGAATAATTGTAGACTTAGTTGGGCTATGACATTTTGATTAGTGCATCTGACTTTTGTGTCGTTCTTCAAATGGCATATTAATTGAAAGTATTGGTCAAATATTTAAGTAGCAGAATTGGTTAATTTGATGATATATTCAATATATAATAAGTAGGATATTATACGTATATGTATACGTGTTATGTAATTGTTTATGAGATAAATGAATAAATGACATGATGGTATATGTTATTTATATGGAATGAAATGATGTATATGGAAATATGATAAGAGTTATGTTTTGATTTTATTACAATTTGTAATTCGGCACTTGTTCCATGATATAATATTTGGAGTTGTATGTATATTAATTAATGAAATTCGGATATGCAAGGTAATGAGTTAGTAAAATGTTCCTGATGGTTTTAGTCTATTATTTGGGAATAAATGCAATTGTTGATTGTAGCCTTGAAATCTATGTTAAGAGCATAATATGTATTTAATTTATAATAGCATATTCGAACATGTCATATATGTATATTAGGTTGTATGTGTGATTGTTTATCAAATTATATAATAGCCATATGAGTTTTGTGCTTGTGCATGAGAGTTAATATACAATGAATATTCGGCTATAAGGTTTAAGGGTTAAATCATAGGAACTTTGATGATATACATATTCAAATTATTCGGTCATTAGGGTTACATGTACTTTGGCTATGTGAGTTATATGTTAAGGTAAATTGCTTAATGTGATTAAAAACGTGCATGACCATTTTATACTTGAGCTAAAAGTAACTATATAGCCTATTAAGTTTCTTGTCATATTCAGCCATAAGCTAGAATGATGGGACTTTAATAAGCTAAATTTTGTTTGAATTAGCTCAAGAGCATAGAGAACCGAGGTTGGACAGGGGAAAAGAGAAAGTAGTTGAATAGCCGATCCGAGACTGTTCGAATATATTTGAGGTAAGTTTTAAGTAATTTATATATATATAAATTTTGATAATGATATGACATATTATAAGAATTAAGTATTACTTGTCATATATGTATATGGCTGAATGGCAATTGTAATGGAAGTAAAATGTAATATACTTTTATGATTAAATGATGTATATTCGAATGATGCTTGTATCCAATTTGGTGTGATTGTGTTATATAAAAATTGTGATTTGAATATCGCACGGTATTATTTGGGCCTTTGAGCCTAGCAGGCTATAATACCGGTGAGATACTATACGGGCTTCGAGCCTAGCAGGCGAAATGCCAGTGAATAAATTCGGGTTTTTAAACCTAGCAGGCTAAATGCCGATGATTTGATAAAAGTCTAAAACTAAGATACCTCGTGTTAGAACGACCAAAAGAATACATTCAATACGTTAAGTTGGCCAGGTACGTATTTTGTATTTATATGTGAGTATGATTTGAATTGAATCATAAGTGTATAATGTGATACATATGTGAATAAATGTTATACCTATATCTATGATCATGATACATTCGGTTAAGGTGTAAAAGTATATGAAAATATTCGATTTATTGATTATGCCATATGAATTCAGATTTAGTGAAAAAAGTATGTAATTGTGCATAATGTGCTTATGTATATTTGGCCAAATGGTAATATATCTAGAAAACAATCTCTTGAGAAATTGGATAATTGATCTATAATTGAGTTTATTTGTTGCATTACTTAAAACTTACTAAGCTTATGAAAGCTTACTCTGTTTATTATGTTTCTCTGTTTTATAGATTTGTTGATTACAGTCACCTGCTCGGGAAGGGGATCGTCATCAATTCGTCACACTATCTATCATTTTGGTACTACTATATTTTAAGCTAATATGGCATGTATAGAATAGACTTAAGTGAATGATATTTTGAGATGTCCTTGTATATAAGCCATGCAAAAATGGTATCTTTATAAACATCAAATAAGTCAGAAATGATGTCATTTCAACCTTATCATTTTTAGCAAAACGTTTCTCAATTTCGTCAAGGAAATCTTGGCCTAAGTAATATTTTCAGATTCTATGCCCCTAAAGGCTTTTGAAATGTTGTGCTTCATGATCATTAAACTCATGCAATTTAAACGATTCCACCTCTCAAAATCTATTTTAACATAAGGGGTGTTTTTCGCAGTGTGCGAGTTGTTCTTCCCTTAGTGCACTGTCTATCACTACAGCAAAATTGACTTTTAGCGACGCTTTCCCCACAAATGCCGCTATAAGTCATGACCTTTAGCGGTACTTTCCCCACAAACGCCGCTAAAGGCCATGACCTTTAACAGCGCTTTCCCCACAAAGCGGCGCTTTCCCCACAAACGCCGCTAAAGGTCATGACCTTTAGCGGCGCTTTTCTCAAAAACGCTACTAAAAGTCATAAAATTTTAAAAAAATAATAAAATATTATAAAAGTCATGAAAAATATAAAAAAATTAAAATTCATTATCAAAATATTGAGAAGAATAATATCTATGATATAAATATATATGCCACCAAATAAAAAGTTTATCAATAACAATCAAACAAAATACCACACTTATCATACTACACCAGAAATCTAACAAAATACAAATAGAACAAAATAATGATAGAATGCACACTTTAAGATCAGCAGTTAGCTCAAACAAGTCGTCACTATGCATGAATTCAGCTAATCTTGGACCATGCATCCAATAAAAACTTAAACCTGAGAAAAAAGAAACAAAAATTAATGAATGACATATGAATGCAAGAACCAACCAAAATAATAGAATCAAATTCCAGTTAGATAAGGTTCTTCTAAATTCAGAACCCTAAATCAAATTAATAATAAAATATGCAATTAACAAGTCAACATTAACGCCACATATAACATCAAATTAAACAACTTAATATACTCAATAAATTAGCATAAATAACATCACATTGAACAATGAATTTAACACATTCGAATAGATCAATTTTAAGTTCACTAATGGTTAATTTAGCATGTGAACAGCATATAAATGTTTTGCATTTACAGCATGGTTTAATCAACTTCAAGCAAGAAATTAAATGCTACAAATTTCCAGGATTCAATATCATATATGGACAACATTAATATGACATTTTCAAGCACCTTAAAGACACATTTGGAAAATTTGAAGAACCATTTGAACAACCACATTCGAACATCTTGAAGACAACTAAATTTTGTCTTGTTTTGGACAACCTTACAGGTCAGCAAGGCATGTATTAAACCACGCCTAGCATGTTTATTTCATCATGCTTTGAACAACAATAAACAACCATTAAGCATTATATTAAATCAACTCTTTAACACATTCGACCAACTTAAAATACATCATTCGAATATATCATAAATCAGAACTTTCAGACATCATAAATTGCAGAACATAAATATAAATATAAATCTCAAGGATTTCAAACCTCAAAAACAGGCTCTAATAAACACCTTGGTCATACCTGCCAAAGTATCACAAAGTTCATCAGTGATTGGATAGGAACTGAACAAGTGGGAATATAATCATATATATATATATATATATAGCTTTTTCAAGTTGACATATGAAGATATTTGCATAAGCAGGAAAATTTTGTACCAAGCTGTCAGTATATCTGAATGAGTAGAGGGAATAAACTCCATTTCCGTGATTGTTTTAATTAAATAATATTTAAATAATTATTATATTTATAATAATATTTAAATAAATTAATCCAAATTATATAATTTAAAAAATTGTGTATAAAAAGTTGAAAACCGTATAAAATGAAATGTTAATTTTGTTCCATGAAAAAATAAAAATAAAAATAAAAATATACTTATATTTTATATAACACAGTAATCTATTCGATTTATTTCAAAATTTGAAGACACACAAACTCCAAGCCAATACCAATATTTAGCAGAAGGTAAACCATGTTGATGAAGCACCATGGCTTAATTTGGTCTAAAAGAAGAAGAGTAAATCAATCAACAATATATATATATTTCTTTTTGAAGAATCAGTAACAAAATTATTTTGTCTTTAATTCCTAAATAAAATATATTAGACAACATACCTTTAGGTATAACAAATCCACCCAACAAAAATACAAGTGAAGCTGACCCAAAGGTATTTGCAACGGCCAAATCTTGAGCAAGGGAAGCCAACATTCGAAATAGACTAACTGCCATTTGGTGTAATACAGATTGGGTGAACGTGAAGCGGAAAAATCTGAATCCAAAAACTAGAAATAATGAGAAGAAATTTCTGATAGCAAAAAACATCATGGGAGAGAGTGAAATAGGAGATACCTCCCAGCAGAAGGGGCAAAACCAACAGTGTAGTATAAAACACAAGACCATACTACAGCTTCAATAGCAGAGTAAGGTACACGAATACTCCAACTAACGACGGACCATATCCATGCAGGATGAAATAGATTATCTCTTTGTTTGTAAAATACTGGAAGCCGAAATATGAGAAGGGATAGCTCAGAAAATCCATTAAACATCATATGGACCACCCCGAAGAAAAGGCATGAGAGGTAGAGGTTGCCATTAATCTACCGGATGCAGTTTTGTTCTTAAAAAAATTGTGCTCGTGACAAAAGCTACAAATGCAACCTTAAACACGTAATGCATATATTCAAAAGTGAAATACATGAGAAAAGCTTCAAAGCAAAAATTAATGACAAAAAAAAATCATAATATTTAGTCATGTATAATACACAGAAGTTTATTACTGAAAAATGAAAAAGCATAATACACAGAAGTTCTCACTTCATATATCATCAAACTATAGATGGTTAAGAATGTCAGTGTCAAATCAAGAAGGAAAAACTAATATATTAAGAACTAAAAACTCTACAAAATTAAGCTTAGTTAAAAGTAGACATGGTTGATAGCAGAAGATGATGTAACATAAGTCACAAACTATACACTGTTTCTTAACTTTGTCATAAATATCAGCACAAATGAAAAAAGGGAAATGCAGTTAAACAACTTGCTATTTACATTCAAATTTAAAGACCCATACGATAGAGTCTAAAATAGCAAGCATACCCAACTCTCCTTTCCTGAAAGGTTCTAAACAATTCATTTTCTTCTACTTCGAACCCCACACCTTTGTCCAAAATAGGGACTGGAATAACATTTAGCCCATACACAAGAATTGATCTAAATTCATGCTAATAACATCATCAAGAGATCAAGGGTGCCAATTTCAAAGTGAATAAAAGTTCCAACATACCACTGCCAGTTGTTCTGCCATGAAATGGTTCACTTCTTCAAAGCTAAAGTTTCTTGTCTCATACTCTCTTCCTGCAAATATTATCAAGACTGATCAAACGAACAAATCCAGCATTTAAATTTATTTCATTGGTATTATCAGAAGAAAGGCATTGTGTACCAATGAGATTGATGACAACATTAGCCTTTGCTATCACAACCTTGATTGAATTTTCATCCCTCGGATCGTATTTCATTGGCACTATCTGATAAAGAGAAATATCAAATTAAAACCAAATAAAAACACAATAAGCACTTCAATATGAATTCAAAGAAAGAAGGGGAAAAAACACAATTCCATAAGGTATGCAACCTGTCCTAAATCTCCCATCAACTTGAGATGACGAGGGTTATCCTCGGAACCTCTGAAGGGAACTAACACCTGAGATCCCATTTTAGCTAAAATAAAAAGAAAAAAAATCAGTATACACAAATAAACCTTAAAACAACAACAACAGCAGCAGCAAGCTCTCCGTAATGTACACATTAAGGCAAAACAATGTACAATAATAACTACGAGATTAAGTTTAAATTACCCAGTTGTTGTACAAGATAACGACCAAGGAATCCAGTAGCGCCGAAAATAGTAGCTATAATGCCACTGCAGGGGAAGGGAAAATCATTTGACATTCAAAGAGAAAACTTTTAAAGATAAAAGTTCAAATCCCAAAAAAAAGGACCTGACGGAAGATCGGCCGCCGGTGCCCTTGCGAACGAGGTGCCCATGCCCTTGTGGGAAGCCAGTGTAGATCCATATCGCGGATGATCACCTCTATAGTCTGAAAAGGAAAATCGATAGTAAATGATTTATAACACTTCGATAAAAGGTAAAAGAAAAAAGAAACCCATCAATTTGTTGCAAATGTTAAACACCATTAAAAAGAAGAAGAAAAGATAAATTGGAGAAAATAAAAAGAGGGAATGGAAATGTTACAGTGATCGGAGAGAGGGTAAATAGACTTGATAGAAGAGATTGAAGCAGTTGGCCTCAGAGATTGGAATAGTTAAAACAATTGAAGACTCAGGGATGGAATGAGGACTCGGCGGAAATGATGGCTGTGGTAGTGGCGTTTACCGTCTGGACGCTTGCACTTACGCTTCTCGAAATCAGAGACGGAATAAGGATTAAGAAAAGTTCTGCAGAGAAAGATCTAGGGTTCCAAATTTGGGCGTTTAAGAATCGAGGTTGAGGTAGAAAAAATGGCAATGGGCATGGAGTTAAAAGTTTTGAATGAGCAAAAGAGTAGCTAAATTTTATTTGGGGGATTTAGGATGAGAAGAAGAGGGAGTAACGAGCGGGTAAGCAAAAGTCCTTTTTTGAGTGAGCGGGACTTTGATTTTTTTTGGGTAAAATAAAAAAACGCCCACTATAGCTTAATTTTTTGCGGCGTTTATCCTAAAAACGTCACTATAGTTTAATTTTTGTGACGTTTTTTAGAAAAACGCAACTATTGTTTAATTTTAATTTTTTTATATTTAACCTATTTTTTTCTATTTTTTTCAAAATTTTTGTGTTGAGATTATCATTTTTTAGAATTTTTTTAATTTTAAATATTGAATTTTTTAACTGAAATATGGAATAAAATATTAAATATTAATATTTTAAGTTCTTTATTTTTTAATTTTTATTTTTAATTTTTAATTTTTAATTTTTTGAAGATTTTTATAATTTTTAAATTATCATATAAAATACAAAAGGAAACTTTAACAGAAATAAAATGAAATCGATAATTAAAAAAATATAAAATGACACAGCAATACAAACATTATTCTTTTAAGTATGGTCCACATTAGTTGTTTAGATTTTTATATAAATGACATTTAATTATATGTATACACCTAAATTTTGATAGAGATACATCTCAGAATTATATATGAATTTCGGTTTAATGTGTAATTGTAGACGTGAAATTCTATTTGTGGTTTAAATATATAGTTGAAACTTTAATTTTGATTTAATCATACACATTTTAAAAAATAAATACATCAAAATATTTTTATATTGAATATATATAAATATTTATGTATGCAATATATAAATATAAAATAATATTATATCAATAATTGTGTTAATAATTCACAAGAACTGGATCAAATTAAAGTTCATGTATATAATTACACACTAAATCCTAAATCTTAAACCCTAAATCATAAACTTTAAAATAGCAACTCATAAACCTTAAACCCTTAATCATATACCCTAAACCGTAAACCCTAAACTATAATGATAATTAATTCAATATTTTAAAATTAATACTATCTCTTTTATAATTATATAAGAAAATATTTATCATATAAATTAAAAAACACTAATTAATCTAATCCCTAAACCCTAAACCCTAAAACATAAACCATCAACCTTGAACCCCTAACCCTTAACCCCCGACCCCTAAACCTTAAACCCCTAAAGCTTAAACCCCAACCCTTAAACCATAAATCATAATCCCTAAACTCATAATCCATAAACCTTAAAATAGTAACTCATAAACCTTAAACCCTTAACCATATACCCTAAATCGTAAACCCTAAACTATAATGATAATTAATTCAATATTTTAAAATTAATACTATCTCTTTTACAATTATATAAGAAAATATTTAACATATAAATTAAAAAAAAATCAGTCATATACCAAAAATTTTTAAAATTATTTTAAATAATAGTATTTAAATTTTTTTTCATTTTTAACAAATATTTTTACTTTCAAATTTTTTCTATGTGTCATTATTTTTTTCTGAAGAATTTAAATATTCAATTAAAAATAAATTGCATTTTAATATAAATAAACCAGTTAAATTATAAATAGATAGATGAAATGTTTTTTGCGGCGTTTTTCAAAAAGCGCCACTAATACTCGATATATAAAACGACGGCGTTTTACAAAACTTTTTGCGGCATTTTCCAAAAAGTGCCGCTAAAGCCGCGGCTGTAAGCATAATTTTTCGCAGCGTGTTTTTAAAAATCACCGCTAAAGGTGACCTATAGCGACGTTTTTTAAAAAGCGCTGCTAATGCTTGACCTTTAGCGGTGTTTTTTAAAAAGCGCCGCTAATGCTCGATCTTTAGCGGCGTTTTTCATTAAAATGCCGCTAAAAACCTGTTTTGGTGTAGTGTATGTTCATACAGCCAAGCCCTATAAGTAAGTGTCTTTTCCATTCATTGAAATTAGTCTTATTAAGTATTGGTATAGAATTTATATTAGCAGATATTGTGGCATTAGAAGATGAATTAGCTTAATATAGAACAAAAAAAAACCTCACATCAATATTCATAAGTAAAGAATAAATTCAGGATAATGGCTAATCTCATCTCAAGATACCAAACACTACATTAATATCAAGTTTTTGGATAGTAATATTAACAGTAAGTGGTACTCTTGTTGTAGCAATTAAACATTGACAATAAATTATGTCAAACAATGAATTAATCTTTGGACTAACATATTACTAACATAAAGGACCTTATAATTGTCACACATTTATCACTACAGATGTTGAAATTCTGTCAAATATTAACTTACCTTTGGGTCAATTAATAAACACATGAATCACAAAAACATATAATCATCTTGATATTTTAAATAAACTAATCTACACAAAAGAGGTCACTTTGGCGGCATTTTATTTCAACTAATCTATTTAAAATATTAGACATACTTAATTAAAACCTAAAGCAAAAATCTGAATTTATTTGTTTCAAAATATTTCTCTTAATTTCATATTTCAATCAAATTAAAATATAATAATATATATGTATATATATATTTATCTCAAAACAACATACAATGATGTTGGCAAATATAATAATAGTTGAATAAATTATAAACCATAAACAACCTCACATAAGACTTCAAATTTAAAATAAAATAATTTGAATAAAGGTAAACATCATCTCAAGATATTAGACACTCCATTAATATTTTATCTTTTGACAAAATATTAACTTGTAAGTGATATATTGGTGTAATAATCAAATATTGACAATTAGAACATGTCGAACCATAAATCTTCCTTCGGGCCAATTTATTGCTCATATGTAAAACCAAATAATTGTCACATGTTTATTATCATAGTTACACATGTAATATTATAAACCTTCATTTGGGCCGGTCAATATTAACATAACTTAAGTTACATGTACACAACCTTTTATATTTTAAAACAAAATAATTTATACAAAAAAATCACTTTGGTGACTTATTGCTTCAATTAAGTTATTTTAATATATATATATATATATAAAAACATACCGATATTTAAATTTAAAATTTACCAATATTCAAATGTCAAAACTATTATTTTTATTGCTTTATAGACTCCGAAATAACCCAAAATAATGTTGTCTTAATAATGCAATAAAAAAATCAAAAACCTTAATCTTTGACTAGTTTTTTTTTTGTTGTTCCAAAATCATATATATTAAAACCAAACTAAAATAATGTAGTGGGTTAAAGCCAAATAATTAACAAGCACATGTATTCATAATTTTGGCATGGACAAAAACACCAAAGCAATTCATGCATATACATGTATTCATAATCAAATAGAAAAACTTACATTGAATTTAACATGTAAATCCAAAGTATTTATGATTAAACAGATATTCACATGAATACTTGAAAAATATTTTCAAGCCAATAAATCTCAAAAACAAAATCATAATAGTTGGCATATCCCATAGTTCATATTGTAGACCATATCAACATAATTTAACTAAATATTTGGAACCATAAGATGCCAAAACCTAATATTATAGAACCAAACTTAAAACCAAATTATTTAAATATGTATATAGTTGACATGAATTTGCACCAAAGCACCCATAAAATTGAATATATAACCATAGCAAATAAAATAAAATAAAAAATTAACAACTTCAACTATATCCATCAAAACTTAATTTCACCAATTAAACTATAAAAGATATCTTATTGAATAATGGTTATAAACACATATTCACACAGACTATAATCATGCATTAATCCTCAAAATCATTGATATGCATATAATATATATACACACAATTATAATAATAGGAAATAATACTAGTTTGCCTTACATATTTCATGTAAACTCAAATTTATATTCATGACTAAAGACATTATCATAAAACTTCTTTATACGCACAAATACTTAAAAAAATTCATAACCACCAAATATAAAAAGAACCCCAAATTGTATAAAAGCCTTCATATGCGCAACTACTTATGAAAATTCATAGCCACCATATAACAATACAACAAAACCCAAATCTATTATTCCTAATATTCAAAACATACATTTCAAATATATTACCATAGATAATCAAAATTAAAAATTGATTCTAATAGTTGAACACATATTATTGCAATTGAAGAATAACAGTCAAACCAACTTTCATGAAATCAAGAATGCACAGATTCTTAGTTTTGGAAATTCTAGAATAATAAGTTCACTTAATTCCTCATTATTGATTAACAATGAAAGAATTGAATTTAGAGAATCAACAAATAATATCTGAAGCTGTATGAATACTCAAAATATACATGCATGCGATTTCTTTAAAATATATAATAATCGACTAAAGAAAAAAAAAACAGCCTGCATTCAATGCACTTCAAAACCAAATTTGATTCTCATTTGTTTTATTACAAAAAATATATAACACAAGCAAAACCTTTATATCTATACACACACGTATCACATTAAAAAAAAAACCCAAAGTAATACTGCTGAAACATTAATAATATATTCATATTTTAAATTCAATTGTCAGACTTCAATTCCAATAAAACTTACCCTGGTTCCTTCGAGATTCAAAACTTTTTTTTAACAGATTTTCCCTTCAAAACCAACACATATATAGTTTAGGTTTTCTGACCGAAAGTGAAAAGCCATGATAATTTCATATTAATCCAAAAATTCAACAATGAATGAAAATCAAATTAAAAATAACCCTAAAAAGATTGAATCGTAATTAATCAAAACCTTAAAAAAATTATCTAGAATTTCAAAGATTCAACATTATATATAATTGAAATATCATATCTATAAAATCTGAAAAACGAATCAATCCAAAATAATAGAAAATTAATCCATTCTCAATGATTCAACATGACAAGGCTCTAATACCACTTGTTAGAACCCTAATAATATCTAATATAAAATTAGAATTGTAAATCAGAATTTGTCATGTCAAATCATCAAGAATAAATCAAGAATAAAACTAGATACGGAAACGTAGCTGAATCCATAAATTCATTGAAGTTTTTCTAGATCTTGGGGATTTAACCTTCCAAATTAGCACATAAGAAATTCAGAAAATATTTGCTCTCTTTTTTCTAAGGATGTGATATTAGAAAAAATATCTTGTGTGTAATTTGAGGGACCATAACCCTAATATTTATAACTTTGGCATATTAGCCCTAATTCCTAATTAGCCCTAATTCCTAATTAGCCCATCATTAATTAGAATTTGATTAGAACGTAATTACTTGAGTATCTACACATATTTATAACATGTAATTACCCTTATTATATATTATATATTATATATTATATATTATATATGTGATATCCATATTTTCCAACAAGGTTCTCTTTCTTTCTTTTTTAACCATTTTCTTTTCCTTTGTGTTGCATTTGCCTCTTTTTTTTAGTTTTCTTTCGGGACCTAAATTTTGCGTAGGTTTTACAGATGCGCAAAATGAAATTAGTCTTTTTATTTTGCATTGGATTGTTAGATTGTTTCTATTGTTTGCTTAATATTCTGTTTAAATTAGGGCTTAGGGTCTATTATGTCTGCAGTTTTTGTAATCATTTTTCCTTTCTATATTACTTTAAGCTTTTCGGATTGCTTCCTTTTTTTTCAACTAGGTTTGCTGCTTCTTGATAACTTATAAATCAAAACTTAACGGCATTTACTTCCTTTGTGAAAGGTTAAAAGATTTAATTTTTTTTAGTTGATGATTGGTTACTTGTGTGATTAATAGTAATTTCTGTTTGTAATGATCAATTGGGATTTAAGTTTTTCAAAAAAATTCAGTTTATGGTTTCTGATTTAATTAAAATCTGTTGGTTTTGGTGGATAATGAAGGAAGATGATAACAACTGGGCAGAGCCTGACCATGCTGGACTGCAGGAGCTCAAGCTCGAGGTTGTGATGGGGAATGAGCATATCTCTTTCACTACTTCAAAGATGGGGTCCCTCGTTAATGTTCAGAGCAATAAGGATCCAGAAGGTCTTCGCATATTTTGTTATCAGGTTCAAGTAGGCCGTTAACATACATACATTGTCAATCTGCTATTTTATTCTCTTCAGTCTCATCTTCAGCCCCTTTTGGCTTTTACATTGTGTCATTAATCGTGAGAAGATAGCTTTAGTTTCCTGCTTCTACTTGCTTGTTTATTCCCTCTCATGTTCACTGCCTTGCAATGTGAAACAAATATGATTTTGTTTTTGGTGATGCATGCTCCTTTCTGACTGATTTTTGTTAATGTTATTTTCTGCTTTGATACTTTGATCTCGTGTTTGCTTTTAAATTGCAATGCTGAAGGCAATAAAGCAAGACTGAAGTTTATTTTTGCTCCTTTTTTTCGCATGCATCTGAAAATTAACTACAAAATTAGTTAGGGTCCTTGTTGGTTCAGCGAAAAAGTCGTTAATCTGTTATTCTTACAACCCTAAGACCTCACACCATGTTTGGTTGGGTGTAATCCCATAAGTTTTACTTGTCTATTCAGTGGGCCCAATTTATTACTTTGTTTGGTTGGAGGTGTTGGCGAATCGGCCCGTAATGAAAATCAACTTTATTATGGGAATGCCGGTAATAGCTATTCTGCCACATGGGTTAAGAATTGTGGTTCCATTCAAGATGGAATGAAAATGAAACCATGGCTGGACCAAAATGTCCTCTCTTACTTTCCCCAATTATTTTCTCAAATTGAAATCTGGGTTGAGATCAATGATTTGCATAAGCTCACTCGCTTCAGATTGTTTATCCTGATTAAAGATATGTTAAACTTTTCATATTATTTGTTCTTCATCTTCATATCTCTTCAAAAGATTTGCTCTTTTTTTTAAGGATTTTTTGTTACCCCAAATTTGGCTTAATTTGGGTATGATTTTTTCTTAAATTAACAAAGAAATGTGAAGATTTAAAATATAAATTTGTTTTTTTTTTGGACCTTGTTTTCCCCTAACTATTACTCTGCCAACGTTTTTTTAGATGAACCAAAAAATTTGTAGAAATAAAAAACTTTTGATTTTATCAAGTTTTTTCTTTTTATTTCCCCCGAGTTTTAATTAATTCGACAATGTTATTTTTTCTAGATTTAAAAAAAATTCAAGATTTCTAGAAAAAAATTTGACTTGTTTCAGGATTTATTTCTTGTTTCCTATTGAATTTTCCTTATATGTTTCTTAATCTGTAAAAATTTCGCAATTGTCTTGTTGCTTATTTTGGAATTATATTAATTTGTCATTTTGGTTTTAATTTGCAGGTAAGCAATCTGGAAGTTCCACTAGTTGATTTCCAAACATTTTAACATTTAAACATGCATATTGCATACGTAAAAAATGATTATTTGCAGGTATTTTATCAAGGCTAGATATAAGGTTATCTTTTTGTATTGGAGGTGAATTTTGTTTTTGTTGATTGTTTATTTGTATGGTTGATTATTTTTTGTTTGTGTTCAGTAGATATTTGTATTGACTTTGCAACTTGTGTGTGTAGGGTAACCTACCAGCCGTATTGCAGGTTTCTTTCTGAGGATCCTTTGCTGGAATGCTTTGAGCTCATTGATGATTTCAATTTTTAAGATTTGTGGATTATCTGATAAACATGTTAATTTGCATATTTTTGGTGTTTAATTTAGCTTATTTCTGAATTAATCCCTGCTTAATTGGTGTTTTTATGATTTAATGTTGTCAGGGATGTAATTGGTCAAAAACAAGCAAAAAGGGGGCCAAATTGAAAGACAAATTGTTGAGTTGGGGACAAATCATAAAGATGGGAAAGCCAAGGATTTAACATCAATTTTGACTTTGTAAAAATCTAAAAATAGAAGATATTATTTTATTTTATTTAGTTTTATTATTTATTTTTATTTTTATTTTTATTTTATTAATTTAGCTTTAGCCTATTTTTAGTAAACCCTATGAATATAAATAGGGGCTTTTAGTTCTTAGGAAAATCATCTTTTAATTTGTATTCCTTCTTCTACTTGGAATAGAATTACTCTCTCTCTTGTATTTCCTTTTTCAATTTGGAGTTGGAATATTATTTCTTTTCTCTTCAATTTGATGTTGCATTTTGTAGCTTTGTCTTCAATTTTTGTTTCTTTTCCACAATTGGGTCAATTGCTATCCAAGTCCCCTTTCCTTTCCAAAATTCCATCATCCTTCACACAAAGCCAAAACACAATCCATAACCTTCAAGCATGATTAAATTCATGCCACACTAAACCCCTTTCAGCTTTAAGCCGATGTTAACCCCGTCAAAAGACCCGTGAGTTACGAACCCGAGCTGTTTAACTCTCAATTTTTTATATTTATTATTTCTCTGGATTAAGAGTATGACTTCGTCAACTCACAGAGTCAAGTCAATACTAAGTCAAAAAAGACGTCGTTTGAGTTAGTGTGGCTAGACATACAGTTGGAATTCCGAAAGGATCGATTGTCTAATTGGTCTTCCGTGAACACATTGGCGTGCCAAGTGGGGATTGCTGTTTGGTTCCGTCAAGGGAAGTAGTAACCGGATTTAAATTTCCCAAACGTTTGAGGGCATTGGTTCGAGCTAGGCTCTTCTAGAACGCAAAGCTGCCGGAGTTCTAAATCACGAACGTTTCGTAGGTTGTTCAATCTGTAAGGGTTAGTTATAGGACGTTCCATAACTAATTTACACAAGGAAGAGTTCGTGTCTGAGGCGTCCTTGGTAGCTATAACTAGCTTATCGGAAAAGAGGAGTTCACCTAATTTCGAATAATAGATCAAAGACGGAAAAACCCGTGTTTAAGGCTGAGCTAAGTTTTATTGATTTTCCTTTAAATTATTTCGTTATTTATTTTTATTTCATCTTTTACTTTTTACTTTTTACGTTTTCTTGTGTTTATTTCAGGTTTCATATTTTATTTCCCCCTCAAACGTCGCGGGCACGACAACTGTCCAGAAACTAATCTGGTCAAGAATAAACAATTTTCAGTAATTCCAGTATCTGTGGGATCGACCCTACTCCCTATATTGCTTGAATTTGCAAAATAGGTGTAGGTTTATATTGGTGGAATCGACAGCCATCAGTTTTGGGTTTTGGCGCTGTTGCCGGGGACTGGCAATACTTACAATTGTTTAAATTGTCTTCATGACCAGATCTTCATCCGGAGATCTCGAATACGACCCAGAGATCGAGAAATTAGCGCGAGCACGACAAAAAGAGACAGAAGCTCTTAAATGTGCAAGTAAATCAGGAATTGAGCTAGGACAGGGGATCCTAGAATCCGACGTTGAAAAGTTGAGCGAAGTAATTCGTGCAGAGGTAATTCGACGTGGGAAACAAGTCGAAGAGGTTGAACCTGAGACCGAACCACTCTTTGAAACAAAAGGAAACCTCGGTGAACCAGAAAGGATGGCAAACCGAACCATTCGTCAACTAGCTGCTGCTCTCAACGAGCAAACACCATTATGAATTAACTATCCAACCGGAGGAACTCCTTTCGAATTGAAGTCGGGCTTGATTCACCTTTTGCCCACTTTTCGAGGCCTGAAGAACGAAAATCCACACACTCACTTGAGAGAATTCCACATGGTCTGCTCAAGCATAAAACCCCAAGGAGTACCCGAAGATGAAACCAAACTTCGGGCATTTCCTTTTTCTTTAGTTGATTCAGCAAAAGAATGGTTATTTTACTTACCCCCTGGTTCTATCACAACGTGGGATGACTTATCTCGTGTATTTCTTGATGATTCTTCCCCACACACGAGCGGTGAGCTTAGGAGGAACATAGTGGGAATTCGCCAAATGGAAAGTGAATCGCTCTACGACTATTGGGAGCGGTACAAAAAACTGTGTGCAAGTTATCCTCAACATGGGTTGACCGAACAATCACTTCTTCAATATTTTTACGAGGGTTTGCTCCCTATGGAAATGAAGATGATTGACGCTGCTAGTGGAGGGGCGCTTGTTAATATGACCCCTCAAAGGGTAAGAGAACTAATATCCACTATGGCGGCAAATCTCAACAGTATCGGCCGAATTCTAAACCGACAAGATGGGTTAATGGGGTAAACGTTTCATCTTTAAAAGATAAATTGGATAAGCTTATGAATTTTGTTCAATCTTTGCTTACAAGAAAGAAAAGTCTGACCCAACTATGTGGAATTTGTACTACATCTGAACACCCGACGGATCTGTGCCCAATCTTTAACGATAATTCAACGGCACATGTAGATGTTGTCGGAGGTTTTCCAGGACCTCCGCAAAAACACTATGATCCTTTCTCCAACACCTACAATCCCGGGTGGAAAGATCATCCTAACCTGAATTACGGAGCTAATCCCTGATATAATCCACCATACCAACCGAGACCTCTGCAACCACCACCACAACACAAGCCGAGTACATCTTTAGAAGCTATCGTGGAAAGACTTGCTGCCGATGCTGCAAAATATCAACAGAGGACAGACGCATCAATACAAGAGTTAACTAATCAAGTTAGTAAACTCTCGATGGCAGTTAATCGCTTGGAGTCTCAAGGTAAACTACCTTCTCAAATAGAGCCGAACTCTCGGCAGAATGTTAGTGCAATAACTCTTTGTAGCGGAAAGGTTCTAGAAACAGTTCCAGCCAAAAATCGTGGGCAAGAAAAGAAACAGGAAAAGCAGATCTCGGATCCAACAGCAAGGCCAGAATCAGAAGTTCAGAAACCAGTTGTGATGTCACCTCCTTTTCCAGGGAGGCTTGCAAGGAATAAGAAAGAGAAGGAGGAAAAAGAAATCCTCGAGACATTCAGGAAGGTGGAGGTAAATATCCCTTTACTCGACGCTATCAAACAGATCCCTTGTTATGCAAAATTTCTCAAGGAATTGTGTACTAGCAAAAGGAGGTTAATAGGTAACGAAAGAGTAAATGTAGGAGAAAATGTCTCCGCAGTGCTGCAAAAGAAAGTTCCACCCAAATACAAGGACCAAGGTATGTTTTCTATTCCTTGTGAGATAGGCAATATAGGCATTAAGAAAGCCATGTGCAATTTAGGGGCTTCCATTAATGTTATGCCTTATTCTATTTATAAACTGATTAACACGGGTCCTTTAAAAGAGACAGGAGTAATAATCCAGTTGGCGGACAGGACAATCGTCTATCCTAAAGGGCTGCTTGAAGACGTCCTTGTTAAAGTTAACAAATTAGTTTTCCCTGCAGATTTTTACATTATCGACATGGAGGATGACAATTCGGCTAATTCGTCTGACATAATTCTTGGGAGACCATTCTTGAGTACAGCACAAACAAGAATTGATGTTTGGAGTGGAACACTCACCATGGAATTTGACAATGAAATGATTAAGTTTAATGTTTATAAAGATATGGGACATCCTAATGATAAGTCACAAATCGTGCCTTGCAGGAATGTAGATCTCGATGTTAAGTAAGAGAAATTATCGATGATCCAAAAACCAATACGTGAAGCTGTAATGAAGGCCTCGAAATTAGAGTTAAAATCGTTTCCAGAACGTACAAGAATTCCGACAGAGAATAATGCAACCCTGAACGGAGAAGCTCAAAGGCACCTCAATCCACTAATGATAGGGGAATTCAGGAAGGGTTTCAAAGATAATGGGCAAGGGTCGAAACTTTTCTGCAACAATATTCAAGTGCACGAGATGAAAAAATTAAGTCTCAATGAGCCAAACGGATAACATTTATGGTCGTCGAGCTAACGACGTTAAACAAAAGCGCTTTTTAGGAGGCAAGCCAAATTTATTTTCATTTATTTAATTTTGAGTTTTAGTAAGATTTAGGTTGTAAATAAATAAATTTTTATTTAATCTAGTGAATTTGCTATTTTCAGGAACGTAATGGAGATTTTGCAGAAGTCAAATAATGATGGTGGCGTGGGCACGACTTGCTAATTTGGTGATAAAAAAAATCTACTAAAATTCCTACCCAAACCCATTTACCCACATACCAAAATACCCAAAACCTAAAAAACCCAATTACCCATATAAACCCACATCCCTTAAACCCAATTAAATCACCTACCCAAATAAACCAACAACACCCAACACCCACACAAAACCCAATACCCAAGGTTGGCCCAACCAACACCTAACCCAATTACCCCACCCAACCTAAATAACCCGCATAATAATAAAACAAAAATAAAAACACCCACAAAATCCCTAAATTCCCAAATTCTTCTCATCTTCTTCATCTTCTCCACAACCAACACCTAACCCCAAACAATCCCCAAGCCGCCGGCCGACACCGTCGCTCCCCTCGACGTCGTTAGAACCACCATCGTCGGGCTCACGCCGTAGCGACCACCACACCACCCCGCGCCATCGTCGACGAAACCTCCCCCACAACCCACCTCCATTTTCTTTCTCCTATACATTTTTCTTTTTTTCCTTTTTCCCCCACCTACAACCACCATCGACGCCGACACCCCCACCATCACCACTTAAGAGTCGGCCAAAAAAATACACCACTCGTCCTCACCGCCGCCGTCGCCGCCGTCACTACCGCCGTGCGCTGCCGCAACCCATCACTGTCGAGACCATCTGAAACATCCATTTTTGGAGCTACAGCCGGGACCATGGTTCGAACTCGAAACCAAGTGACAGACAATATTCCAACTTCACTCAATCAGAATTGACACCGATTCTCCGCTCCTTCCGTCGTTGAGTTAGACGACGACGACCCTCCTTCACCTTCTCCGAGATAAACGATCGCGCAAACAAGAGCCCGTCGTCGACGAATTCTAACCTCAACTGACACAAGCACTTCGGGTAGTCCAGAGGAAGTCGAAACTTCTAACGTCCATGTCGAGCCTACACCCACCGTTGTTGAACAAGTCTCTCAACGCCAAACCCGATGTCATCGATGGTCGACACGTGAGCCATCGACTCCCCCGCACAGCAGTACTGAAGCTGCTGAATGAAATCCCCCACCCGACTCGCCTAACGAGCACGTTCGACCACCCCTAGCAAATCAACGTAATAGACGTAGTCGAGCAAATATTATTCATACCGATAGTCGTTTGCGAAGATTCCTAGAGTTTTTGACATCGGAATAGCAAACACGATACAATGCCATCTGACAACGCTCGCTTTCGGTCTGTAAGTAAATCGATTTTCCTACTCTTGAACTTCTAGATATTCATGATGCAGTGCTCCATTATTTTGATGCTATTGGTTGGACTCTATTTACTAATATTACTTGTGATGCATATTATGAATTAGTATATGAGTTTTATACCATATTTAGCTTCAATATATATGCATTGCAAACTGTTGAAACACAAAATATAGTGTGCTTTCGTTTACTTGGAAAAGACTTTCGGATGTCTGTTTCAGAATTTAACATTGCCATGGGTTTCATCGACCCTAATGACATTCAATCTGATGCCTATCATTCTGCTCTTTTAGATGTTCCCAATGACTTCGACGCTCAGCATGTTTATCGTGTTTTAACTAATTCTGACCAACTTTATAATCCAAAGACCACAAACGATTTATGGGTACATGAGCCTGCTTTAAAATACATACACCGATTTTTAGCATTTTGTTTTTCAGGTGGAAATGACTCATCAGCTGCTTTGACTAAAACTGAACTATTCTTTTTGTGGTGCATGCATTCGGGTCTTAAAGTTAATTTGGGATATTGGTTTGCACGAAATTTTCATGCCGTTTTGAGTTACAACCATCCACTTATACTTGGATCATTTATTTCAAATTTAGCCTCTCGACTTTTTGAGTTTGAAATTGATTTCGCAACCTTCACATGTGCATATCGTATGGACCACCTAGATAAACATTGTTTGGATTCTATGGGATTGCTTGCCGGCACCTCTACTTCGTGTTATTTTGTTCCTCCAGGTACACGGGTTGCTCGGGAAAATAGAGTTTTTCGCAAACATCCACACACTAATACAAGAGAGCAAGAGGAACACCCTTTGACTGTGGAGGTCCGTTTAAGTCGAATCAAAAATAGACTTGAAACAATAGAAACACAAGTCGCCACCATCCTCAATATCTTGCAAAGTTACGACTCTCAACACCAATGATGTTATTAAAATACACGGGGAGTGTTCTGAACTTTTTCATTTTTTAATTTATTTTGAGCTGCTGACTTTATTTTACATGCTTGAGGACAAGCATAGTTTAAGTGGGGGGTTGGATTGATATGTTAATTTTTGCTGCATGTCTTTCTCTTTTGCATGCGTTCAATCTTACGATGAATTCTTTCGACAATTTATTCAACATTTGAGCCTTAAAACCTCATACTTAGTCGATTTAAGCAATTGGGCAAATTTCGAATTAAATGTTTAAGTATATAGATTGGTCGACATTTAGGTTTTAAATTGGTATATGTAGCTAGAATTTTTTCGCATGAATTGATTGATTGAATAAAATATGTTTGCTTGTGCATAAATAAATTAATAAAGGTTCAAGCTATGAATGAAGTTTCGAAAACGTGACCGAATTGAGTAACCGGGGCAGGGTGCTTGGGTTGTCATCTTATCTCGCGTAAAAAGGTTCGAGTGACAAGTCGATAACTTACAAACACTCCGCTAGCTGAACACCCCATAAAATAAAAAAAGAAAAAAAAAAGAAAAAAATAATAATACATAATAAAGACTGTTTGAACTGAGTAACCGGGATAGGGTGCTTGGGTTGTCATCCTAGTTCACGTAAAAAGGTTTGATCTTGTCTATTAATTTTCTGATGCATAGTTAATTAATAATGCCATGCAAATTATGGGATTCAATCTCAATTTAGCGAAATTGTTTAGTTGACATATTTCAATTTTATGACACTTGTTGATTAAAATATATATTTTGAACATTTATTTCTTTTTGCCTATGTTGTTTGCATTGATTGAGGATATGGAAAAGGGGCTCGATTTTTAATAAATTGTAGAATTAATTCTAATGTTTGAAAGAACAATATGTTTGAGGTCAAACATGAGCTAAGTAGGGGGGATTTGATAAACATGTTAATTTGCATATTTTTGGTGTTTAATTTGGCTTATTTCTGAATTAATCCCTGCTTAATTGGTGTTTTTATGATTTAATCTTGTCAGGGATGCAATTGGTCAAAAACAAGCAAAAATGGGCCAAATTGAAAGATAAATTGTTGAGTTGGGGCCAAATCATAAAGATGGGAAAGCCAAGGATTTAACATCAATTTTGACTTTGTAAAAATCTAAAAATAGAAGATATTATTTTATTTTATTTAGTTTTATTATTTATTATTTATTTTTATTATTTATTTTATTAATTTAGCTTTAGCCTATTTTTAGTAAACCCTATGAATATAAATAGGGGCTTTTAGTTCTTAGGAAAATCATCTTTTAATTTGTATTCCTTCTTCTACTTGGAATAGAATTACTCTCTCTCTTGTATTTCCTTTTTCAATTTGGAGTTGGAATATCATTTCTTTTCTCTTTAATTTGACGTTGCATTTTGTAGCTTTGTCTCCAATTTTTGTTTCTTTTCCACAATTGGGTCAATTCTTATCATGATTAAATTCCATCATCCTTCACACAAAGCCAAAACACAATCCACAACCTTCAAGCATGATTAAATTCATGCCACACTAAACCCCTTTCAGCTTTAAGCCGGTGTTAACCCCGTCAAAAGACCCGTGAGTTACGAACCCGAGCTGTTTAACTCTCAATTTTTGATATTTATTATTTCTCCGGATTAAGAGTATGACTTCGTCAACCCACAGAGTCAAGTCAATACTAAGTCAAAAAAGACGTCGTTTGAGTTAGTATGGCTAGACGTACAGTTGGAATTCCGAAAGGATCGATTGTCTAATTGGTCTTCTGTGAACACATTGGCGTGCCAAGTGGGGATTGCTGTTTGGTTCCGTCAAGGGAAGTAGTAACCGGGTTTAAATGTCCCAAACGTTTGAGGGCATTGGTTAGAGCTAGGCTCTTCTAGAACGCAAAGCTGCTGGAGTTCTAAATCACGAACGTTTCGTAGGTTGTTCAATCCGTAAGGGTTAGTTATAGGACGTTCCATAAGTAATTTACACAAGGAAGAGTTGGTGTCCGAGGCGTCCTTGGTAGCTATAACTAGCTTATCGAAAAAGAGGAGTTCACCTAATTTTGAGGAACGGGTCAAAGACGGAAAAACCCGTGCTTAAGGCTGAGCTAAGTTTTATTGATTTTCCTTTAAATTATTTCGTTATTTATTTTTATTTCATCTTTTACTTTTTACTTTTTACGTTTTCTTGTGTTTATTTCAGGTTTCATATTTTATTTCCCCCCCAAACGTCGCGGGCACGACAACTGCCCAGACACTAATCTGGTCAAGAACAAACAATTTTCAGTAATTCCAGTCTCTGTGGGATCGACCCTACTCCCTATACTGCTTGAATTTGCAAACTAGGTGTAGGTTTATATTGGTGGAATCGGCAACTATCATTATCTTTCTCTCTGTTTTATAATCTGACATTGATCATGACCCGAACACATTAAATTGGCTTTGGATAGGTTTTTTTGTATGGTATGAGTTATTCAATTACTTCATTAAAGAATTTTATAAGGGGAGGGTGTTATAATTTAGTAGAAATGTGCTTCTTTGTTTCATGTTATTTTCTATATATGTTAAGACATTTGATGTTGTTCAACTTGTTTTAGAGGAGTTTGGTTGAAGCATCGGTGAAATTTTTTAGAATTTTGATGTAAATCCTCTCAGTTTTGCATCAATCGCACAGGTATTAATTTTTCATTTCTTTACCTAGCTTAAAGTTTTATATGAGCATGCTGGGAAGGGTATAGGTTTATGTATTTAAACATATAAAATCTTTGAAGGCTAAATGTTTTCATTAAATAAGCTTCATGCTTGCCAACATACAGCAGGATATGGCACATTTGTTGTTTTAATGCTACCATAAAGTTTAACAGTTTTGTGAGGTTCTTGGGTTCCGGAAATAGGATAATGCTTACAAGAACCGAATGGATATACCTTAACATATGTTCGTATCTAAATTAGGTTCATCAAGCAAGATTGAGAGGTGATAAGATAGATGTTGTTGTTAACTTAAGTCCCCTTGAAAATGATTTAAAGCCTCATATGTCTATGTGATTTTGACCATTCAAGTTTATGGCAGGTGTAACATCCGGGAATCCAGGATCTTATGATGATCGACATCTATAACTTGCAAGCATTTGAACTATACATTCAGTGTCGAAACCTTTTTGGAAATAAACTTTTATTTTAAATCGAGAATGGAGTCGCCACTGATCCTTTTTATTTGGTGTGATCGGGTCATTTCAATCATTTTAATAAAATGTTATATTTACCAAAACAATAATTTTTTGCCTACAAAGCCCAAGAAAATGGGCTTGGGAGTCAATTACGTATAAGGAAGGATTAAGACCCTTATAACACCCAAAATTGGTCCCTAGTTGATTACTTAATGTTTTGATATCAAAAATTGGAAATTCGAAGAGAATTTAAAATACGATTCCTCTTTGCATGCTGTTATTTGATTAAAACATCGCTTAACTAAATTAAATTTTACGGAAAATGCCTTATTTTGAGTTAATCAAGAAGAAAAGATCATGCCCTGTAAGTTAGGACACGATGCTTCGAACCCTCGAAAACTAGAATAATCGCCATTCGATCATTACCTAAATCTTTTTTTTTTTAATTTTAAAAAGGATATTCGATTACTTCGGTTCTAGGAAGAAGCCATACTACGTAAGATAGGAGCACAACTCATCGAATCCCAAAAATAATGAACATTGCCTCGGTTTTAAATACTTCCTATGTGTTAGGTAAAACGAATGTAACATTTAAAGTGATATACACTTAATTCATTTGGGCATAATATAAAAATGGATAAATATATTTTAACATGATACATGGCATGGAGATTAGCAAAATAAAGTAAAATAATAGTGGGTAAAAAAAATGAAATGATGATATTATAATGATAAATAAATAAAATAAAATAAAATAAAATAAAATAAAAAGACAAAATAAAAATGTTATGTTAGTAAATAATATTAATACAATTATAATAGTAATAAGAATATCAATTCATAGTGCAATAATCATATCATGGTTATTTCTATAATACTAATATAAATAATAAATAATAATAATAACAAACAAAAATGCATCATAACAAAAGGGAAATATAAATAACATAAATTTCGAGTGTTAAAATAAAAGAAATAGTAAATAAAGAGGCAAAATTTAATAAATGAGGGATTAAATTGAAATTTAAACAGAACTTAAAGCATGAATTGCGAAATAAATAAGAAAAAAGGAAATTAAAGGACTAAATTGAAACTATAACAAAATTTAGTGCCTAAACTATAAGGAAATAGATTATAAAGAATTAAATTAAAATGGAATATAAAAGTTTAGGGACTCAGAGGGCAATTAATCCAACCAAATACATGCGTCACTCCCCAGAGGGTTAGCAGCCTGAGGACTAAATTGAAAATGAATCTAAATTAAATGGTATAAATTCTAAAAAAACGAAATTAGGAACACATTACAAAAGGCTCAAAGGTGGAAAGACTAGGGCGGAAATTAGATCCTTCCCACGAAAACACGCGGATCCCAAAAGATCTGGATCGGGTCGTCTGGTCAAGATCAAAACGACATCATTTTGGGACTTCTGAAGCCAAGTCCAAAATGGCGTCGTTTCGAGAGCCTATATAAAGTAAAATTTATTAAAAAAATTCATTTCAAACCTGTTTAAAAAAAATTCTTTCCTTTTATTTTTTCTCTCAAGCCACCCATATGTCCAGCCATGTGACGGTGGGTCTCCGCTGTGGCCACCGATCATTGGCGACGGAGACCGTAGCCTCCGATGGCCTGGGTTCCCTAAAATAGGCCCTTTTGATCCCCTTTTCGAGTGAAATGTAGATTTGGGGTTTAAATTCCCAAAAAATTAACCGATGTTCGGCCGAAGGAAAAGAAACCTTTCGATTTTTCCCCTTTCCGATGAGGCCCTCAACGGAACCCTAAGGGTTCTGAGGCTTCTCGAGTCGGGGGAAAGGGACTTATGAAGGCGTTTAAAAAGTAAATAAATATTTGCTTGTTTCTTTTTTACTTTTGCTTTGAAATAAAGACAAATAAAAAAGGCTACCTTTTTCTTTTTAACTTTGTTCCTTTTTTTTTGTATTCTCGATTTCCTCCTTTTTTTTTCTATTCGATTGCTTGTTGAAAAAAATACATGTGTTTGTTATGGCTTTTATAGCCAAATTGATTACAATATTTTATCGTTTATTTTTTTTGCTTTTCTATTTTTGCTTCTGTGTTTTTTTTTCCTCTTGCAGGTGGTGGTCAATGACAATAGGGAGCCGCATTTTTGCCATTTCAGTGGAACGATGGCAGAGGCAGACCCTGGGCGACGTGCTTGCTGACGTGGAGAGGAGCGGTGGCGGCTGGTGAAGTTTTAGGGGATTAAGATTTTCTTTTTGTTTAAGTTTTGGGCTATTGGGCTTTTAGGGATTTTTTTGCATTTGGGCTATTATATTTGAAAATGGACTTTTATATTAATGGACCTTTTATTTGTTTATTTTTTGTTGGGTCGGACGAAATTGGGTCTCCACATTCAAAAGAATGATATCAAATTTGATTTGTTTTTCGTTACAAGGAAATGGAAAAATAAGTGTCTGTATTCACATTGATGTTTCTTGCAAAACACATCTATCCTTCTTTTACGTATATTCCAGATGATGTAAATTGAGAGTAATGTTTCACTTGAAGTTGGATTTCTTATTTTTTCTACATGTCGCTAATTATTTATCCTTTGTGTTGTCAAGATCGGATATGAGTTTGACTTTCTAAGAGAAGCCAATGCTATGGAGAGAATTTGCTATTTCTTATGCGAGAATAACATAAAGAACTATGAGTTTTTGAATAACATAAAATGAGGAATGGCTTTTGAGACAAAGGGATTATGGATCTCATCTCCTTTTATATTTATGTCGAGTTTTCTTCATGTTTTTGAATAACATAAAGAGCTATGAATTTTTGAATAACATAAAATCAAGGACTATGGTTTTTGAATAACAAAGGACTATGAGTTTTGATTTTTTATTTCGCATATGAAAATAATTAATGTTACTAAAATTTGGTAATTTTTATGTAAAATTTGAAGGTTTTTATTTCACCAAAAGATTGTCATAAATAATTAATTTATTAAAGAGTATACCTTATAATTAATTGTTGTTATCATGTTATTTTAAAGGATAAGATAAAATATAAAAAATCTGCCTTCCGTTAAAATTGACTATTAAAATAAAATGTTATTAGAGGATTGTCATACTATATATTCAACTCATTTTTATATTAGCGATTGTGACCTCTTTGTAATTGAAGAGGTGAGAGGCTAGATTGAAGCAAATATATTAGGCATTGAAATATTCCTAATACTAATATTATATTAAAATTATTATTAAATATTATTAATAATTATATTAAGAATATTATTAAATTATATATTATTTTATTAAATTATATTTAATAATAATTATGTTAAAATATGATTAAATTTTTTTATTAAAATATATTTAACAATAACTTTATTAAAATTCAATAATAAGAATCATCCTACAAAAATTCTATTAAGGGTACTTTGTCATTTAAGTCTTTTTTCTTATACTATTACAACATATATTACATTCAACGAAACAAAAGAATTCTATTACAACTCTGTTCCATTCCATTTAACTAAACAATTGAATTACTAATTACATCTCTATTCAATTACAATCCTATTCCATTATAGTGAACCAAATGTACACTCAGTTTTAAAAGAACATTAGATGTCACCACCCAACCCGTTGTGCTGTTTTTCCTTATCTAGAATTATCATCTTTCGGTACCCACAAGTCGCTCAAAGATTTTGTGACCCTTAAATATGCCTCCCTATATTCAAACCCAAAACATCACATACAAGAAAATTGCCCTTAACAAGTGGATATGAAAGTGCATCTTTGGGTGACAAAAATCTTTGGGTACCTAAAGAGAACAAATCTGGATTATGTATCATGCATGATACAACTCGACATGTCCGGGTCAGGTTGTGACATTAGATGCTTGAAATCTGACCTAACTTTCTTCCTAGAGGTGGAAGAGCTTTAAAAATGTAGTTTTTAGTAGCAAATCGGATTCGTTGTGCTTGCACTCACATTGATACACAAATCTTGGTTCTTATTCATTTAGTACATTCCATTGTGCTAGAATTTAACAGGCTACGAGTTTATTGCTTCTACTACTTTCTGCTAATCAATATTGATCTGTCCTCTGGTATTTTTTGCCATTTCATTTACTGCAGGACTTGAAATGCTTCGTTTTCTCTCTCATCTCACTCCACTTCGAGATCAACCCTATATGAAGAATGATGAATAATCCTCTGCAATACAAGGGTGTCTCTGGCAAATGTTTTAAGTTAAATGTGGTTGTATGAGTGTTTACAGTGAGTTGGTAACTTGTGAAATCCATGCCTGTTATGAAAGCCTTTATTGTTCAAAATAGGTAAAAGTACTATGAAGGCTATTGTTCTAAAAGTGTTATGGGATATAGTAATTGGTTGAGAAGTTATCAGTCTGTTAAGAAGTTGTTAAGCAGCAGTTATACACTTACTTAAGTTTACTTCCTCTATATAAGAAATACATTCTGTACATAAGAGAGTCAGTTGTTAATAGAATAATACCTTCATTTTCCTCTGTTGGTTTCTGTTTTTCTTCTTGAGAGTTTCTTTGTTTTGCTAACATTCTATCATGGTATCAGTCGCCTCTTGATTCTGGACCTATGGCTCACACGAATTCTGGTGATTCTGCCTCTACCGATGGCGGTTGTGCTACGTTTCAAGGAGACAAGGTGGTGACTTCTTTCCCTCGACATGATGTAGTAAAGCTCGACGATGGTACCTTCATTCAGTGGCGTCAACAGGTAAGTCTTATTCTTGGTGGTTATGGTTTGCTCAGGTTTGTGGATGGTACGGTGTCTCCGCCATCGCGATTTGTTGCGTCCTCGGATGGATCTCTTGTTCCTAATTCCTCTGCTCAGGTGTTTGATCAACAAGACCAATTACTTACCTTGTGGTTGCTCTCCACGATTAGTTCTTCGTGTTTGTCTTCGTTTACAGATGCTAGGTCTGCCTGTGATGTGTGGACTACGGCGACGAGTCTCTTCGCTGTGGACACCGGTGCTAAACAGTCCTGGATTAGGCATGAACTTCACTCGCTTAAAAAAGGTGCATTGTCTATCAAAGATTATGTTGCTAAGATTAAAAATCTCTGTGCTCTGTTGGCTTCCTCTGGTACTCGAATCTCGGAGGTTGAGAAGACGCAAGTAATGTTCGCCGGTTTGCCATCTGACTTTGATGCGATCGTCTCTTCGGTGTCCTTGGCATCCGAACCGGTGTCGTTTCAACGTCTTGTTGATGAGTTGCTCGAGTGTGAAAATCGACAGTTACGGGCTGTCCAGGAGGTTGTTATGCATGCTAACCTTGTTGAAGGTGTTTCATCGCCGGCAACGGTAGTCTCTGCCCGTGGTGGTCGTCCACCGGCTAGTGGTCGTGGGCGTGGCTTTCGGCCACGGATTCAGTGCCAGATCTGCAATCGGATTGGGCATCTTGCTCAAAAATGCTACTATCGATTTCGTCGAGACTTTGATGGGCCGTCGGCAGACGCTCGGGCGTCGGATGCTGCGCCTGCACCTGGAGGTTCTCGTTCGGTTCCCTTTACCCCTCAAGGAGAGTTTGGTGATGGCGCTGGGGGGCCTTCTGCCCAACGACTGAGATTCACTCATTTTTTTGGTCAAAATCAAGTTGGTTTTGGTCAACATCAGCAAGCTTTTAGACCAAATTATGTTTCTGGTCAAAATTGGGCTCCAGCTGGAAGTTATGGTGGCTTTATGCATAATAATTATGCTGGACAGCATAATGTTTTGGAAAGCCATTTGCCTAGCCCTGGGCCTACTAGGCCGAATTTGGTTGATGCTCCTTATAGACCTTCTAGGCCGTTTGCTCCTTATAATGGGTTTAGTGCTGGAAATTTCGGTGGGTATTTAAATGATTATGGGCCCGTTAGTAATTGTGTTCAAGTTGGGTATCCTTTGAGTCGTGATCCGGTCATTGGCGATGGGTGTGATCCTTCGACTCCACCTATTCCTTGGAGAACGAAGTCGCGAGCTCGCATTTATAGTGGTTCTGATCCGTGTATTGGTCTCCCTCGCGTTGGTGATCTCCATGCCTCTGATTTTTCGGATTATTCTGGCTCACATACTAATACTGCTCAGGTTGGCTCTAATGGTGGTGACACTGATGGATACATACCCGTACCTGTTAGGTCTGCTTCCTGGTACCCGGACTCGGGAGCTAGCAATCATTTGTGTCGAGATGCTTCGGCACTTCAAGGTTCTTCTCCATATTTCGATAAGTCCTCTCTTTTAATGGGTGATGGCACTTCCGCTCCGATTTCTTCTGTTGATACTTGTGTTTTGCCTACGCAGTTTAAATTACTTCGATTATCTGATGTGTTGTGTGTTCCACGAATTCGCAAAAATCTGATGTCTGTCTCCCAGTTTGCTAGAAATAATAATGTATATTTTGAGTTTCACCCTACATATTGTGTTGTTAAAGACATTGTGACCTGAGAAACGCTTCTGAAGGGCCACATTCATGATGGGTTATATCAGTTCTCATTGGCAGATATGTCTAGTCCGACTGTTTCGTCTCCAGTTGCTGCTTCTATTGAATTTCAAAATAAACGTGATAAAGGTGATGTGTTTTCCTTGTGGCATAAACGCCTCGGTCACCCATCTAATTGTGTTGTTAAAAGTATTCTAAATAAATGTAATGTTGTGTTGGCAAAAGACTGTCTTGATGGTGTATGTACAGCATGTCAAAAAGGAAAATCTCATAAGTTGCCTTTTACTCGTTCTACTACTGAATATAGTACTCCTTTTGAATTGGTTGTCTCTGATCTCTAGGGCCCTGCATCTGTTGCTTGTGGGAGTAATAGATACTATATAGCGTTTGTTGATGTTTGTACTCGATTTACGTGGGTGTATTTACTGCGGCAAAAGTCACAAGCAATACAATGTTTTGTTCAATTTCAACAACTTGTTAAAACTCAATTTGGGGTGAGTATTAAACAGTTTCAGAGTGACTGGGGTGGAGAGTATCGTGCTTTCACATCGCTTCTTGCTTCACAAGGAATTATTCATCGTCTCACATGCCCACACACTTCTAAGCAAAATGGGGTAGTTGAGCGCAAACATCGTCACATTGTTGATATGGGTATTACTCTTCTAGCTCAGGCTGGTTTGTCTATGGAGTACTGGGGCTATGCATTCTGTTGTGCTGTTCATCTTATCAATCGCCTCCCTACTGCAGTTTTGAAGGGTCAGACTCCTTTTCAGGCTCTTTACGGACACGCTCCCACTTACGATCATCTGCGGGTGTTCGGGTGTTGCTGCTTTCCTTATCTACGTCCTTTTTCATCTCATAAGTTGGATTTCCGTTCTCAACCTTCTATTTTTTTAGGCTATAGTCCTCACCACAAAGGATATCAGTGTCTTCTACCTTCTGGGAAAATTGTGGTTTCTCGTCATGTTGTGTTTGATGAAGCTAGATTTTTTTCGTCTAACTCTGCTCCGAATTTCGTGCAAAGCTCATATGTGTCCACATTTATTCCCCTTGTTCGACCTCTTCTCTCACAATCCGCTGCTAGTACTCGATCAGTTGTTCCTTCGCTGGCTTCGTCGTCTCCTTCAGCTGGTTGTTCTTCCGTTCATATCCCTGCTCAATCTAGGGTTGGGTCTGATCGAGAGTCAGGTGGGTGTTCATCCAGTAATAGCGTTTCCTCCGGTCCTGCTGATGTTGCGGAAGTTTCTGCTGGTCCTTTAGTAGTTGATGTTCCTGTATCTAATACACATCCAATGGTGACTCGAGCTAAGGCTGGTGTTTTTAAGCCTAAGGTTATGCATGTTGAAGTTCATGAACCGTCTACGATTGAGAAAGCTATGTCTACTTCGGAATGGCGTTCTGTGGCCCAAGATGAGTATGATGCTCTCGTTCGTAATTCTACCTGGGAGCTTGTTCCTCTTCCGTTTAATCGAAAGGTTATAGGGTGCAAATGGCTCTTCAAGGTCAAGAAGAATCCTGATGGGACTATTGATCGCCGGAAGGCTAGGCTAGTTGCTAAGGGCTGTTCTCAAGTTCCTGGCTGTGACTTCAAGGAAACGTTCAGTCCAGTGATCAAGCTGGCTACTATACGTACCATTTTGTCCATTGTTGTGGCTAAGGGATGGTCTTTACGACAGGTTGATGTAAATAATGCCTTTCTAAATGGCGATCTGACTTATGAAGTGTTTATGCGTGACCCCACGGCTATGTCCAATCAGGACCAAATGGTGAGCAGCTTGTGTATCGTCTAACGAAGGTTTTGTATGGCTTAAGGCAAGCTCCGCGTGCCTGGTTTCTCAAATTACGGCAGTTTCTTGTCTCTGCTGGGTTTGCTCTATCTAAATCGGATGCTTCTTTATTTGTCCGAGTTTCCTCAGAGGTTACACTTTATGTGCTTGTCTATGTGGATGATATTGTTATCACTGGCAGTTCATCTGACGACATTAATTGTTTTGTTCAGCAACTTCATAAAGAATTTGCTTTAAAGGATATGTGTGAGCTCCATTATTTTTTGGGAAATGAAGTAAGTCAGTCTTCCTCTGGCAGTCTTCACTTGTCTCAACGCAAATACATTCGAGAACTTCTTACTCGGATTTTTATGGCTAACGCCAAATGTGTTCATACACCAATGGTGAGTTCCTCTGTGTTATCTAAAAATGAGGGTGAACCACTGGCAGATCCAGCTGAATATCGTAGTCTTGCGGGAGCACTTCAGTATGTTGTTCTAACTCGCCCTGACATCGCTTATGCTGTTAATCGGGTGTGTCAATTCATGCATGCTTCCACTTCTTCTCATATGGTGGCCTTAAAACGAATTTTGCGATATTTACGTGGAACTCTGTCTCATGGGTTAGTTTTTCGTCGGTCAGATCGTCTCTCGTTGGTCGGTTATGCTGATGCAAATTGAGGTCTTGATTTTGATGATTGTAGGTCTACTACGGGCTACTGCGTCTATTTTGGTCATACTCCTATCTCATGGTGTTCTAAAAAGCAGCCGGTTGTTTCTCGCTCTACGGCAGAGGCCGAGTATCGCAGTTTAGCTGCAGCCACTAGTGATGTGACTTGGCTCGTCTCCTTACTAGCAGAACTCAAAGTCAAATCCGTTGATCTACTGACTATATGGTGTGACAATTCTAGTGCCGTCGCTGTTGCGGCTAATCCGGTTCTTCACTCCAAGTTTAAACATGTTGAGCTTGACTTATTTTTTGTTCGCGAGAAGGTGGCCAGTGGAGACTTGGTCGTTGGTGAAGTTCCAGCTTGTGACCAGGTGGCAGATATTCTTACTAAACCATTATCGGCATCTCTGTTTAGTCGGTTTCATAGTTTTCTTCGGGTGTTGCCACTTGAGGAAGCTGGGTGAATGTTATGGGATATAGTAATTGGTTGAGAAGTTATCAGTCTGTTAAGAAGTTGTTAAGCAGCAGTTATAGACTTACTTAAGTTTACTTCCTCTATATAAGAAATACATTCTGTACATAAGAGAGTCAGTTGTTAATAGAATAATACCTTCATTTTCCTCTGTTGGTTTCTGTTTTTCTTCTTGAGAGTTTCTCTGTTTTGCTAACATTCTATCAAAAAGTCAATTGGATTTTACTCCCTTTATTTAAAAAAGGCAAATTAGTCACTATTTATTAGATCAAAAAGTAAATTGATGTTTCTAATAAAAATCATCCACTTTTACTATTAAAAATTGGTCCCTATATGTTAGAATGAAGTACAAATGGCATGCTACGTATAGTTATTTGGTTAATCCGTCAATCACACTAATTTTTAAGAATAAAAATGAATGAAATTTTATTCGAAAAAATCAGTATAAGGACTAATTACCTATTTTTTAAATAAAGAGAATAAAATATAATTTGACTCACTTTCAAAATGTTTTCTTTTTATTGCCGACTATATAAATGTTGGTACATGAATGAAATCCCTCCAAGTTTGATTATATCAGTACCTAATTACCTACCTGCCGTTAACATCATCCATAAAAGTTTTCAACATGTCCCTTTTTACAACTGGTAATTGGCTTGTCATTGTATCTTTTTATTCATTAGATTCTATAGTTAGGTAAAGTGTCAAATTCAGCCGAAAGTGTTTCCATGATTTAGATTTTCATCAAAATGTTTTAAAGTTGTTTGATTGTTAATACAAGATGTTGTTTTGAGCGCATTGAAGTATATTATTTTTTTATTTATAGATTTGAATTGAATTAAGGGTAATTTTAAGTATTGTATTAAAATATATATATATATATATGATAAAAAAATATAAAATTTTTTGAAGTAAATTATAAATTAAGAGGTAAAAATATGCCGTCCTACTTAACCTTATATCTCCTACAAAATAGAATAGGGTCTGTTAGCTTATAAAAAAGAAATATATTTATGTAGCAGCATATCTTGTTAATTCAATTACATTGTTTTTATTCAAAGTTGGCATATTTGCAATATAAATCATTTCAAGCGATACCTTCAAAGAGGAGTATCATGTAATATATATATATATACTTGATGAAAAAAATCAAAGAATATAAATCTAATCAGTCTTCTATATTATAGCACCCACTATAATCGCTAAGTTTTTTCTTTTTTCTTTTTTATGTTTTATTTTAATAATTATAACAGACTTTCACTTGTAATAATAATATTTATAATTATGAGATATTTTATTTATTAAATTAGTTCTCTATAATAACATATGATTTAATTTTTTAAAGTAAAATTATAACTATTTTGTATAACCATACATATTATTTAACACTTTTTAAATGATATAATTAAATAAAATTTATTTTAATTAAAATATTAGTTCAATAAAATGGTAAAATTTCATGTGAAAAAATTTATTAAATGGATAGAATTAAATATACCAATCCATTAAGTTCCCTAATTAAATATTTTACTATCAAATTGGAACATCATAAACTTATAAGTTGATTAGTTAAATTTAATAACTCGTGATAAATTAATTAAATTAATTAAATTAATTTGATAACTCATTGATTCATTAAACTTATTAGATTTAAGAACTTTATAAACTAACCATGTAAAAGAATGTAAAATAAAAAATGTATAAAAAACAATAATGCATGCACATTTTATTCATCTTTTAACGTTTTTTTTCCTTTGGTTCTCACTTTTTTTTCTTTGATTCTTACTTTCTTTATTTAATGGAAGTTCACAATATAAATTCTATGATAAGTTTACAACGATTTTTTTCCTATAATAGTATGCTGTTATTGGTGTATAATAATCTCTTTATAATATGTAAAATTTGGACGGACAATAAAACTATTATAGAAATGATTGATTATAAATACTATAAAAATATTTATGAATTTTTTATTATTTTAAATTAAAATAAAAACACTTGTTTTTTTTTCTAGAAAAATCATGTTTATTGGAGCCAATTTTTAATTTTCACCCACAAACCATTTAATACAAGTAAAAGCAAAAAATATATATATATAAATTATCATCCGATGTATAATATTAAATTTATGTAAACTTATATATAAAATTTTGATTTGATTTAATTTTTATAACAAAATAATAATATTATCAAAGTATCACCATTTTACTTTAATATATTATACACACAAAAATTATATTTATTTAATATTATATGTATTAATTTTTTAAAATTTATAAAATTAAATTAAAATAAAAATTTCATATATATATAAATTATAATTTAATTATTATAATTATAATTACACCAAATTAAAATTATTTATATATATATATATATAAACTATTACAAGGCTTGACGAACCGTACGTACATCCTCTTGAAACTAGGGTTTGGGTTGGGGCAGTGCTGTATTTTATATAGTATATAAGGACATTTGTTCTCTTATTTCGACAAGCGCCGAGACAGAGCAGAGCAGACAGACTAGAAAAGAAGAGAAGATGGAGCAAACATTCATCATGATCAAGCCTGATGGGGTCCAAAGAGGCCTGGTATTGCTTCTACTTCACTCTTTCTCTTCCCCCCCCCTTTTGATTCTTTGATTCTAACTTCACTGCTACAAAAAAGAAAAATTTAAAAAAACAACCTTTGGGTCGTGTTTCACTTTTAAGGACAATTAACTGATTTTCGGTTTTCAGTTGCTTTAGTTAAGATTTAGTAGATCTAGTAAACAAAAGCAACATGCTGTTTTTAATTTTCAACTTAGCTTCACTTACAAAGTATTATCTTAGTCTTATTTTGATTCTTTTGCATGTTCGGTTGTGGGTTAAAAATGATATCTTTTTTGGGTGTTTATTGAGGTTCATGTATTTGTTTTCAGGTTGGTGAAATCATTGGCAGATTTGAGAAGAAAGGCTTCTATTTGAAAGGTAAGATCTATCATTTTGCTCCCTTTACTTAAAAAATAGCAAATTAGTTCCTGTATCTTAGATAAAAGAGCAATCTGTCTCGTACCTCCATGATATTTTTTCCTAAGTTCCTCTGCTTTTGCCCGTGTTTTATATTATCAAGTGTTGGTTTCTTTGGATTTTTGGAATTGACCTTAGGTACTTTGAGGTATACAGTTTTGAGTGGTATGCAGCTTCTCTGACATTGGATGTGCCTAATTTAGGGTTGAAGCTCATCAGTGTGGATCGATCTTTTGCCGAGAAGCACTATGCTGACCTGTCTGCAAAGCCCTTCTTTAATGGGCTCGTAGAGTACATTATCTCCGGTCCGGTGGTTGCTATGATTTGGGAAGGTAAGAATGTTGTTACCACAGGTCGCAAGATTATCGGAGCCACAAACCCAGCTGAATCCGCTCCGGGAACAATCCGTGGTGACTTTGCAATTGACATTGGGAGGTATATTTGGTGTCTCCCTTTCTTTACTTTCAATTGTTAGGATACTTGCATGTTATTGACACTGGAGCTAACACTTTTCCATGTTTTGAAATGGATTCGTTTCTGCAGGAATGTGATCCATGGGAGTGATTCCGTGGAGAGTGCAAGGAAGGAAATCGCCCTTTGGTTCCCTGAATGCCCTGTTAACTGGCAGAGCAGCCTTCACCCTTGGATCTACGAGTAGAAATCATTTGGTAGAAGCTGTTGGCCGTCATGGCTCTGTCCCGGTTGTTTGTTGTTGTTGTTGCCAGCCTTTTGATATTTATGTTACTATTATAGTTTGAAGTGGTGAAAGCTTTGTAGCATTTTGGGTGTATAGGTTATGTTGGAGTTGTGTTGAAAGCTCCTATTACAATGCCACAGTTGAGGTGAACAGTGTTTGAATAATCAAAGCTATTTTGAGTGTTCATATATATGTTTTCTTTGCTTTTACAATGCCATTCGATTGCTATCATTATATATACACGTATATGTATATGTAAAAGGTTTTTAACTTCTGGCTCACTTCTGTATAAACTATAAAGCTATATAGATTGAAAAGGCTACACAAAAAACAAGAGTTAATAAAACTTTGAGATAGAAAGGAAGCTTCCTGGTGGCTTAACAATTTTATTGGGCATGGTATGGCATTTGGAACACAAGTATCATGAATGGTGAAACAAGACTTGAAGAATGCAAAATGATAAATTTAGCTTTTAAAGAGTTAAAATGAAAGTTAAATTTTTAACCGTGGTAGTTCGAATAGTAATTCAAGTGTATTTTATGGTTTTTTAAATGTTTTATTGATATGATTCGTAAAATAAATAGTTGATATTGTTAAAAATTAATGTTTTAATTAGCATTTTGATTAAAAATAAAGACTAAATTGATAAAAGATATAAATATTGAGGGTTAAATTGTTTTTTTTTGAAAGAATGTCCTAGACATGGATGAATATGAGAATTGGGCTAATGCAACAGGCCCTTAAACTACCACTCTAACTGCTGCTATTCCTAGCCTGTGTAATCAGTGCGAACAAATTTATCCATCTGCAGAATATGCAATCACCATGTCTCCACCTCTGCAAGAATTCTTATTTAGGTTTCCACTTCTACCGACCATATTCTCAAAACCTGTTCTTCTCCTCCTCTCTGTCTCTTGCTTCGAAGTTTCCTGAAAGATTTGTAATAACCCAAAGCCAGAATCGACCCAGCGACAGCCATAACAAGACTAACCCGAAAGGGAAGGTGACAGTAAAGGGAAAGAAAGAGAATGTTTGGAGCATTGACAACGACATGGCCAAAGCTGAGAAAGAGAATGACAAAGGAAATACAAAACAGAGGAGGAGGAATAAAGGTAAGAAAGTGGTTAAAGGCAGAAAGAACAAGATTGGTCGAGTTTTGGTCTCTGGTTCTATGTTAATGGAAGTTGAAACTGTTCTACAAACTCAGGTATTTTTATTAATTGCTCTTTATTTATGTCTATTTGGGATTATTTGTTATGAAATTTTTTTGGATATTAATTTGAGCCATAAACTAACTGGAAAAGGGTACAATTATAGTATTTGGTGTTATGCTACTGGATTTTGTTTCAAAATTTCAGCTTGTTTTGAGGTTCATTTATGGAAGTTCTTCACTTTTCTTTTAGTTGCTTTGTAAATTTTCAAGTTTACAATTTGCTTGATATAATTAAAAAAAGAAGAGTTTTTTTTTTTTTGGTAGTTTTCTTGGGTTCCATAGGAATATACAC
Organism: Gossypium longicalyx; assembly: GCA_025698465.1. Classification (NCBI taxonomy): domain Eukaryota; kingdom Viridiplantae; phylum Streptophyta; class Magnoliopsida; order Malvales; family Malvaceae; genus Gossypium; species Gossypium longicalyx. Next base: position 28,121,621 of record CM047006.1, on the reverse strand, counting down.
ACACACACATACTAGATTCATGTTTTCTAAAGAACTTGAGATTTGATAGCTCTTAGAATGGGGGAAATGGCTTCTAAATGTTCAGTGAAAATGGATTTATTTGATTTAGTTGTTTGTTTCTTTGATTCTTATGTCTTGTTTTAGGAACCTGTAATAAAACCAGCATGGAACACATTTGCTAGTAGTGTGAGTGGGATATGGAAGGGGGTTGGAGCTGTATTTTCACCTATTACTGCTGAAATGGAGCCGATTGAAGTCGGGAGCAGGAATGAGTACCTATATGACTGCTACATGCTTACTCGTGTTGAGGCGGTTCTACCTCCTTCTGGAAAGACATCTGAAATCCATAGGAAGATAAATTGGGTGACTTTGAATCCACACGGTGAAGTTCCAGAACATGTCGGTGTCAGAGTTGGAAACAAGGAAGAGTCCGGGGTCGAGAAACCAACTTTACCTCCGAAAGGCAATGACAGTACAATGAATCATGTTTTGCCTAGATTTGGGTCTTTTGACTTGTCAACTAGTGATGTTATGGAAGAAGATGTCATGGGGATTGAACCCGGTCTCGTTTTCTTTGAGGTATGGAACGAAATGAGCAACCTTAATGTTAAGAAAATGATGTATTTGACTTGTTTTCATTGTTTTTGTTGATTACTGGCATCTTTTACTTGTTGTTCTAATCGATAACTCGCAGGATGGATCGTATTCCAGGGGGCCACTCGATATTCCTGTTGGTGAAGTTGATGACTCTAATTATTACCTTTCTCCAACTTTTAAATTTGAACAAGTAAGTTTTGCATGGCGTGTTGTTTTCTTTAAGCATTTACGGCAAATTGACATCATAATATTTTTGCTGTCATGAAATTTTAATGGCAACAATCGGCATACGTTATTCAAGCTTGTTCTGTAAACTGATTAACTGAAAGACATCTAATATTTATTCGTCTGTAAACTGAATTGTGTCTACGTTCATTCAAGCCTGTTCTGTTGTGCAGTGTTTGGTCAAAGGTTGTCACAAAAGACTCCGTATCGTTCATACGATAGAGTTTGGTAATGGGGGTTCCGATGTACAGATAATGAGAGTTGCTACCTATGAAGAAGAGTGGGTGAGTCCCGCAAAAATTCAACTTGAAAGGTATTCTGTTTCAATCCATATTTACATGTTCAATAATTCTTTTGCATGATATTCGCGATGAAACTTATTTCATGATATTATATGTAGTGTGAGTGATCCGGAGTTTGATTTGAAGCCATTTTCTCAACGGAAAAGAACCCGACCATCGGAGCTTGTAGGGCCATGGAAGGTGTTTGAAGTTAGTGCCACTCCTATATATGGTGATGAGACAGTAGCTGCAGAAAGCAACGGTGCCCCGTACGTGTACCTTTGCACCGAAACCATAAAGAAGAGGAGCTTGCCGGAGAGTTCAGTGTACTTTAGAGAAGAAGAGGTGCTAGACATGCAGGATGTTACGGTTCTTTGGCTACCTGGCGGTGTTACAAGTTATGTGGATGTAAGTAATGATGGCACTCTTACTATCGGAGTCGGATGGTACTCAGATGAGGGAATCAACCTTGTTATGGAGCGAGATTACGGCATCGATGGGAAGTTGAAGGAAGTTAGATGGAAATCAGAGGTCAAGAGACGGTGGTCTCATCCAGTTTCTTTGTAAATTTATTACTTTTTGTAATGCTACCTTCTCAACAGCAAATGGTTATATGTATTGCAAGCTACATGGTTGAATAAAATGAGATAATGCTAGAAGCTTTGTCATCTTGATGGATCACATTCCTTAAGATGTTTAATGTTGCACCAGGCCTGTCAATTAAAATAATCCAAACTAAAAAAATATTCTAGTTGAACACGTATCCTAAAATGATCTAAACTTGAAATGATTCGGAATGATTGATAGGCAAACTCAAAATGACTCGAAAAATGTTAAAATCTAGATCCATGTTTTGAAAAAAAAATATATAATGGGCTAGAAACTTGCATGACCCAATAAGCCCCATATATTTTACTTTTTACCTAATGGGCCATTGCTAGATAATAGATTGAAATGTTAAAATGGGCCATGCAATGTTAATAAAAATTTTAAACAAATAATTTTTTTGAACAGTCTCATTATAGGTTCTGATCATATCAATTTTTTTTGACACAATGTCTAAACTACCCATAACTTCTCCTTAACTCATAAATAGGAGGATAACGTATTTCAGCTCACTCGAATCCACATACTCTTGTATTAACATCAATGTTCATAATAATTAAACTAAGACTCAATCGATAAATCTTAAACAAACACTTAAAAGAGAAAATCAAGTAGGTGAAGATTGTTAAGTTTTACCTGTATAAGTAACAAAGGGGGTTCAAAATTCAAAACCCATTTTATAAAAACAAACCAAATTGAAGAAAGAAGGAAAAGGAGACATAAAAGGGATCCACCAAATATCAACCCATCATGATTGGAAGACTTTAGAATATTTGATTGAAATGCTATGATTATTGCATGGAATTCAGCATACATATTGCCTTTAGCTACTTCCTCTCTTATTGCTTCAATTTCTAATCCTTTCATTACACTTTTGAATCTTCAATGTTGAAATCATTTACATGTCGGTTCCTTTGCCTTTTTTTTTTTTTTCAATCTTTTCTCCTTTGTTGAAAAATTTGCTTTAACTTAAAATATAGAGGATACTCAAGGTTTTAATTGTGATTATATATAACAAGGATGATGAATGACATTCCTCTTTAAAATTGATAAATTTGTACTTACACAACTTTCAAAATTATGAAATGGGTTAAATCGTTATTTGGGGATCTGAATTAGGCAACAACTCCAATATTGAGCTTGAATTTTTTTTGTCCAATTTAGTCCACGAACTTGACCGTTGTTCTTATATTAGAGCTTAAACTTTAGGTTTTTCAATGAAATATCAAAAATTAACTAAGTTTATGCCCCAATGTGAGAACAATTATCAAGTTTAAGGACTAACTTGAACAAAAAAAAATTTAGACCCTAACGTAGGAACATTTGCCAAATTTAGGAACTAACTTAGACAAAAAAAAGTTTAGACCGTAGTGTGGGAACAATTGTCAAGTTAAATGATTAACTTGTACAAATAATGTTCAGATCCCAATATGAAAATAATCGTCAAGTTTAAACCCAAAAAATGATTTAACCATTAACATAATGGTTATTTGGACTCAGAAAAATATTTAATTTAGATTTTGGCCACTCTTTTAGTGAAAGTTTGTAAGTAAAGACAAAATGTTTACTTTGGAAGTCGACAATTTCATAGAGATATCCTTTTTATCTCTAATTCATTGTGTCTTGCTGAAGTCCTTTTCAATTAGTCTTATCTAATTTTGATGTTACTATCAAAGAGTGTAATGTTGGACATGTGTTGTTATCTTAGAAATGAAAACTTGGAACAATTTCCAACTGTTTGATTAATTCAGAGAGAGACTATCTGCAAGTTGTTGTTTGCAAAACAAGAAATATAGTTTCAGGCTTTGGTTGAAGTTTATGGCTTCGCATGGTCTGTTTTCTGGTTGGGGTTTCACAGTGTGCTGTAAGCTTTTTCTGCCTTTGCCTTTCTTCCACTCACTCTTCTTTTCTTGTCTTGTCTTTTGTTGTTTTAACACTGTAAGAAACTGCTCTTCTGTTTGTCTAAGTATGACTGTTTTTTTTATAAGATTGAGTCTTAACTTGATTGATATTGGTATTATTGTTAGTATAATAAGACGTAGATTTAAATATACTGAAACATATTATTCTCTTATTTAAGGCTTAGAGAGGAGTTATCAATATTTAAAAATTCCATTCTAGAAAAGGGGCTTGTCCCCTCCTAAAAAATAATAAATTATTATTTTAGTCTCTTGAATTTTTTAAATTATAAGTTGATTACATAGTAAAAATACAAGTTCGCCCCCAACAATGAAAAATTTTCAGTCTAACCCATTTAAAATTCTATAAATTAATTTTGATCCTCTAAAGATAAATTTTTGGCTTCGTCCTTGCTATCCATTTTTACTGTTAAAATTTGATCTTTATACTTTAGAATGAGAAACATGTAAACTTATTCCATCAGTCATATCATTTTTACTAGTAAAAATAAATAGAAAATTAAAAAAAAAAGAACAATTTACTCTTTAATATTCTAGGCATAATTTAAAATGCAATAATCAGTGGGAAAACGTCATCAACAGTCATAGTTTTGCTTAAGCAAAAATGTTTAACAGATTATTCCCTTTTGAATTTGTCATAAACTATTGATCTTAAGCCACTTTGCACTTTTAATAGCTTTATCTATTTAAATTGGATGGAAAAAGAAGTTAAAATGACCATTGTACAACATTATCCTCCAACAAGGGTTTGCAGTCACTAAATGGTGGTACAATTGGTTCACAGTAGCTAACTGGCTGAAGCATGATATGACTAAGCAACAGGGTATATGCCTCCTTTATAGTTACTCCATTTTCACCTTTTAACACCATTTTCTAAACTAAACCATCTAAGTTTTTATTTGGATTTTGTATCGAGTAGTTTGATCAATATGTTAAATTAATAAATTTTGATAAAAAAATACTTACAATTTCGATGATTAGATTAAGATTTTTTTTAAGTATAAGAATTAAATATCAAAATTTGTCAAAGTAAAGGGGCTGACTCCATATTTTAATCTAAATATTAGTGTGTTTAAAATACATGGATTAAATTATAAACAATTTGATTTATATATTTTAAGTATGGAAGGGTGATGGAAGGATAAAATGAAGATAATTCAGAGGCAGACCCTCTTTTTAACAATGTTCCAATAGCCATATCTTCCTAGGAGAAAGAACAGGGAACATAAAAGATATGGTTTCAACCGACCCACTGCAATAGCCGCATATAATATTCTCCATGATTCCTTATACTTGTATTTCACTTCACAGTATCCTAATTTTTCTCTTCTTTCTGCTTTTTTAGCCAAAACCCTGAAATGAAGTCTGAAAAGAATATTAAATCTCAGCTTAGCTTTTGGGGGAATATGCCTATTTTCATAATATATTGTGAGAAAAAAGGGAATAAATTTGGGTGAAAATTAAGTAGGCATTCCATGTTGAAGTAAGAAAATGATCAGACGCTTTTACAATAATGAAGAAAGATGTTAGTGGTAAATGGCAGTTGAAACTTTTAGGACAAGATCTAAATGAAGCTACTGTTTATGGAGTAGTTGATTGTTGGTGTTGTGGAGGGAGTTGAGAGGGTGTTTTCAAGGGTAGAAAGTGAAAGGAAATTAAGGGACTGTGGGTGAAGTAACAAGTGGTGAAAGTGAGTGGAAAAGGGTGATGATAGTTTTATGTTTGGGCAGGGTGAAGGAGGGGTGTGGTGTGGTGTCCGAGTGGACATGTTTTTTTTGTTTTTGTATTTTGGTAATATTGGAAGCTGATTTGAAAGGCTCCATCGTTTTCCATCTTTCAACTGCAACTTGGGACATTTCTTTTGACATGGATGGAAGTTTTGATGTACCCCACCACTCATTGCCTCAATGACTTTTTATTTATTTATTTATTTCTTTTTTGAAATTCTAAGTATTTTTTATATTTATTTTACTATCCATGAATAATAGTTTTTTTAAGATCTATGATTGTTGGTGATATGGGTTATTAATTAGGAGGAAAAAATGGTATAGAGGAGTGTATGTATTAGGAGAAGGAGAACAAGAGTCTTCTAGGATTGCTATGTAGGGGTTGCTAGGGAAAAAAGCAGATCCTTGGTCCCTCATGCACTCAAGTTAATATAAGGGGTTATTAGTTTGTCGTATAGTGTCATATAGTTGATAGTATAATATTTTGTATGGTTGTGCGAATTGATCAGGTGACAATGTGTTGCAGGTTAGTTGTCTTTAAGGATTGTATTATATGGTCTTGTTATGAAATTCTCGTCTTTAGAATAGTCTCAGTGAGAGGTGTGTAGTGAACTGCTTATAGGTTGACTCAGATAGGGTCCACAGAGGGACTGTTCCACAAGAAGGGTTACTTCTAGATCGTTTTTTACGGAGGATCATTCATAGACTGTTCAATAGCATGCAATGTGTCTTACTACGCACTCAATCAACTCTTATTGACCGTTTCATGACTCACTTCTCCTACGCTCACATTAACCTTATAGTATTACTTCTTTTCAGAAAATGAATGATTAAATATATTTGTGTTGGTTATATCTCCGTTTGACACATACAAAAAAAAAAAATAATGGTAGTGTAGATTTTTCTACTCAACTTTCTTTAAAAAAAAAGCTTGTATTGTATTGCTTTTTTCCCCAATTACTATGGCAACCTAAACAATATCTATTATATATATCTAACAGCAAATGACCTTTGCTTGAAAAAATGAATAAATCATACTTTGAGTGATTAGGAAAACATAATCAAGGCACATTAACCATATATCACTAATTTAATTTGTTTTAATATTGTTAACTTCAGCTTGGTGGACACTAAATTAATTAATAAGGTCAATCGAATTTTATCTCAATTGATACAATTATTATTACAATAATCAGGAAGATGTGTGTTTAAGTATGCTTAAATATATATTTTTCCTGATTTAAGTTTGTGTTTAAGTATGCTTAAATGCATATTTTTCCCGATTTATGTTTGGAGGCTAATAATCAAATTTGTATAGCCAATTGAGTCTTAGCTCGATTGATATGGGCATTATTATTAATACAGTAGGACGTGAATTTGAGTGCGCTGAAGCGCAATATCCTCCTATTTATGGGTTGGAGAAGGGCTATGGGTAATTCTAGGCATTATGTTAAAATGAGCAAATATGATCAAAACCTATAATAAGAATGTTCAAAAAAAATTGTATATAAAAAAACTAATTAATTAGTCATTATTGATGACATGATTTATGTGTTACAAAAAAATTATAAATAATTTTAAACAAGAAAAATTCATGAAAAGATTAATTTTCATAAACTATAAACTTTCCTCAAAGATAATTTTGTTGAATTTACATATATAGTTAAAATATGAAAACCAATTTATTTATTTCTTAGAAATATTCCATGATAAAGATTAAAAGAGATATATACATATATATATATATATTGTGAATGAGGATTTGGGGATAATTGAATGATTTAATTTTTAGAAATATTTATTATAAGATTTACGACATTTTAATTTTGAGACAAAAATGTACAAATAAAAGCCTAGATTATAGTCAATAGTAGAAATGATATATGTTCCCTTCAACCTGCATCTCTCCTACACTTTGCATCAAGTTAAAGAATTTCATAATTATTCTGCAGCTACTTGATAAATAAAACTCATAAAAGTATGGTAGAGACTTTTATATAGAGACTTAAATTACATTTTGTTCCTTCTATTAAAAAAAATAAATAAATTAGTCATTGCGTGTTAGATAAAAGAGCAAACTGAATAAAAGAGCAAACTGATCTTTCTATTAAAAATTCAAGCCATTTCTACCGTTAAAAACTAGTTTATGTACGCCAGCATGAAATATACATGACACGCCATATGTCATTATTTGATTATTTTGTCAGTCATGCCATACTAGTTTTTAACAATACAAATGGATGAAATTTGTATAGAAAGGATCAATTCACTATTTGATTTAATTTACAGTGACTAATTTACCTATTTTTTTAGTAAAAAAATAAAATATAATCCAACTCTTAATACTTAAGCCTAGGTAATACTTTTACCAATAACAAAATTACATCATTTAAAAAAAACTATATATATATTTACCGGTAAATAAGACTTAAGTGTCTCCTAGTCTACTATTTGATTCTTTTTTTTTTCCTTTAGAACAATTTGATCATACTGTGCATGCGAGCGAGAGAGAGAGAAAGAGCAATTGCAGTGGAAGTATTGTGCACGCTCAACAAGATGAGAAGGGAATAATTTGCAGGACAAAGTATTCCATCTTACACCGTTTACTAGTTGACCTCAATATATATACTGCGCCCCCGTCTGGTGGAATGTGTGGAGCACATATCCATGAACACTATTAGGACCTACCAAGCTGCAACTATTCATATATATATATGTGTGTAAAGTGAAAAAGGAGAAGAAGGATTTGAAGGAGAGCTTCCGATATTTTGTTTGGGGGTTTCAAAAGAGAAATGGAAGGAGAACGGGGAGGAGTCCATAATTATGAGCTACAAGTTTCTTTCTCAACTCCACAACCTATCAACGAAATGGGGTTTGTACAGTTTGAAGAAAACCAGGTTTTGAGTTTATTGGCTCTTGCACACTCTTCTCATCATCATCATCATCATCATCATCATCATCAAATATCTCAGCCTCTTAATACTACTACCAGCACCACCACCAATTCCACTGCCATGGGCTTTACCACGCATAACAACAACCAGGTAAGTTAGGTTTTAACGATGCAAATGATGAAGCAACTGGGGGTTTTGCTTATCTTTGTATGTTTTTTTCAGGTAGTAAATACTGAAGATCCCAAAGCTGTAAACGATGAGAACAACTGTCCTAGTAAAGCTAATGATGGAAACAACTCATGGTCTGTATTCTTTTATCTCTTTAAGTACTTATAGAAATTCCCACCAAAACATAGATAGATATGCACGCTTGTCTATAGGTTCTTTTCAAGACCTAAGAATCCAAGGAAATCTGATCTGCCCTTATACACATGTATGCATATTAATTGGTCTGAGAAAAGTAGATATTTTTCCAGAATCTATGGGAGATAAATAAGCCCTTACATGGAAGAGGGTGACTCCAGCTTGCTAATGGAGTACTTTTCGTACAGCAGAGACATATATATATTAGTGGGCATGGAGAAGTTAGTGTTTGGTCTGAGAAAAGTCTTGATATGCATTGATACCCGAGTCCGCATGCATGTCAGTCCATATAGATCTTACTTTTGTAGTTACATTACTGGGATTTTTTCACAGAAAAATGTTAAGTAGGTTTGGAACCTTGGCAGGTGGAGGAGCTCAGCAACGGAAAAGAGCAAATTGAAGGTAAGGAGAAAGCTTAGAGAACCAAGGTTTTGCTTCCAAACCAGAAGCGATGTTGATGTGCTAGACGATGGTTATAAGTGGAGAAAATATGGGCAGAAGGTTGTGAAAAATAGCCTTCATCCTAGGTACTTTCCTTTTTTTCTTCTTCTTAATTTCCTTGTCACTGTGCATGGCAGCATGGGGTAACCTTCGTTTACTGCACTTCCCTATTTATTAATCTAGTTTAAGTAACCTTGGTTATACACCAAAATGCATGAATGGAGGGTTTCTTTAATAACCATTGCAGGTTTAGAGAGTTTATGCATCGTTCTCCTATAAACATTTTACAACTTGTAAATTTACACAAGTTTTTAGTGTGGTAATAGAATAGTGAGATGATTTTATGTTATCATAGAGGTATGTACTTCAATTAAATGAATCATAGATATTCTAGGGCTAAAATTAAACAGTACTGTTTAGATGCATCTTCAAGTAGATTTGCAGATGCTAAAAAATGGGTGAATGTAAATCTATTATATCTACCTCCTGTGTTATTAAAAAGAATCAAATAAGAATAGGGTTAACATTTATTGTATTAAAAAAATTATAATAAAGGGGCTAATTTAGACTTTATTCTAATTTAGAAACTTATTTTATTCTTTTTAATAATATAGAGACTAAATTGATCCATTTAATAATAAAAAAATTAATTTGATCTAATCCCTATAATACAAGTACTTCTTTCATACTTTAACCCCAAAAAATGTGTCATCAAAATGAGAATATAACCCCATAATTGATTCATGCAATCACTATTAAAAGGTGATAACTACCGAGTCTTTTGTGGAGAATGAATTGTATGAAACGGTGATTCCATGTCATCCTTATCTCTTTCTGATAGGAGAATGATAAATCAGATTTTTCCTCTTATTTTTTAGCACTTTTAGTTGGATTTAAGTTTTTTTAGAAAAAAAAAAGCTTAAAATCAGGAGAAAAAAATTTGATTTGTCATTCTTGAATTAGAAAGGGATTAGGATTACATGGAATCATAGTTTCATACAATCATTTCTCTTCTTTTGTATGTATATATATAATCTTTCATTAGAATCTATTCCATATTATGAATCTCTTACATTAGGTTTCTTGTTTGAGTTGGTGGGCAGAAGTTATTATCGTTGTACGCACAATAATTGTAGAGTGAAGAAGAGAGTGGAGCGACTGTCGGAGGATTGTCGAATGGTGATAACAACTTACGAAGGTAGACATAACCACACTCCCAGTGATGATTCTAATTCATCTGAGCATGAATGTTTTACATCTTTCTAAATTTGGAATGTTTTCAAAAAAACCCAAATAGTAAATATAAATGAACATATGTATATGTTGTAATATTATCTTCCGACAGCTTTATCCAAACAGTGATCATTTAAGGACATCCGTAGCTTACATGGACATTGTGTCTTTTATTATTAATCCACTTGAAGACAAGAGTAGATCCTTTGGTCTATAATATTTTATAGTATATCTCTCCTTGACGTGTATATATATATATATATTCTCGATATATGGTATAATGCACTTCGTAGTTGTAAATATTGCTTTCGTACTTATCCACCCATCTATATGGCTAAAGTAAACAAATGAAGAGAATTGAATGTATGTTAATGGAAATTAAGGTAGAAAATGTTTTTGTATTAGGAGGTAAACACTTTTATTCAAATAATGGTAAATTAGTCTATGTATGTTAGATAGAAAAGTAGAATGATCTTTTTTTTATTAAACTTTTCATCTTTTTTTTTAATGCTAAAAAATGATATAGCTGACGAAATAACCATGTATGTTACACGTGATGTGTCACATGTATTTTATTTTGATATAGATGGACCGATTTTTTAAAAGTAAAAATAGATGAAAATTTTAATAGAAGAATTGATTTGCTCTTAGATTTGACATATACAATCTAACTTATCAATTTTTTGAGCTAAAATACAATTCAATTCTTAATACAAAGATTTTTACAATACCTTTATTGAATTTATGGTTGTAAAGCTATCAAATATTTTTTTTTTTGGGGGGGGGGGGAGGGGGTTGTTTTAATTTTCTTGCACTATGGATTTTTTAAAATGGGCTATTAGGCCCAAATTCAAAGGTGAAACATTTGAATCTTAGGACTTTGTAAATGGATATGCTTGGCAAGGTACACTAAACAGTTGATGGGAAATCATTGGAGCACATCACAAGTAAAATTAAAATTTTATAATTATGGGATGAGTTTTATTTCGATTGATATCGGTAATATTATCAATATAGGAGAATGCAAGTTTGAGTACACTGAAGCACATTATTCTCTAATTTAAGGGTTAGGAAGAGGGCTAAAGGTAGTTCTAGACATTATATCAAAATTAACATATATGATAAAAACTTATGATGAAATTAATGTTAACAAAAACCAATAATTATGAGGATACATTTTAATTAAAAAAATGTTATTTTTAAGGATGGTTTACTTATTATTAACTGTCAATAATTAGTTGTACTTTCTCTTTTACAATGACTATTCTCTCGTTGTTTTGCTCCATCCTTCCCTTTCAAGTCGACAAGTCAGTACCCTCAATTAATCACATCATTAATTAAATAAATATTATTTTTCTGAAAAAGTAAATTTATTAATTCATTCAATGAATGGAATCATACAATTTAAAGAGGAAAAAATAGAAAATATTAGTCGTAGATGGTGAAGGACAAGTTCCATCAACACAACAAAAGCTTTAACCTCAGTTTCAATAAAACATTATAATACGTTGACAATTGACTTTGTCACAACTCAAGCACGATATATTTGGAGTGATTGCAAACACTTAATACGATAATAAAATTAGCATCGAATGGTCCCAAGCGGCGATCAAAAATCGACAAAAGAATCGAGCATTCACCAAACTAGAGAAGACGTCAACAAAATCATCGCTAAAATCACTTGTAAAACTAAAATTATATGCATAAGAAAGACTAAAAAATGTGTTACAAGAACAGACATACTTCTAAAACTGAAAACTTATTAAACAAATGAAAAACAAACAAAAAAAGTATAAAACTTAAGACGACACGGGTCCAAATTGACATGTGAAATCATTTATTATTCTGAAATATGCTCAAACCAGAAACAAATTAAAAAGTTGATGAAAGGTCACTCACTTTCCAAGAGAAACTACTGCTGGTCGGTAGAGTTTTAGTGGACAACAAACACCGTCATCTGTCCATCGCAACTTATAAAGACAACAAAGATACCCACAAAATAGATCTGTAAACTAAAAAAAGAGAAAATGTGTGTAGTGAATGAGAAGAAGAAGAAAAAAAAGGGTTGATGGGTGAGGAAAAAGGCGGGCGATAACCAACCCAGAAGCTGACACCGTGCTAAACAAAACAAAAGAGAAAAAGCAAACAGTTTAGAGAAAAAAAAGTTTTTAGGGTTTTTAAATATATTTTTTAATCTTAAATAAAATTATTCATCTTTTTCTTTGCTTAATTAATGAGACGTAACCAAATTTGCCATAGAGGAAACAACAGAAACACAAATACAAGCCGTCGGTGATAATAATATTCCTTTTTTAGGAGATTCCTTAAACCCCCAGGCCAGACCCAATAGGCCTATAGCATGTGCAACACCATTTCCATTTTTTATGGATAATATACACTTCGGCTTCTCATCTATGCCCATATTTATTAAAATCTTGCAGTGTGAACGAAAGAAAGAAAGAAAAGGTCACATTCTTAGGCTAAAGCACACCCATTGTCGTGCCATGCATTAAGGACGATCCGATAACATGCGGTCTCACATTATTTTCTCTTTCTATTTTTATTATAATAAATATTAAATTATGCTATTAGTCCCATCAATTTTACTACCTTCACTTTTTCAAATTTTAAAATTTATAAATTTTGATCTACACACTAGAAGTTAAATCCGTTTCTTTAAACTCAAATACTACTTCTGTACTAGACTTGTTCATGACCCGGGTTACCCGTTCAAAATTTGGGAGGATTTAAAAAAAATATTAAGTTCAAAAAATGGTTTTGGTAAAAAAAATTAGGCCAGTTTAAAATATGGGTCAGGCTCATGCTTGAACATTCAAAACCCGAGTCTAGCTCGACCCTTTTTTAAGTTTATAATATTTTAAATTATGTAATTTAAAACACATTAAAAAAATAAACATATACTAAATATATAATACAAACATTAAAATAATATTAAGATGACTATATAAAAATTTTCAATAAATAAAAAATGTATAAAATTATTAAATATTAAAATAATATAATATACATATTTTAAAAAAAAATTATATGGGTGGGCCTAAAATAGGCTTGAGTTAGTCTTTTGCAAATATAAATGGGTTTGGGTAAAATTTTAAGCCCATATTTTAAGTCGGGCCGAGCTTGGACAAGTATAAAGTATGTTAATATTATGTTTAGGCCCGACCTGATCCATGATCACTATATTCTGTACTATGCATACAATTTTTTAGATTTGGCACATATTATCCAATTGGATAATTCTATATTTCTATATTTTTTAAATTTTTAAATTTTAGTCTTAACACAAATAATAGTTATTAATCTATTAACTAGACTTTTAGTAAGTGCCATATGAAAATAACAAGTTGACATGTCATTACACATATGATAATGTGTTTAGCACGTCAGATTTTAAAAATAACATAATGAATTAACAGTAACCATTTGATGAAGATTAAAATTTTAAAATTTTTAAAAATATAATAGATAAAGTTGACCTAAATTCATAACTTTTGCAAACTACATACATTAATAATATAATTTAACCAAGAATATGAAGATTAGATTTATGTTGTTTTGTGGTACCAATTATACGTGTGGGTCGCAAATATGTATACGGAGAATAAAGGGGAAAAAAGGTCTCACATGGAAAGCACATGGGTTTTTTTTTAAAAAGGCAAGACCACAAGACACCTTTTTTTTTTTAGTACTGTTATAAGTCCAGTTGTATGAATTAAAAGCTCTAGAATGTGGGAGTTTACTTAACCAGACATGATTTTCTTCTAACCATAACATGCTTCCAGCTTAGCACTGTCTTATTGACTGTTAAAATGAATGTAATAATATTAGTGGGGCATGCTTGTATCTAGGATGAAGTTAGAAATGTACGTATTTGTACTGCTATTTCAGAGGATTTTGGGGGCAAATTGGATATCATATCATTTTCTTTTGTCATCACTGACCGGAATTAATCCGATTCTTTTTACTTCAGTAGTGATAGCTTGCATAGTTCGTTTACATGAGCTCACACGTGGTGGGTACGCATCATCATGCAAGCGAACTCATATGTTAATATTAAAATAGGGTATGTGTTTATATACATGGAGATCTATCTACAACGTCACATCCAAGAACCATATCATATAAATAGAGAAATTAACCTCATTAAAAAGAAGACTCACGAAAATACTCAACAATTCTATATTCAGCAAAAAACCGAGTGTGCTCAATGAAAATTCATGGAAACATGATTGACTGATATTACGTGACAATGAGTCTCAGTTCATGTTAAATATTATTGTATATGGTTGAATTTTATAGACAAAAATAAATGCAAGATCCCTAATTTAAGTCTAGTTGCCAAACATAACTTAAATACAGCACAAAACATTGAAATCTTTAACTTAAAAAAAGAAGAAGAAAAAAGTAGAGCTTTATGGACCAAACAAAATAAAAATGCATGTTAGCTATCAATTTATGCAGTTTTCTACAAGATATGCAAAGGATCTTAATTTTTTTTAAGAAAAGGACAATCAAAAACAATTTATTTCCCACATGTACTCACATGGGGTATAGCTACAAATTAATTACTGAAAAAAAAAAAGGTAAATTATACCTAAGATCACTAAATTATGAGTAAGTTTATATTTTAGTCATTCAACTTCAAAAAATTATAAAATAGTTATTGAGCTATTCAAAAGTTTTTCAAATGACGATTCGACAACCTAAAATTTTCATTTGAAATGATTATTTAAAGTGTCAGATCAACTTACCGTTACACTGTTAACATCAATTAATAGCTTAGTACTTAAAATATTATAACACAATAATATAAGTAACTAAAATATAACCTGAATCAAATAAAAATAACTATTTTAACAGTTTACTTTTAATTTTTGTTCCCTCTTGTACAAGTTGAGTTTTTGAAATTTTGATTATTACAATCATTATAACCCCAAAACTCAAAAAGACCTTAGAATCCCCCCACCAAGTGGAGGATGGGGACATCCATGTCTGAATTATAAAATTTCGAAGGCTACCCTTTTCATTTAAAATACCTACCCTTTAACGACCACTCTTACCTGTTTTCTAACATTCAATCCTTTTGGTCCAAAATTTTCAGCTATGGCAGAGTTAGAGAACCCAAGTCTGATGCCAAATCTCATAACATACTTGTCTTGTCTTCTCCAAAAAGTAGCTGAGTCCAACGATGTAAACTGTCGGTTCCAGCCTCAGAAAGTTTCAGTCTTTCATGGTCTAACTCGACCAACTATCTCAATTCAAAGTTATTTGGACAGGATTTATAAGTATGCAAATTGTAGCCCTTCCTGTTTTATCGTTGCATACATTTACCTTGATCGGTTTGCTCAAAAACAACCCACTTTGCCCATCAATTCATTCAATGTTCATCGCCTGCTTATTACAAGTGTCATGGTTGCTGCCAAGTTCATGGATGATATGTAAGTTCTTCGATTTTGGGTTTTCCTTAGTTTTTTGGTTGCTTTTATTGGAACTGTAAATCCATTAAAATTCCCAGAAATTCAAACTAAGTGCAGGCAGGTGAATCCTGGTTTTCATTGTGATATGTTAAGGTATAACTGTATTAGGAGTCAGATTGTATTTTGTTTCATTTATTCAAAAAATGAGAAAATTAATCTCTATATGTTAGATCAAAAAATAAATTAATTCTTCTCCTAAAAATTTTATCCACTTTAGCATAAAGTAGACATGACATGTCACGTGTCATTGTTTAGTTATTCTGTCAATTTATCTATTTGCTGTGTTTACTATATGGATTTTTTTTTTTTTGATATTTCAGATATTATAACAATGCTTACTATGCAAAAGTGGGAGGAATCAGCACAACAGAAATGAATTACCTTGAAGTGGATTTTCTATTTGGGTTGGGTTTTCATTTAAATGTAGCCCCCAATACTTTTCACACTTACTTCACTTACCTACAAAGAGAGATCATGTTGCAACCACCACCAAGTATTGCAGAATCATCATTAAGTCTTGATAGGTCATTAAAAGTCCACTTATGTTTCAATGAAGAAGAATCCTCTCATCAAAACCAACAACAACAATTAGCTGTTTAAGGACAGCCTTTGTAGAGGTAGATGTAGAGATAGTGACTTTGTTATAAGCAATTTATGCATCACCTGTGCACTAAAAACCCACATGTTGGCCTCTCTTTCTTTCTCTTCTTTTATCATCTTGTTTGTATTGTGGTTTCCTTTTTTGGGTTTTTGGATCTCAAATTGTTTATGTAATGTACAGATGGGAGTTTCTTCTTTACAGTCTGTCTGGGCTATATATCAAAAAGTGTCATTATCAATCAATTTCTCCAATTTCTTTTGCTTCATCATTGTGCCCTTTTTTTTTTTTAATTCTTTTTAGTGCTGAGGAAATTCCTATATAGCTGTAAATTACATCTTATAATAATCTCATTATACTACTTGATCAACTCTAACACCTTGGACTTGGATTCTCATATGGAAGTTTCCTTTTTCATTCATGTTAACTGCTACTTTTGGGATAAAACTAATATGGAAGTACTATATTAATCTCTGTATATTAGATAAAAAATAAAGTTGTCGTTAAAAAAATTATCTATTTATATTATTAAAATTTTTTCCCTAAATGTCAGCATAAAATACACATGATACGTTACGTATATCATTAATTTACTCAACTTTTTAATAAAAAAATAAAATACAATTTGAAGATGTCTATAATGCTTTTAATATCTTCAACCGAGCTAAGATTCTCGTAAAAAACCTTTATTGGAAGGTGGCATTGTGTGTATGACTGGACAGCATTAGGGTAGGGACAGTGCTGTATTGGTGTGGCTACAAATACTGGGTAGAGGATGACAATGTGGTGTATTTGGCACTTGTCATTTATTCATTTTGGAAGGGACATGAGACAAGGAACATGTGCAACCAGATGCAACAACTATGATGGTCCTGCAAATATTAGCTTACAAAATAGATTCAAATATATATATTATATATATACAAAAGAAGAGTGGCAGCTGCTAATAATTTTTGTATTGGCCGTACACTACAGGTTGAGCTATTAGGCTGCCAAATATTTGTCTGTAATTGTTAGATATGACAAAAGTTTCATGTGACTGTCAAAAGATAAGTTTAAAATAATTTAATAATATCTTCGTTTGAATGGAACAATGATTGTATACTGGTTTGACACAAATTTAAATTGTGTTATTATTATCCCTTATATTTTAATATTGTATAAATAATAATTTAATGATATGATGATGTATGTTATATAACTTTGAAACTGGATGCTATTTGTTAAAGTTCCAAAAGAAATTTATAGATGGATCAACATGTAAATGTTGCAAGATTTTGTCAATTGGTTTGGGATAAGGTTGGCTGAAATGTGGGACATGGAACCAAAACATTCCCATTTTCATATTAGTTAGCCTAACTGAGCCCATAGTCGTTCACCCTAATAATATTGGGGCCTTAGCTCAGCAACCTCATAACTTAGCCCAACTGGTCTCGAGCAAGACCACAGCATTTGCCCATATCTAATATTAAAAATGGGTCTCCTTCATTTTTGTGTCATAAGCTTACCATGCATTAAATCAGGTTTCTAGCATTACTCTCAATGAATGGAATAAAGCTCCAGGGAGTGATGGTTATAATGCCAAGTTTTTTCAAACTAGTGCAATATATATTTTTTGATACTAGAAAACTGCTGGGATCTTTCAATTCTACTGTGCTTCTCAAGGTACTGATTTTAGACTTATTTCTTACTATTCAACTCTTCATAGTGCATTATAAAGATAATTACCAATGGAATGAAAGTCTGTCTGCCTTTTATCATAAATGAGAACTAAAGTGCATTTATGGAGAGTAGAGTTTAGTTGATAATGTACTTCTTGCATTAATGGTTAAGAGAGGAAACATTTATCTTCGAGAGAAGCTATTAAGGTGGATATTAGGAAGGCTTTTAACTCTGTTAATTGGGACTTTATTTTTCAAGTTTTAAAGGTGTTGGGGTTTTTCGATGTGTTCTGTCAGTGGATTTAGTAACTATTAATGGTGGTTTGATAGAAGATTTTTCTAGGGAAAAGGGTATTAGGCAAGGTCTCTTTATTTCTTTACCTTTTCCTTATTATAATGAATGTACTACCCTGGGAGCACAAAGTTTTTCAGTATTATCTAGATGTCGAAAGCTTTAACTAACACATCTGTGTTTTGCTGATGATTTGTTGGTTTTTACAAAGGGAACAACTGAGTCTATTGCTGCCATTAGTAATGTTCTTTGACTTCTTTTATAATATTTTTTGGTCCATAAGGGCTAGGCCAGACTTCAACCTTTGCAGTTGGTTATCCTTAGTATTCAAAATTCTCGGTGTAGGGTTATGTTTCTTCCTACCAAGGTTATTAAGAAAGTTACACATTTTCTTTGGAAAGGTTCAGCAAAGGAAGCAAAAGTGAGTTTGGACTGGATATGTCATTCCAAGGCTGAAGGAGGGCTTGGAGATAAAAACCTATTTCTTTGGAATAAAGTTTGTATGACGCAAATTTCGTGGTTAGGGTGGATAAAAGCAAGATTCCTTTGGATTGCTTGGGGTTCATCTTTACTTTCTTAAAGGTCGTAGTGTGTTGCAAGTCCAAACTCAATCAAGTCATAGTTGAGCATGCAAAGTTCCTTGACATAAGATTATTTGAGGTAATCTTACTATTCCTTGACATCCTATTGGTCCATATATCAAACCTAATTTTGATATAACTATTTGTCAAAAGGAGACATTAGCAATTAATTGAAGCCACCTAGGGTAATTGGGTACTACTTTTGGTTTAGTTATGGTCTGATGAAAGGAATTAAAGTTAAAAGTAATCCATGTGGGGGATTAGGTTGAAAGTTTAATAATACTAAATGGAGGTTAGTTCTCACTTAACACCCTTTTACCAATACTTTAAACAAAACCCAAAGAAAAAGACAGATAGCTAAGCTGGAATAATGTTACAGCCACTGACTAAACAAAACTTAGGCAACCTAATGTTAAAGATTATGTTCTGTAACAATATATGTCTCTTACATACGATCTGATGTACAATAGTTACTCCTTTTTGAAGACGATGTTGAAGAGCTGAATCAAACACCGCAGTATAAAAGGCACGGAAGCTGCCGCTATAACGTACCGGAACCTGACCGATTCGTCGGGAGTAACGGCGAAAATCGCCGAACCGTAAGTGACGATCATGGAAACGGTGGCAATAATAATTTCAAAATGGAAAGGGAACCTATGAGTGAGAGAGATGATGACAAGTATGGAAGCAGAGAGAGCGAAGGTATTGGAAATCAAGAAAACATAGTAAGCTGCTGACTGAGATGCATAAATGGCTCTGCCGGCATGGTGTCCGTTGTCGTTATCTTGCCATACGCCGCCAGGAGGGTTGACACCAGCTTGGAAAGTAACGGAAGCTATGAGGGTAGCAACTACTAACATAATGTTACGGACATCGCCAGGCTTGTCTCTGCCTTCTTCGTACTGGAAATGCTTGTACCAGCTCTTGCCTGTGCTTAACCGGTTTAACATTTTTGTAGTAAAGTGATAGGAACGACAAGGGAGAAGATAGTTGTGTATATATAGGGGCCACGATGGGATTGAATGGGTCAGTCAACACGGAGGGAAAGGTTCTCCCCCAGAATAAGCTTTCATCCTCCACTCTTGACTTTTTGGATTAAATAATTAATATAAATGAAAGGAACTATTTCCATAAATGAAATATCAAGCTGCTTTCGTCACAATTTCCTGCTTGCTAGTGCTGGCCCAAAGTACTTGCCCCATCCAGTCCTTGTAACAAAGCCAATCCCCACAGCTTGTTTTGAGATTTTAATTAAAATTTTCAAGAGTTTAATAATATTTCTTTTCAAAATTTCAATTTTTTTTTCCAAAAAGTATGGATGTATTAGGAATGAAAGAAAACCTTGGGGGTGATGGATGTCGAAACCAATTTTTTTGAAAAAAACGGTGTCGACTTTTAAAAGAAAACGAAAAATAAGAGTCGCCGCCAATCTTTTTTGATAAAGTGTGATCGGGTCACCTCGTAATCAATCATTTTAATAAAACGTTTTTATTTACAAAAACAACAATTTTGGTCTATGAAATTCGAGAAAGCGGGTTCGGGAGTCGGTTACGTATGAGGAAGGATTAACACCCTCGTAACGCTCAAAATTGGTACCTAATTGATTAATTAATGTCTAAACGTCGAAAGTTGAAAACTTAAAAAGAATTTAAAATATGGTTTTTTTATTAATGTTGATTTAAAAGAAATGCTTGAATAGATTAAAACGAGCATTAAAGGTCCTCTTGTCTTGAGATATCAAAATGTCATATCTCGTAAGTTAGGACACAACATTTGAACCCTCAAAAATAAGTTTGCCTTTTAATTGTTTTATTTTTTGAAATCTCATGTGTTTTAATTTAGAAGGATATTCGGTTATTTAGATCCATCGAAAAAAATTGAAACCCCATGATAAGGTTTGTGTATTTTCCTGATTCACTGCAACTTCAGGGAGATAAGGATTGTGGCTTGTAGCTTTAATCTGTTCCACTGCAACGTTAGGGAAATAAGATTTGTTGTTTTCAGTCTGGTCCACTGCAACTTCAAGGAGATAAGGCTGGTGGCTTCAATCTGCTCCACGCAACTTCAGGAAGATAAGATTCGCTGTAATTTATAGTTTTAATCTGTTCCACTACAACGTCCGGGAAATAAGATTCGCTGTCTTCAGTCTGTTCTGCTGCAACTTCAGGGAGGTAAGGCTGATGGCTTCAATCTACTCCACTACAACTTCAGGAAGATAATATTCGCCATCTTCGATTTATTCCACTGAAAACTTCAAGGAGATAAGATCTACAACTTCAATCTGCTTCACTGCTACTTCAGGAAGATGAGATTTGTGGATTCACCGTGTTGCTACACCGTCCTCTAGGGGACATGACCTGTAGAATCAGTTTCATGGGCCTATGCTTATGCCAAATGATTAGGATGTCATGATCAGAATGAATCAAATGCTCCTAACTAGATGTGTATGAATGATATTTGCATGAATGTAGAATGTCATAAGAATGATCCCTTTTTAATACTTAGGTTGTCATTGCTCGTTGTTCATCAGGGTTTTATCACTGACGTATTGTACTGCCTTCTTGCTCAGCTGGTATCTTTGATAGAAAATTTGAAGAGATAGCCATAATTTGGACTATCCTCCCTCCAATGTTTTTAATTTTTGAATATGGGTTAGTTCTAACTAGTGGTCCTGTTTCAAGTTCTTGTACCATTTAGAAACTTTTTAGAGTAATATGTAGAACTTCTTTCATGAGAATATTGTAAGTCCAATAATCATTGTTTTAATGAAAAATGCTTGAAAAAGGCTATCACGATAGACAAGATGGAATTTTATTAAGAGCAAAGCTCAAAGTAGATTAATCAATATGACAAATTTGCTAAAGTACAAAATGAATAAGATGAAACAGGTGCCCCAGATATCACAATACGAGCTTCTCTACTCAAACTTCTTGAAGACCATTTTGAGCTAGATATGTGTTTAGGAGATCTAAAATATTTGTTGATGCCCCAAGATATAACACTCTTCTTTCTTGTTAATTCTGAGAGGACAAGACTACCACATGCCCCATTTTTAAAATTTGAGCCGCCCATTTTCGGATTTTCAACTCAAAACCCCTTTGGTCTCAGAACGCCCTTTACGATCTTTCGCCTTGGCCTCTTCTTCTTCTTCTTCTTCTTATTCTTCTTCTTTTTCTTCTCCTTCTTCTTCTTCTTCTTCTTAAAAAGGTCTCAAAGTGCCCTTTTATGAGTTTTCGCCTTGGCCTCTCCCTTTTTAGGTGAAATACTTCTTAACGGAATCCGAATTCAAAAGATTGGGCAAGTTTTTACTATCCATCTCGGCTAGAATCAATACTTCTCCAGAAAAGACTTTTTTACCACATAAGGTCCTTCCCAGTTTGGCACCCATTTCCCTCTGAAATCCTTTTGTATTAGAAGGATCTTTTTCAAAATCAGATCTCCCTCATGGAATTCTCTTAGGCGAACTTTTTTTTCATAAACTCGCATCATCCTTTTTGGTACATCTGACCATGACGGATAGCCTTTAGCCTCTTTTCTTCAATCAAATTCAACTAATAGTATCAAGACTGGATCCACTCTGCTTCATCTAACTTTACCTCTGACAAAACTTGGAGAGAAGAAATCTCGACTTTGATAGGCAAAACCGCCGCTATTCCGTAGACTAAAGAGAAATGTGTTGCTCTGGTGGAAGTCCTGACAGACGTTTGATAAGCATAGAGGGAAAATAGTAGCTTCTCATGCCGATCCCTGTAAGTTTCAATCATTTTTCCCACAATCTTCTAGATAGTCTTATTGGCTGTTTCCATCGCACCATTCATTTTTGGGCGATATGGTGACGAGTTGTGGTGTTTGATCTTGAATTGACTATAGACCTCTACTATTGTGCAGTTGTTCAAAATCAATGCATTGTCCGATATGATCCTTTCTGGCATTCTATATCGACATATGATCTCTTTCTTCAGGAACTTACTGACTGCTGACTTCGTGACATTAGCGTATGAAGCGACTTCCACCCATTTAGTGAAGTAATTGATGACCACGAAGATGAATCGATGCTCATTGGAAGCTTTTGGCGATATTGGCCCAATCACATCTATTCCCTACATCAAGAAAGGCCATGGAGAAGTCATAACATGTAGAGGTGAAGGAGGCACATGAATCTTGTCTCCATAGATTTGGCACTTATAACATTTTTTGGCGTAGTTAATACAATCTTCTTTCATGGTAGACTAGTAATAACCGAACCTTATAATTTGCCTAGCCATTGTAAAGCCATTAGCGTGTATCCCGCATACGCCCTCATGGACTTCTTCCAAGATTTTCTTAGCTTCTATAGCGTCCACACATCTTAATAGCACCTGATCCTTTCTTCTTTTGTATAGGATCTCCCCATCCAAGACATAGTCAATGGCCAGTCTTCTCAACGTCCTTTTATCATTCTCGGTTGCCTGGTCTAGGTACTCACGGTTCCTCACATATCATAATATATCGTGATACCAAGGTTGATAATCTTTTTTCTCTTCTTTGTTGATGTTGTAGCAATGAGCCGAGGCCGCATAAATACTCATTTGGATAGGCTTCACATCCTCTCGCTTGTTTACTCTGATCATAGAAGTTAAGATAGCCAAGGCGTCAGCCATCTGGTTTTCATCTCGTGGTAGGTAGTAGAAAGTGATGTCATCAAATTCTTCCATTAACTTCAGAACTATTTTTCGATAATTGATCAATTTGGGGTCTCTTGTCTCCCATTAGCCTTTGAGCTGATAGATTACTAGTGTGAAATCCCCATATACCTCTAGCACTTTGATCTTTCGTTCTATGGCTGCACAGATGCCCATGATGAGCTTCGTACTCTGCTATGTTATTTGTGCAATGAAAATCCAGTTTGCTGGTGAAGGGATAATGATCCCCATTTGGGGACACCAAGATTGCCCCGATTCTATTATCCACTACATTTGAGGCTCCATTGAAATTTAACTTCCAATGGTGGTTTTTTTTAGAGTCATCTTCGGTACCTGCAACGTACATCAAGTCTTCGTTTGAGAAGTCAAAGTTTAAGAGCTCGTAATCTTCTAAAGCTCTACTGGCTAGAAAATCTGCTATCGCACTCCCTTTTACGGCCTTCTGGTTCACATAGACTACATCAAATTCGAAAAGCATAATTTACCATCGGGTTATCCTTCCGTTCAATGCTGTTGACTACATCATGTATTTTAGAGGGTCCAGTTTCGAGATGAGCCAAGTGGTGTAATACAACATATACTATCTTAGCCTTTTGGTTGTCCAGACCAATGCATAACACAACTTCTCGATTGGTAAGTACATTGTCCTACATTCAGTAAACTTTTTACTAAGATAGTAAATAGTTCTTTCTTTCCTTCTCGACTCATCATGCTGGCCGAGTACGCATCCCATGAAATTTTTAAATACCGCTAAATACAGTATCAATGGTTTATCTGGGTTGGGTGGCATCAGCACCGGGGCATTGGACAAATACTATTTGACCTTGTTAAAAGTCTTTTAGCATTCTTTGTCCCATACACTTGGGTTGTGTTTCTTAAGGAGACGGAAAATAGAGTCACATTTCTCGGTTAGTTGTGAAATGAACTGAGCGATGTAATTTAGTCTTCCTAGGAATTCTCAAACTTCTTTTTGAGTATGCGGAGGAGGCAACTCTTATATGGCTTTAACTTTGTCTGGGTCGATCTCGATCTCTTTCTCACTAACCACAAATCCTAGCAGCTTTCTGGACCTGGCTCTAAAGGTACATTTTACTGGATTGAGTTTTAGTAGAAACTTTCTCAATCTTAAGAACAATTTTCTCAGGACTTGTACATGTTCCTTCTCTGTTCAGGACTTTGGGATCATATCATCGACATAAACTTCGATTTATTTGTGCATCATGTCATGAAAGAGGGTTACCATGGTCCTTTAGTATGTTGTTCCCGTATTTTCCAGTTCAAATGGCATCACCTTATAGAAAAATGTTCCCTACTTGGTTACAAATATGTTATTATCCATGTCTTTATGATACATCTTTATCTGATTGTATCCTGAGAAACCATCCATAAAGGAGAACAGTGAGTAACCCACTGTGTTGTCCACCAAGGTATCAATATAAGGCAGTGGGAAGTTATCTTTCAGGCTGGCTTTATTCAAATCTCTGTAGTCTACACACATTCGTACTTTTCCATATTTTTTAGGGACGGGGACAATGTTGGCTACCTATTCTGAGTATTTCACCACCTTTAAAAATCCAGTCTCATACTACTTTTTGATCTCTTCTTTTATTTTCAGCAAGACGTCGGGCCTCATCCTTCGAAGCTTTTGTTGAACTGGCTTGTATTCTTCTTTTATGGGAAGTCGATGCACCACTATATCAGTATTCAGCCCGGGCATGTCTTGGTATGACCATACGAAGACATCATTGAATTATTGGAGTAATTCAATAAGGTCTCGCTTTGTCTCTGTGGCAATACCGGCTCCAATCTTCATTTCTTTCTCTTCTCCTAAACTCATGATTTCTACTGAATCCTTGTGAGGTAGGATTTGTTTCTCATTTTGTTCTATCATCTTCAACAAATCAGGAGATAGGTCATAATCTAAGTCATCTTCAAAACCCTGAGAATCATCCATACACATATCTCGCTCAAAAGGAGACTTTGAGTCATTAGCATCGTTACTCATATCATTGATATCCAGACACCTGTTATAGAGGCGAAGGAAAGATCCAAAGAGCGAAAGAATCTAAGAATAATTATTTGCATGGTATGATCATGAATGAAAAATAAAAGAATATTTGGGGGAACATCTAAAGGACAAAAGAATCTAATAACAATTATCTGTATTATGAATGGAAAGAATAAAGAATATTTGCTCAAAAATGATAGTAAAGATGCATGTTATTGAAATAACGATTTTGAACATAAGCCTATTTCACAAAAAAAGGTTCTTATTACTCCTAGGCCTAGAGCAATAAGTGTGTTTTGAACATTACTCCTAGGCCTAGAGCAATAAGTGTATTTTGAACATTACTCTGTGTTAGTTCTAAAGATTAAAGGAATCTCTTCCGCAGTCCAATTGTTCAAAACACTTCCCGACTCATGAGGGCAAATGCCCGACAAATTCTCTCCTCTAGCTCCCTCTTTATATGTGGCGTTGATGTCTACATTTTCCAACATTCCTTCCACAGTTTCCTTTCTTGGCGTCCCCCGCTTAGGGTGAATGATTCCTCTAGAAACAAAAGTCTTCGATATATGGGGAAAGATCATTGGTTTCTATTCGATCTCCTCCCCGCTCAACTGCGCTCTCATTCTCTCTTGCTTCTTTTCCAGTTCCTTCTTTCTTTGTCTCTCGTCTGGCTTAAATCCTAAGCCGAAGCGGTCTTGTTTGTCCTTCATCATTGGCGCATCAATCCTTCTTTGGAGGTGTCTCTTGAGTCCTCTTTTCGGTAAGACCCCTTTCCCAACAGTTAGTTGTAGGCCCATTCTTGTAGTCTTGGATATCCTGGGCATTGGGATCATGTTTCTTTTGGTAATGAATGTCGCATTCACAAATTCCAAAGACAGAAAGGAGCATTCAATTACTTCATCATTTGCCTCTAAATATGACGCGTCACTGGTCACCGCTGTGATGATGTCCTCTTCAGTATTTATCGTCACCAATCGACCTTCCGTTATCAATTTCAACTTTTGGTGTAGTGATGAAGGCACTACCCCTGCCGAATTTATCCAAGGCCTCCCCAATAGGTAGTTATATGAAGGCTTGATATCCATTACCAAGAAGTCCACCTCGTATGTGTTTGGGCCGATCAAAAGAAGTATTTTGATTCTTCCCATTACCCTTCTTTCTGTGCCATTGAATGCCCTCACTATATTTTGGCATGCTTTCATATGAGAGCTATCCATAGGCAATCTGTTCAGTGTGGATAATGGTAGGACATTCAGAGCCGATCCGTTGTCAATCAACACCCTTGGTAGCGTATACCCCTTGCAGCAGATGGTGATATGTAGAGCTTTAGTCGACCCCATGCTACTGGGTGGTATTTCGTCATCATTAAAGAAGATGAAGTTATCGGTGCTTAGATGAAGTCATCGGTGCATATATTGCTAACCAGATGGTCTAGCTTGTTGATGGAGATATCATTAGCGACATAAGTTTCATTTAAGACTTTCATTAGCACCCTACGATGGACCTCCGAGCTTAGGAGCAAGGCTAGCACCGAGATACGATCTAGTTGTTTACGCAGCTGTTCTACAACACTATACTCACTGTACTTTAGAAATTTCAGAAATTTTTTAGTCTCCTCTTTGTTGACCGGCTCGTTGACAGGAGATTCAGGTCTGGTTGTTTTTTCCTTCTTCTGTTCGACCGCTAAATTTTTTTCTTTTTGTGGGTTCTACTCTCGCGTTTGCTGAATCATAGCGCCTCCCGCTACGCATATAGAAACCCACATCTTGGTCTTCCTTTGAAGCACTAACCGAGTTTTCTTTTCCTGGGATTGTCACATTACAGTCGTAATTCTATGGAACCATCTTGCTGTCTTTATAGGAAAAGACTGCAGGTTTTTGGATTATGACTTTTGGTGGCATTTGTGTTCCCGCTTCATTATTTTTGGGTCGTGAAATGATGACTACTGGGTAGTTGATTTTTTGGACCTGCACCGTCGATTCCCCTTCTGACGCACATAATTTCCCTATTCGGGGCTTTTGATCTCTTCATAAAACTCCACTTCTTTATTATCCATCATATCCTGCACTAGGGCCCTAAACTCCCTGCACTCTTAGATTTCATGCCCCACTTTATTATGGAACTCACAGTAATTCCACTTCTCTTCAAATCTCTTCTCCGAATCCAGTATGATCAATCCCCTGTTAACCATCTCCTTCCAAACCTGTCTCAATGGGGTTTTAACTTCTGCAACCTCACATTTGGCCTTCTTATTCCCACATTCGTTTATCCCGTTTACCTTTTGGTCAGCATGATTGGGCAACGAGTTTCCTGCTACATTAAGCGCGGATGGGTCATCAAACTTCACAATCCCTATTTTAATAAATCTTTCAATTAGCTTTTTGAACGCGGTGTAATTTTTAATTGAATGCCCAGTGATTTCAGCATGGTATTCACACTGAGCGTTTGCGTTATACCATTTGAGATATGGGGGTTACATCAATTTTAAGTAGAAATGAGATACCACGTGTGCATCGAATAGGTTCTGATACAACTCCCTATACAACAGGGTATAGTCGTGAACTGTAGCCTTTATGTATTCGTTCTCGTATTGAATTCTTATCTTGGGGTGCCCTGATGGTTAACGGTTACTGTCTTCGGTTGGGTCACAGTAAATGACTTAGAATGACCTTTGTTGTACGTACTCATGTTGTTCTCCTCGTTCTCCCTTTTCCTTGGGGCTGATCTCTTGGTATTTTTCCCTGCATCTATTTTGCCATTCCTCACTGCGCTCTCAATCATTTCGCCAGTTATCACTATATATGAGAAGCTTTTAGTGGCTCTCCCCAATATATGAGTGATGAATGGAGCTTTTAAGGTATTGATGAATAGCATCGTGGTCTCTTTTTCTAGGAAAGGTGGTTGGACTTGTATGGCAACTTCCATCCACCTTTGGGCTTATTGCCAGAAACTCTCATTTGGTTTCTTCTCCATATTCTGCAAGGTGATTCTATCAGGGTTCATATCCGTCACATGACTGTACTGTTTCATGAAAGCTTGTGCTAGCTCTTTCCATGAGTTGATCTTGGTACGGCTCAATCGGTTGTACCATTTGGATGCTACCCCAACCAGACTTCCTGGAAGTAGTGAATCAATAGCTGATCATTATTGACATACCTAGTCATTCGTCTACAAAACATGGTGATATGAGCCTCGGGGCAGCTAGTCCTGCTATACTTCTCAAACTCTGGAGTTTTGAACTTGGGGGAAGTACCAGGTCTGGAACCAAGCTCAAATCCTTAGCATCTGTTCCACAGTGATAGTCAACACTTTCCATCGCTTTAAAATTTTCCTCTAACCACTTGCATCAGTCTTCCAATTGTTTCTGGAGCTCCACTCTCGCTTTTTTTGCTTCTACCATGTCATCTAGATCAGGGACAACGAGGTTAGGTGGGTTATCCCTTGTATTAGAGCCTGAGCCTGCTTGATAGTTAATTGACATCCACGCACTGGCCTAAAATTGTTGGGGCCTAATGGTAATGGATGGCCTTTGTGTGTACATCTCGGGTTGTATCTGAACATTTTTTGGGGTAAAACTCAGGGGGTAGAGAGGATCTTCATTGTCGTCTCCCGTATTAACCATGGGATTCTTTTCTTTCTCTGGTCTACCAGTCATCAATTGTGTTAGCTGGTTCATCATGTTCCGTTGGGATTTCAGCATTAGGTCCCTCATATCTTGTTGAATCTTTACCAACTGTTCTTGCATCTGTGTTTGCATCAGCTCTTGCATTTCCTTCTGCATTTGTTCTGATCTTTCCAATCTTTTATCCATTGCTTTAGTTTTTCTTCGTGTACGGTAAGGATGCATACTTGGTAGATTTTTGTCGAATTCCAAATTACTAAAATGATTTTTTTAATTAATTAGGGTCCTTTTGTGAAAGTTAATGCATATGATGTGATGAAATACAAATGCATGAATGCAGAAAAATAGCGTTGACTCTGATTCAATTCCATTTAGAACAACTTTACTAGAAAACAAAATTTTTTACATAGAAATGGATTACATATATAGCTTAGCCCTGATGCTCAAAGTTTTAACTTTCCTAAGTAACCAAGCCAGTTTTCAGCCTCGGTCTAATTCTAATTCATATTTTACACTTAATACATCTACTTGAACTGCTAAAGTCTGTAGATGATCGACCACCTCTCGAATCTGGGTCACAGCTTCGCCCATAATGTAATCTCTGCTCCTAACTTGATCCTGAAAACGGTGGAGTTGCTCTTTCCATCGCTCCTCATTTGCTTCAAGAAGTTCAACCCAAAGTTCGTAGTTTTGTAATGCAATTTCATGTTTTTTGACCTTCCTTTTCAGATCTTCAATCATATCCAAGTTCGCCTTCAGTTCCATTGTTGAGTTACGGCTACGATGCTGATGAAGCGATTTTTCTAGTTCGACTATTCTAGCTTTTAACCTGATCTTCTCGTTTTGAGCTTCAGACAGACTCTTTTCTAAGGCTTCTTTTTAGACCTGAGCGTCTTGAAATTTTCTCTTCCATCTATCGGTCTTGGTATTCTCTTCTTGAATCTCGTGTCGCCATTGCTCAGACATTTTTCCCAACCCATCGGTTCTCATTGACAAGCGCAGTTTCTTGTAATCTATTTTTAAACTATCCAAATCTTCCTCGGCCTTGTTCTTTCCTTTTCTCTATTTTTCGGTCTCCAATTTCTGAACATCAACATCTAGTTTCAGATGCATCTTCTCCTCTTCTAGTTGCTCTATCTTCTTTCTGAGCTCTGAATTCATTCTTTCAAAATCCTACTTTATAATATCTAACTCAGATGAGACCACTTGTAGATATTCGTCCATCGACCGCGTGCCCTCTTGATTTGGCTCGAGAATATTATCGTTGATTCTTTTACTCTGCCACCCATTATACTCAGGGGTCATCATTGGACCAACATCCAATCTCTTTATCTGGCGGGTTTGATTCCAAGCATTAGATATCTCTCGTACCTTCTTCTTATAGTTATTCCCCTTAAACGAAAACTCACACTGAGCTAGCCCTTGGGTCGCTGGTATGAACTGTCTCGATTGGTACTGCGTCAACACGAGCAAATGGGTATATCCTATGGCTCTCTAAATTTTAAGTAGAGGGACCCAGTCGAAATCCCCACATCGGTACAAGATCTCATCGGGAACCATCCAAGGGGCTCTTCACTCGACATCCTATTCTTGGAGATTTTAGAGGATCGCTATCCATTTTCCTCTGATATGTCATCCCGTCTTGATTTAGCCACTATTTCTTTTAAAGGGGAGTAATTTTTAGAGAACACCCGATA
The DNA here is from genome assembly GCA_025698465.1 of Gossypium longicalyx. Lineage (NCBI taxonomy): Eukaryota > Viridiplantae > Streptophyta > Magnoliopsida > Malvales > Malvaceae > Gossypium > Gossypium longicalyx. The sequence goes on along the minus strand of CM047006.1, from coordinate 28,090,696 downwards.
CGAAACTTTGTCTACCTTCCAGAAATGCCTATGGAACCATGCTAGCAACAGTTGCGTGCATCTTATGAATATACCCTCACCAGCTCTTCGGCACGCGTTCAAAGATCTGAATATTTTGGTTAAAATCGTGAGAACTGGCGTGACCCTCTTATCCAGTCGGTCAAACAAATCAGAAACCGCCTCGTCGACGTACCCCAATGCTTTAGGGAAAATAATCAGCCCGTAGATGCTTAAAGCAAAAATATCAACCCTCTTCTTTACATCTGGGTGTGCCAAAATCAGATCTCGTAAACTTTTGCAGGGAATACATTTGCTTTTTCCTTTCTGTTTAATCCGAGCCGTGACCCACTGCTCACTCATACTGGTGATATTCATTAATTTCTTCACAAAAGTCGTAACATTAGCGGCTCTAGAATAGGCCTTGTCAACCTGAACTGTTGGACAACGAAGTAGGGCTGTATATTCTTCCACTGTGGGCACCAAATCTACACTCCCGAAGGTAAAACAATTGTAGGCCAAATTCCAGAATTGGGCCAAAGCTAGAAATAGATACTTGTCTACCTTGATGTCATGTAAATAGGGCAGATCACCATAATTGTTGTAGAATAGCTGTTTAATTTCATCCCCCTATTCCTTCAATTCTTGGAGATCATTCTGTGTCACTCTGATACGGGTGAAGCCCCATAACTCCGACGTGTAGCCCTCTGCCAAGCAATCTCCTTTCTCTAATTGCGTTTTCTCCGACCATGTACGGACAGCCGCATTATCCTCCACTTTATTAAGAAATTCGTTCTCCATGACAAACTCTCTATTTAGTATTCAAACTTGAACCGATACCCTTTTTTATGTTGAAATGTCATGCAATCACAAGCAAAACAACACAAGTCAGTAAAATTCATATTAAAACAAGCAAGAAATAACAAGCAGAGCACCTATTCGGACGACCACTAATGGTTTGGTATGGCTCTACTTAGGGTGGGCTCCTATGGGTCACTACATGTGGTTCGATTCTAAAGATAAGATACCTGAACCAGCAGATTCTTCGATCTTCACCCATTATAGGCTCATATAGACCGAGTTCGGTTCAAGGGAATACATTTTCCTATGGCTATACAGAGATGAAAATCTCACGAAGACATAGGTACGGATGTATCCCGGAAGTGATCCACTATCCTATACGGAGGTGAAAACCTTATGAAGGGCTAGTTTCTCACTCCCACTTAAAAGAGTAAAATCGAACGGACATGCAATGCAATATGCGAAAACATTCCAAGACTCAAACTAATAAAGCAAAGATCACAGAAAATGACAAATGAAATGCAATGAGAGGATCGTAATTTTAAATTGAATTTTCAATTTTCGAGAAAAAGACAGAAAATAATCAATTTACAGCTTGACTCTCTTATTTGTCCCCAGTGGAGTTACAAGCTGTCGAAACCAATTTTTTTGAAAAAAAACGGTGTCGACTTTTAAAAGAAAATGAAAAATAGGAGTCACCACCAATCTTTTTTGATGAGGTGTGATCGAGTCACCTCGTGATTGATTTTTTTAATAAAATGTTTTGATTTACTAAAGCAATAATTTTGGTCCACGAAATTCGAAAAAATGGGTTCGGGAGTCGGTTACATACGAGGAAGGATTAACACCCTCGTAACGCCCAAAATTAGTACCTAATTGATTAATCAATGTCTAAACGTCGAAAGTTGAAAACTCGAAAATAATTTAAAATATGATCCTTTTTATTAATGTTGATTTAAAAGAAATGCTTGAATAGATTAAAACGAGCATTAAAGGTCCTCTTATTTGGAGATATCAAAATGTCACATCCCGTAAGTTAGGACACGACATTTGAACCCTAAAAAATAAGCTTGCTTTTTAATTGTTTTATTTTTTGAAATCTCATGTGTTTTAATTTAGAAGGATATTCGGTTATTTGGATCCACTGAGAAAAATCGAAACCCCGTAAGTTAGGGCACAACCTTCTCGAGTTTCTAAACATGGACCATTGGCTTTATTCTTATTTAAAATTTACGTATTTTAAAATTGAAAGGATATTTGGCTATCTAGGTTCAATGAGAAAATCGAAACCTCATAAGTTAGGGTACGATTTCTCGAATTCCCAAAAGCGAAATATTACTTTTGTTTTCAAGATTTTCCCCTTTTTTTACAAATTTGGGTAAAAGAACAAATTAATGAAATATTGAAAAACATATGCGTTTAATTGATTTTGCTTAAAAAAGAAATTGTTTAATACGTAAAAAGGGGTCATACGTGACTAGTAATGATAATGCAACATATATTTGAAATAACAATGACATAACATTGCATAATAAAAATTTACACATGGCATTGACATTAACGAATCATAATGCTAACAAGCATGAATAATAACAAGAATAATGATGCAAATGATAATCTAAGGAACAACAATAATATTAATAATATAAGTAACAACCACAATAATGATAATAATTTTGAAAATATATTGAAAGTAGTAAATAAGTAAAATAAAAAAAAATAAATAACACAATAAATAAAAAATGAAAATAATAAATAAGAAAATGAGAAAATGAAATAATGGATGTATTAAGTAATTAAAATAAATAAATAAGGCATTTGATTAAAAAGGACTAAAAAAATAAAATAAAAAAAAATCACAAACAAAAAAGTTTGTAAAAAAAAAATGAAGTTAAATGGACCCAGGATCGAATTGAAATTAAAATAAAATAAAATTAAAGGGCATAATTTGAACAAAAAAGGAAAAGCCTGGCCTAAATGAAACACGCGCAAAGATACGAGGGCCGAATAAGAAATTATCCCTCGCCCCTAAAACGACGTCGTTCCTCCGGAGACCAAAATGAAATAAAATAACATTTTGGGTAAAAATTTAAAAAAAGAAAAGACAAATAGGACTGAATTGAACAGGCCAGAAAAAACGAAAGGGGCCAGCGCGCAAATAACCCATTCACCGTAGAAACATATGGATCCTGAGGGCTTGGGGGTCGGGTCGCACGGGTTGGCCCATATGGCGCAGTTTTGAGGCCACTGAAACAGGCTCTAAACGACGCCGTTTCACTAGTTTTATAAATTTTTTTTTTTAAAACTTCATTCTGCTATATTCTTACATAAAAAAAAATCCTCCCTTTAAAAAAATCTCTCAAGCCCCCTAGGCTCCGGCCAAGGATCTTGGTGAGTCCCACGGCTGCCACTGATCGCCGGTAATAGGCTCCGCCGCTCCCGGTGGCCGGAAGATGCCTAAAGTTCCTCTTTTACCCCTTTTTTCAGTTCTAGACCTAGATCCGGGGGTGAAAAACCCTAAAAAGGCAGAAAAACATCCGATCCGCTCTCATTTATGCTCCCTCGCGTGCCCATTTCGAAACCCGAATGAAACTTCAGAGAGTTTCTAGGGCTTTCACAGCAAAGGAAAACTCTGACGGCGGCGAAGGACAAAGGAAGCGAGCGGTTTTTGCTTTTACTATCTCTTTTACGAAATATCAAAAGAGAAGAAAAAAAGAGATCTCAGGTAAAAAAAATCACCTTTTTGACTTTAGAATTCTGTTTTCTATTGATTGCCTCTGTTTTTTTTTTCTATTTCTCTGTATTGTAAAAAAAAGTTACAATAGATTCCTTTTGGGCTTTATAGCTGAGAGAGAAAAGAAAATAAAGGAAAAATACAAGTTTTTTTTGCTATCGTCCTTTTTCTGTGCTGTTGTCCTTTTTTTTTGTAGGTACGGAGGTACGTGGAGGCACTTGGTGTGGAGCGTATGGAGGGTACAGAGGCTGTGCGTGTCGGGGGCAGTTGTAGGCCATTGCTGCGCAAAGATGGTTAAGGCTAGGGTTAGGTTTTCGTTTCTGCTAAACATTTTTGGGTTATGGGCTTGCAATATTTTGGGCTAGGGTTTAATATTTTTGGGCTGGTAATTTCTTTGTATTTTGAGCCATAGGTTTATTTGTAATTGGACTGTTAATTTGGACTTTTATTTAATTATTTTGGGCTTTATTCTATAAATTGGGCCAGACCAAAATTGGCCTATTACATTGGATATTAGTTTTAAGGATAGTTTGTCCTATAATGTATCTCAAGATTCAACCTAGTTTTCACGGGCATGAGTGAACCTTCTCATTCGGCTCTTAATAAACCTTATAAGACTATTATAGGATGTGATAGCTTTCTTTTAAAATATTCCTTTATTTACAACAATGATATTTCTATAAGCCTTTTTAGATTAATTATTCAATTTCTCTTATAATTAATACCAACTTTATATTAATACATGAGTTATCTAAATTAAAAACTCTCATCCCTTCGTCACCTCCGGACAAAGTAGAGAAATTATTTTATGAATCTTTCTCACCATATCATCTATGGTTCATTTTCAATTATTTAATACTATTTCAGCAATTTTTTTCCATGTCACTGATACATAATGTCGAAATATTTTTTTTAAATTGACTTTTATTTTAAAAAATGAAAAAAAATGGAATTGCCACCAATCCTTTTTATTTAGGTATGATTGGATCACCTCAAGACTCGTTAGATTTTATTAAAATAGTAATATTTGGTCTTACAAATTTAGAAAATGGGTTCGGGAGTTGGTTACGTACGAGGAAAGATTAACACCCTCATAGCACCCAATATCGGTACCTAATTGATTACTTGATGTCTTAGAGTCAAGGATTGAAAATTTGAAGAGAATTTAGAAAGCGATTCCTCTTTGCATAATGTTATTAAGATATTACTTGACTAAATTAAATTAAATAGAAAATGCCTTATTTTAAGTTAATCGAGAAGAAAGACCATGCCCCGTGAGTTAGGATACGATACATTGAATTCTCGAAAACTAGAATAACCGCCATTTGATCGCTACCTAAATCTTGCTTTTCTTTTTTAAAAAAAAGGATATTTGATTATTTCAGTTTTAGGAAGAGGCCATACTTCGTAAGTTAGGAGCACGACTCTCCAAATTTCAAAAACAATGAACATTGCCTTGGTTTTAATTATTTCCTAGGTGTTATATAAAATGAATGTAACCTTTAAAACGATGTGCATTTAGAAAAAAACAGATAGTATGTTGTAATATGACACATGGAATGGTGATAGCAAAATAAAATAAAATGACCATGTAAGTAAGAATAAAAGGATGATATTAGGATAATAAATAAAAAATAAAATAAAAAAGCATATAAAAAATACCATGTTGATAAATAATGATAATAATGTAACTATAATAGTAATACGAATATCTTATAACAATAATAGCAATAATCATATCATAATTATTATCATAATAATAAATAAATAAAATAATGATAACAATATAACAGGGATAAAATAAAAATAAAACGTATAAATAAAAGGAAACGTAAGTGACATAAATTTTAAGTGTTAAAATAAATGACATAGTAAATAAAGAGGCAAAATTAATCAAGTGAGGGATTAAATTGAAATTTAAATAAAAATTAAGTTATAAACCGTAAAATAATTAAAGAAATGGGAAATAAAGTATAAATTGAAGGTCCAATAAAATCTAATGTCTAAATTTAAAAAAAGAAGATAAAAAAGGTTGAATTAAAATGCGATGCAAAAGTTTAGGGACTCCGAGGACAATTAATCCAAAACAGTACACGCATAATTCCCGAGGGGTCAATGATATGAGGACTAAATTGAAAGCGAATTAAAATAAGTAGGTATAATCTAAAAAAAAAGCGAAATTAGGACCACATTGCAAAAGGCTCAAAGGCGAAAGGACTAGGGCAACAATTGGACCCTTCCCACAAAAACACACGGATCCCAGGGGATTCAGATAAGGTCGTCGAGTCAACCCTCAAAATGACATCATTTTGGGGCGTTTAGGGCTTGGATGAAACGATACTGTTTTGATAACCCTATTTAAGTAAAAATAAAAAGAAATTAAAAAAATATTTTACACTTTGTTTTTTTTTTTTTTTAAATTCTCTCATCTTCTTTTTTCTCTCTAAAGACCCCATATTCGATCACAGGGCCGTCGGCGCTCCACCGTGGCTACCAGTCATCGGCAACGGCGACTGTCGCCTCCGGTGGACGGAGTAAAAAAAAAAAGCCCTTTTTTGTCCATTTGACTCCCCAAAGCTAGATCCGAAGGCTAAGCCTTCTAAAAGAGAAAAAAAGAAAAAGATGTTCGGCTCTTCGCACCTCATGCGTCCCCTTTCGTCGAAGTCTCGGAGAAAACTCTAATGGGTTCTAAAGCATCCAGGGTCGGAGGAGGTCTTCGACAACAGCAGAAGGCGAGACAACCGGTAAAAAAAACTTTTATTTCTTATTTATTACATTATTTTTTTTTAAATAGAAGATATAGTGGACTACCTTTTAATGTTTTTCTTTTTGTTCTTCTATTTCAAAAAAAAAATCCCCTCTGTTACAAATCGTTTTCGGTCTTTATAGCCGAAATAAAATACATGATATTATTGTTTAGTTTTGTCTTTTCTCTGTTCTTTTTGCTTTTGTCTCTCTGTTGTCTTGAAGGTGATGGTGGCAGAGGTCAACGATGATGATGGGAGTCGCTCCTTGCCATTTCAGTGAAAGGAGTGGGAGGGACCTCGGGCGGTGTGTCTGCTGACATGGCGAAAGAGCGGTGTCAAAACATCTTAGGGTAGAGTTAGGGTTTCTGTTAGTTTAGGATAGTCGAGCTATTAGGCTTCGGGTTAATGGGCATTAGGTTTAGCAGATAGGTTGGGCTATTGGGCTTTTTTTATTTGGGCCAATCTATTTTGTAAATGGACTTCGACTTTTTAGTTTTGGTTTTATTTTGTTTGTTTGTCGAGCCGGACAAAATTAGGCCATTACACATAATATTGATATAATTTTTACCCTGAACCCAAACCTTAAATTTTGAATCTAAATTTCGAACCTCGATCCCAAAACTCAAATCTAAACTCGAGGTTTAAAGTTTAGAGTTTAGGGTCAAGATTTAAGATTAAGGGTTCAAAGTTTAGAGTTTAGAATTTAAATAAAAATAATTAAAATTATGTATTAATAACATAAAAAAATATTAAAATATCACTGAATAATGATATTAAATCATAAATGATAGTACAAAGAATCGATGAAATAATTTAAAAAGGAAAACAAAAAGAAAGATTCCTATCTCATCGAACATGGACCACAACGACAGCTTTACATCTTTGTTTTTGTTAATTACGACAAAAGTTACAAAATGTCAAAAATTGATGGCATTTCCACTTAAATTCCACTGCCAATATTAACTATTGACCAAAAATCTATCATTATTTGCTTATAGTCAACGCAGTAAACTACGAAGAAGGCTATAAATTATAATTTTGGTTATATCTCGTATAACAATATCATGTTACGTATAGTAAAAAATATTATTTTTTAAGTATATTTTAATATACGAGTCAACAATAAATTAATTGAATTAATAATATATGTCGAAATTATTTTTTTATTTTAAAAAACGGGGATTGACTTTAAAATGAAATATGAAGCCGCCACCAATTCTTTTTGTTTAGGTGTGATCGGATCACATTATAAAATATTTTGTTTTATTAAAACATCGATTTTGGCCTACGAAATTCAAGAAAACGAGTTCGAGAGTCAGTTACATATGAGGAAGGATTAGCACTCTCGTAACGCCCAAAAATGGTACCTAATTGATTAATTAATATCCTAAAGTCAAAAATTTGAAAAGGTTTTAAAATACAATCCCTTTAAAAAATGTTTGGATAACTCGAAGTGGATATTGAGATTTTCTTGTTCCGAAGAAATAAAATATCATATTCAACATGTTAGGATACGACATTTCAAACCCTCGATACCAAGATCATCTCATGATTTTCAAAATTCATGCATTGAAATTTTAAAAAGATATTCGGTTATTTGGTCAAACGGTAAATTGAAACCCAGTACGTTAGGGCACGATTTCTTGAATTTCCAAATACGAAATATTACCTTTTTTTTAATTGGAGAAAACACAGACGGAATTTTAAAAAGGGTATTTGGTCATTTGGTCAAACATAAAATCGAAACCCAGTACGTTAGGGCACGATTTCTCGAATTTCCAAACACGAAATATTGCTTTGTTATTGAATTTTTTTTTTACGAATTCGAGTAAAAATTAATGCGACATGAATTTATAATAAAAATGTAAAAATAAATCACGTTGTTAATATGCGTAACAAAATAGCAAATGCATCGATAAAAAAGACAATAAGGGCAAGAATAAAATAAAATAAGCAAACCATAAATAAGATAACAAATAAAAATAATCAACACAAAAAAAAAAGGGTTAAAGCGCTAATATTAAATAAATAATCATGGTGTAAAATGATATGAACGAAAATAAAATTAATCATAATGATGATATTGAAAATAGTAATATAATAATGAAATAAATAGAAAGCTAAAGCTTTAAAATTATATATATGAAAGGATATATACAAATGAGTGGTAAGATAAATAAATGTATATATAAAAATTTTAAGGTAAACAAATATAAAAGAAATATAATAATGATTATAAGGCCAAAACTAAACAATTTGATAGTATGATAATAATGAAAGCAAATATAAACGTGATAATGATGACAATAATGTTAAATTTACTAATTTAATAATGAAATAGAAAAATAACAAAAAAAGAAGAAGACTAAATTAAACCTTTAAACAAAGATTTGGGGCAAATCATAAATAAACAGAAAGGGGAAAGACCAATTTGAATGACGCGAATGACATGGGAGGGTTGAACAGGGAAACATTCCCTATCCCCCAAAACACAACGTTCAAAAAGGGCCTACTTGAGATTGAAATAAAATTCTAGGGACAAATAAAAAATCAAGAGAAACTGGATTAAAAAAATAAAATGCAGAAGGACTAAACTGGTAAATAGCCCAAAAGTCAAAAGAAACGCGCGGATCCTTCATCAATCGGGTCGGGTCCCTCGGGTATGAGGTAAAACGGTGTCGTTTTGGGTGTCTAATGCTTGCCCCAAAACGACGTCGTACCAATGGCCTTTAAAAGTCAAATTCTTTTTAAAAAAAACTTTATTCTTTCCGTGTTTTAAAAAAAAAGAAGGGGGAAGGAGTTTGATTTCTCTCTGGGGGAAACCCAGAATTCAGCCAGGGGCACGGCGAGCCTCCGCCATATACGGCGGGCAGGGTACCCAAAATCAACCCTTTCGGTCCTCCAAAGCTCAAATCCGATCCTAAAATTTCCTAAACCCTCGCGAAAAAGGCTCAAAAGTCAGAAAACCTTTCGCGTTTCAACCTCCTCCGCCGTGGCTTTAACCGGATCCCCAAGGATCCGTCTGCCTTTGGACCGGAGAAGCAAACGCCGACTATGTCAACACCAAGCAACAGGTAAAAAAAAACTTTCCCCTTTTCGTGTATTTGTATAATAGATTCAAAATAAAATAAAAAATAAGAACTAAGAATGAACAAATGAACCACCTTGAAGTGTATTCAATTTCTCTGTATTCGTTTGCTGTATTTGTGTGCGTAAAAAAAATAATACAATTCTGGCCTTATTTTATAGCCGAATGGAAAAGAAAGAGTACAAAGTTTTTTCTTGATATGCTATTGCTTTTGTATTTGTTTGCAAGTACAGAGAATATGGCACTCGACGTACAGAGGCTGTGCGCTGGCGTACGGAGGTGCGCTGGAGGCCGTACGTTGGGAAGCGGCACGAGGCAGATGGGGGCTAGGGTTTTGGCTAAATTTGTTTTAGTTTTCGGGCCGTTTGGTCCTTAGGGTTAGTTTTGTTTCAGGCTTGTATTTGGGTTTTAAGTATTTGGATTTTGGGCCACTGTAATGGTTTTGGGTTTGAGTCTTTTTTAATTTGGGTTTGAATTTGTAATCTGGACTGTCAAAACTGTTTACTTAGGTTTAATTTTTGCTTTTTGCATCTGTATGGGCCTGGGCTAATTGGGTCTGTTACAATGTAAATTATTTTCATGACTTATTTTTAATAAAGAGAATAAAAAAATTTCACTAATTTTGAATAAATCTTGTTTTTTATAAGAATTGTACTCCTACATTTATACATTTCCATGAGAAGAACCAGAAGTATTAGTTTACTTATCAAACCTAATTTTCATTATATCCTCCTTATATATACATAAGCAATTATTACTTTTCCTAAAGTAAAAGAAAAACAAAAATGTTGAAACCATTTTTAAGTTTGAAAAAAAACGGGGATCGACTTTAAAACGAGTGGAGTTGCCACCAATCCTTTTTGTTTAGGTGTGATCGGATCACCTAATAAAACATTTTATTAAATCGATTTTGGTCTACGAAAAATAAAATGGGTTCAGGAGCCGCTTACGTATGAGGAAGGGTTAGCACCCTCACTACGCCCAAAAAACTGGTACCAGATTGATTAATTGCTGTCCTTATGTCTAGGGTTTTTCAAAAAAATTGAAATGTGATTCCTTTTAAAGCGTTTGAGTGGTTTAAGCTGGTTGTCAAAACTTTCTCGTTTCAAAGGTATAAGGCATCACATCCAGCACAATAGGACATGATCCTTTATACTTTTGAGAACACGATTGAGTTTTGACTTCCAAAAGCTTTTAGGTCAAAAATTATAAAAGGATGTTCAAACATTTAGTCCAACGAAAAAATCGGAACCCAGCACGGTAGGGCACAATTTCTCGAATTTCTAAATATTGAACATTGCCTTGTTTGAAAGAATTTTTAAATAAACAATTGTAAACTAGCTCAAAACACATTTATTTGACTTGAAAATAAAAAAAAAACCGACTATTATCAATTAAAACATTGAAATTTGAATCACGGTGCAATAATATAGAAAAATCAAAGTTACAAACATGAATCAATTTACACAGATGAAATATTATACAAGTGAACAAATAGAACAAATTAACATACACACAATAGCAATGAGCTCACATTCAAAAAATAAATTAGAATAAAATATAACTAGTTTCGAACATAGATGAACAGAAATTGAAGTAATAGTACAAAAGACTGATTGACAATAGACAATAATAATATATAAAATAATATGAAAAATAAAACGCAACACATAATTTACAGAGCAATATGGACACTGAGAGCCAATATAATACACAACAATTTAAAATCTATATGAAAAACTTACAAATAAATAATGCATGCTAGGGTTTGAAAATTGTTTACATATATAAAAATAAAACTTAAAAATATGTAAATGGATATTAAAATAAAAATATTGTGAAAGAAGAAATTCGGAGCAATATCATACAGAAATATTTTAAAAACAATACATATCTATTTAATGGAGATAATATACATACAATAATAAAAAATCGATGTAAACAATATATAATGAAAATATAATAAAAATAAGGAATAAACAATATACATAAAAGAATAACAAGCGAATATATAATAAAACTATATATATATATATGAAAGAATCCTAAATAACAAAGAAATAATAAAATATGTTTTTTCAAGAATAAATTACATACATAATAAATTTAAAAGGAGATGCAAATAAGCAGATTTAAAAGAAATTATATATATAAAATAACATAGAATTAATAATGTTTATAAAATAAAACTATTTTTAATATAAATTATATATATAGGTAATTTAAATTAAATATTGTACTAAATTTTAAAACAATATGATATATAAAAGGTGATTTTAAAATAATACTTTTATAATAAAAACAAAGTAATTTATTAAAGTAATTTAAAATGTATAAAAAAAAATTAAAAGATAAACACTAAATGAATGTATAAAAAATAATGAATTATACAAACTGAAATAGAAAAAAAACTTAATTGAAATAAAATTAAACTAACAGAGATAATTAATAAATAAAATAAATCAATGAAACTGTCATAATGACTAAAATACAATGCACGTGAATGCACAAGGGCTAAAAGTGCAAATGTTCCCAACTAAAAAAAAACACTCAGGCGCGGACTGAATTGGAATAGCGCGCAAACTTCAGGCCAGAAATGAAAGAAATAGGATAAGATTAAATTAAGGGTGGCGCAAATGGGAGGGACTGGCCACGCAAATTTCCCATTTAAGGTGAAAATGCGCATATCCAGCTTACAAATTGGGTCAACGCACGAGCTTTCTTGTTTTACCAAATGATGCCATTTTTTTAACATTAAAACTAAAAGAAATTGGATGGCAATCTGCCATTTTCTTTAAACAATCAAAGCAAATCTCTAATTTTCCCCTTCTTTAACCGATTCTCAAATGCCAAACCCTAGCCACTTCAAAAACAAAGGAAATTTCCCCTTTCATTATTCGGCCGATTAACACTCTAAAATCCCCATCTCAGGCTTCGATTTCGACGAAGGAGATAAGGACTCCGATGGCTTGTTTTCGAAGGTAAACTCCCCTCTCTCTTTTCCTTTTGTTCTTAAACGCAATGACGAATGATTGAAAAGATCAATCGCCAGAAAGTGCAAAAATTTAAAGAAATTTAAATAGAAATCATCCTCTAAAAAATCTGACTGCTTTTTTCGTATTCCCTCCCTTTCCCCCCCTCAAATCAGTGTTTACAATGGCTTTTTATAGCCAAAATACATCAAGAATATTCAGAAAAATAAATAAAAAATCTTTATTTTTTCGCTGTATTGTTGTTATCTACCGTTATTTGTGTGCTGGCAATCTGTTGCAGGTTGTATGGCATGGTGTTGCAGACGTGGCGAGGCCTTTCGTGGGCATGTCGCCAAAGAGCGTGAAGCAACGACGCACGTGGAAACCGATTCCATGAGAGGCTACGGCGCACACTTTTCCTAGGGTTTCAGTTCTTGAAACAGAAGTTTGGGTCTGTGATTTGGGTTAATGTTGGGCTAATAAATGTAAATGGACTGATATTTTATTTTTGTTTTAGGCTATTAAAATGTGGGTGTAAATGGACTCTGGACCTTTAAATTATTTTGGTTTTATTTTTTGGTTTTTTGTATAGGCCCGGGCGAAATGGGCCTATTACAGCTGCCCCTCTTTGCTCATTGACGTGTAACTAGAATAGAGCAAAGACTTCAAATAGGGCCAATTTTGCTCGATTTTGCTGAATCTTGACTATAACTTTAGGGAAATAGGACTGGTGGCTCAAATCTGCTCCATTTCCGATACATGGAGATAAGATTTGCCATCCTCAATCTGCTCTACAATTGCTTAGGGAAATAGATCTTCAATCTTCAGTCTGCTTCCTTGCTACCTCAGGAAGATAAGACTACAATCGCCAACCTACTCTCTTGTTATCTCAGAGAGATAAGGCTAGTGGCTAAAATCTGCTCTATTGCCGATACATGGAGATAAGATTCACCATCTTCGATCTGCTTCACAGCTGCTCAAGGAGATAAGATCTTCAATCTTCAGTCTGCTTCCTTGCTACCTTAGGAAGATAAGACTATAATCGCCAACCTGCTCTCTTGCTATCTCAGAGAGATAAGGCTAGTGGCTAAAATCTGCTCTATTGCCAATACATGAAGATAAGTTTCGCCATCTTCGATCTGCTCCACTACTGCTTAGGAAGATAAGATCTTCAATTTTCAGTCTGCTTCCTTGCTACCTCAGGAAGATAAGACTACAATCGCCAACCTGCTCTCTTGCTATCTCAGAGAGATAAGACTAGTGGCTAAAATCTGCTCCATTGCCAATACATGAAGATAGGTTTCGCTATCTTCGATTTGCTCCACTACTGGTTAGGGAGATAAGATCTTTAATCTTCAGTCTGCTTCCTTGCTACCTCAGGCATATAAGATTCAACTTTCAACCTGCTCTTCTGCTACCTCAGAGAGACAAGGCTGGTGATTTGAATCTGCTCCATTGCCGATACATGGAGATAAGATTCACCTCTTTCGATCTGCTCCACTACTGCTTAGGGAGATAAGATCTTCAATATTCAGTCTGCTTCCTTGCTATCATAGGAAGATAAGACTCAACTTTCAACCTGCTCTCTTGCGACCTCAGAGAGATAAGGCTTGGTGATCTGAATCTGCTCTTTTACCGATACATGGAGATAAGATTCACCATCTTTGGTCTGCTCCACTGCAACTTCAGGGAGATAAGACTTGTATATTGAGCCTGCCCCACTACAACCTCAGGGAGATAAGGCTTGTGGCTTAAATATGCTCTATTGCCGGTACATGGAGATAAGATTCACCATCTTTTGTCTGCTCCACTGCAACTTCAGGGATATAAGACTTGTCGCTTTAACTTGTTCCACTGTAACTTCAGGGAGATAAGATTTGCTATCTACAGTCTGCTCTACTGCAACTTTAGGGAGATAAGATCTGACTTCTCTAATGTCGCTACACTGTCCTCTGGGGAACATGTCTTGTAGACTCGATTTTATATGCGCATATTTATGCCAAATGATTAGGATGCTATGATTGAAATGAATCCAATGCTCCTAACTAAATGAGATATGAGTGATGTCAAATAATTAGGACGCTATGATCGACATGAATCAAATGCTCCTAACTAGATGTGATGCTTATGTCAAATAATTAGGATGCTATAATCAAAATGAATCAAATGCTCCTAACTAGATGTGATGTTGATGTCAAATAATTAGGACGTTATGATCGAAATGAGTCAAATGCTCCTAACTAGTTGTGTTATGAATGATATATGAATGCAGAAATGAGAATGATCTCTTTAAATAATCTTTCTTTTTTTCTTTTTTTTTTTAAATGTTTAAGGTATCATCGCTCGCTATTCACCAGAGCATTATCACTGATTTATTATGCTGCCATCTTGTTCGGCTGGTATTCTTAATGGAAAGCCCAAAGAAACAATCACATTCTACTCAGCAAGCTTGCCTCGCTGTAATTTCAGAGTCCCTTACACTGTAACTTTTAGGACATAAAGTTTGAACTTCCCACTGTAACCTCAGGGGAATAATCATTTGATTTCTTCTATCCATCTTGTGGCAACTTAGAGGTATAGGATTTGCATCATCTTCAATCAATTTGATCTGTTACACCATTCCCCTGGTGTAATGAACAGATGTATGTGCCTAATATCTGCATGAATACAGAATACCAATTTTCTTTTCTCAAGAATAACCCCATTACTCATTCTTTGCAGGAATTATAACACCAATGTAATTTTTTTTTTGCTCAACCAATATCTTTGACAGAACTTCCAAAGAGATAATCTCAATTTGGGCTTAAATATTTCCAATCTTTGAGCTTGGTGAGTTTTAAACAATAGTCCTGTTTCAGGCTCCTGTATTATTTAGAAACTTCCCAAAGTAATATGCGAAACTCCTTTTATGAAAGTATTATTAGTCCAAAAATCATTATTTCAATGCAAAATGCTTGAAAAAAAAATCATAACCATGGACAAGAAAGGAATTAATTAAAAACATAGCTCGAAACAAACAAGCAAATGCAACCGAGAAAGAAATTTATTAGAACGTGACCTGAAAAGAATAAGGTAATCAAAGATTAACAAAAAAAAGGGTAAAAATAAAAAGCTAGGTGCCCCAGATATCGCAGTTTGAGCCTCTCTGTACCAACTTCTTGAGGACCATTCTGAGCTCAATCTGTGTTTAGGGGATCCGGAGTACTTTGTCGATGCCCCAAGTCATAACATATTTCTTTCATTGTTAATTCAGGCATAGCAAGACTACTGTATGCCCCATTTTGATTCAAATTTGGGCCACCCTTTTCGGGTTTTCAACTCAAATCCCCTTTCGTCTCAAAGCGCCCTTTGCTGGTTTTTGCCTTGGCCTCTCTTTTTCTTTCTTTCATTTTTTTATTTTATTTTTTAAAATTTTTTATTTTATTTTTTTCTTTTGATTTTGATTTTTATATTTTGATCCTTTTTTTTAAGGTCTCAAGGCTCCCTTTGCGGGTTTTCACCTTGGCCTCTCCCATTTTAGGTAGAATACTCTTTGACTGCATTTTGAATTCCCTGGATTGGGCAAATCCTTTCGATCAATATCAATTCTCCTTTAGAACAGACTTTCTTTACTGCATAAGGTCCCTCTTAGTTTACCATATTTATTCCTTTGAAGTCTTTTGTATAAGAAGGACCTTCTTCAATATCAAGTTCCCCTCATGGAATTTTCTCATATCATTCATTTCTGGTGCATTGGACCACGACAAAACCTCCTCTCTTCGAATTCAACTAATCATATCGAGCTTAGATCCATTTTGCCTTATCCAACGTCAACTCTGACAAGACTCGGAGACAAAAAATCTCGTTTTCAAAACCGTTTCTATCCCATAAACCAATGAGCAACGTGTTGCCCCAGTGAAGGTCCTGGCCAACGTTCGATAAGCATAGAGGGTAAATGATAACTTCTTTATGCCAATCCTTACAAGACCGGTCGTCTTTCACTATGACTTTTGTTTTATTATTTTATTGCTTTTCCTTTTTTTTTTTATTTTGTACTTTTGTTTTTTTCTTTTTGGATGCCTTTGCTGCACTGTGATATGGTGTTTGATCTTTGAATAGACTGCAAACTTTTGACATTGTGCAGTTGTATTAGAAATGATCCTTTCTGACACTACTTGTAAGCAACTTTTTTTTTTGAGATTTGATGACTATCGATCTTGTAATATTGGCATATGAAGCGACCTTCACCCTATTCGTGAAGTCATCAACGACTGCAAAGATGAATCAATGTATATTAGACGAGAATGGCCTGATACCATCCATGCCCCACATCGAGAAAATCTGTGAAGAAATGAATGAGGCACATGAATCTTGTCTCCCTAAATACAACCTAACTAATGCAATCCCCTTCCATGGTGAATCAACAGCACTCAAACCTCATAATTAGTGTGGCTACCATGAAACCATTAACATGTGTCATTCTGACACCCGTATAGACATTTTTTAGCGTCCACAAGTCTTAGTATCCCAAGTATGTCCTGACATGATTATGCGATAACATCCTTGAATTTTTGGAATAACTTAATGACGATTTGCTTTGTCTTTGTGGTGACTCAGGCTTCGATCTTTGCCTCTTGCTTGCAATGTCCATCGATCCTTCGTGAAGTAGGATCTATTTTTCATCTTGTTCTACCGTCTTTAACAAATCAGGAAATAAGTCACAATCTCTGTCATCTTCAAAGTTCTGAGATCTGCTTAAACACATATCTCACCCAAAAAGGGAGTCAGTTACAGCGTTGCTCGTGTCATTGATATCTGAGGATCTATTGTAGCTACAAAGACAAATTCCAAAGAATAAATGATTCTAAGGATAATTATTTGTATGGTTTGATCATGAATGAAGAATGAAAACATATTAAAAAAAATAGTCCAAAGAACAAAAGAATATATAAATAATGAAAGAATATATAAATAATGAAAGAATATTTACTAAAAAAGAATGCATTTTATTAAAATAAAATTTTTTTGGACACAAGCCTATTTCACAAAAGGATTCTTATTGCCCCTAGGCTTAAAAGCAACAAGCGCGTTTTGAACATTAGTCTAGATTAGCTCTAAAAATACAAGGATCTCTTCCACAGTCCCATTGCTTAAAACACCCCCAAGTACATAAGGGTTTGGAAACTTTTATTCCCTGGACCTCTCTTTGGATATGTCATTCAGATTCTCTTTGATAACTAGTGGTTACAACCCTCGGCTGGCCTATGTTAACCAATTTGGAAGGCATGCTCACGATGTTCACTTCATTTTCCTTGTTCATCAGGGTTGACCTTTTAGCGCTCTCTCCCGCATCTATCTGTCAATTTCTTACCGCACTTTCAATTATCTCACCGGACATTACTATATCTGAAAAGCTCAACGTAGCACTTCCCAACATATAGTCAATGAACGGGGCTTTCAAAGTATTGATGAAAAGCATCGTAGTCTCCTTTTCCAGAAGAGGCGGTTGGACTTGTGTTGCTACCTCTCTCCATCTTTGGGCATATTTCCTAAAGCTCTCATTTTGCTTCTTTTCCATATTTTACAGGGTAATTCTATCGAGTGTCATGTCTGTTACATGGCTATACTGCTTCATAAAAGCTTGTGCTAAGTCCTTCTATAAATTGATATTAGCACGACTCAACTGATTGTACCATTTAGCTGCTGACCCGATCAAACTGTCTTGGAAGCAATGGATTAATAGTTGATCGTTATTAACGTATCCCGTCATCCTTCGACAGAACATTTTGATGTGAGCTTCAGGACAACTAGTCCTATTGTACTTCTCAAACTCTGGAGTCTTAAATTTTGGCGGGAGTACTAGATCAGGAACCAAACTCAGATCCTTAGCGTCAATCCCACAATAGAAGTCAACATTCTCCATTGCCCTAAATTTTTCCTCGAACCACCTATATCGATCCTCAAGTTGTCTTGGTAATTCCTTTTTTGCTTTTTCCGTTTCATCTAGATCAGGAGCTTTAAGATTAGTTGGGTTGCCCCCCAGATTAGAGCCTGAGCCTATTGGACAATCCACTGGTGCCGAGGTACCTCCCTGATATTGCTGAGTTCTGATAATAGGTACACCTTGCGGACATGTCTGAGCATTTGTCAGGATGAAACCTGGAGGGTAGAGAGACTCCTCATTGTTCTCTCCAGCCTTGATCGTGGAGCTTTTCCTTTTTTCTAGTCCCTTAGTCAGCAATTGGGACAACTTATTCATCATATTCCTTTGAGACTCTAGCATTTGGTCTCTCATATCTTCCCGAATCTTTGCCAATTGCTCTTGCATTTGCATTTGTAACTGGTCTTGCATCTCTTTTTGAAGTTGTTCAAGTCTTTCCAATCTTTGGTCCATATCTTTTGTCTTAGCACGGGTGCCGTAACAACGCTTGGTTGGTAGGTTTTTATTAATTCCCAGATTAACTGAAATGATTTCAACTAATTAGGGACCTTTTTATGAAAATCTAATGCAAATGATGCAATGATATGCATGGGAAGAATGCAAAAGAAAGAAAGGTGTTGATTTTGAATTCAATTTCATTAGAACAACTTTTCTAGAAAACAAATTCCTTTACATAAAACGAATTATATATACGGTCTTGCTTTCATATTCCAGGCGAAGACACCGATCACTTTTCTTCGTAAAAATCAAATCTCGTAGGCTTCCAATAAATGCCTCCACTAGCTCCTTTTTTGCTTGATCCAGGCCGTAACTTATTATCCTCACGATGTTAATTAGCTCCTTTAAAAAAATCGGGACACAATGGCTCTCAAACAATCTTTATCAGCTTGAATCCTCAGGCAATGAAACAAGGTCTTGTTTTCCTCCGCGAACTATTAGCCTTCTTCCGTTGTATGTACTTGGACCATATTCAGACAACCGTATTATAATCCACTTTATCAAGAAATTCATTTTCTTATGACAAACTGCTCTATTTAGCAATCAAATATGAATCAACACCTCCTTTCTATGATTATGTAATGCAATGTAGTTATAAACAAAACAAAAACAAAACACGTTAGTACAGGAGAAATAAATAACAAATAAAGTACCTATTCGAGCGACTGATAAATTTAGGCAAGGTTCTACCTAAGGTGGATTCTCAAGGTTCACTATATGTGGCTTGGTTCTAGAGAAAGGGTGCCTGAACCAGCAAATTCCTCAATCCTTCCCCATTATAGGCTTGTATGGATCGAGTTCAGTTTAGGGGAATACATTTCCTTATGACCATGCGAAGATGAAAATCTCACGAAATCATAGGTACGGATGTATCCCGGAAGTAATCCACTATCCCATGCGGAGGTGAAAACCTCACGAAGGCATAGTTTCTTACTCCCACTTAAGAGGTGTGACCATTAAGGTCATGCAATGCAATGCAAGAATACTCTACAAGACTCAAACCACAACAATCATATAAACAAATGCAACAAAGAATCACGATTTTCAAATTAAATTTCCAATTTAGACAAAAGGACAGCAAATAATCAATTTTATGGCTTGACTCTCTTGTTCAATCCCCAGTGGAGTCGCCAAGCTGTCGAAACCATTTTTAAGTTTGAAAAAAAACGGGGATCGACTTTAAAACGAGTGGAGTCGCTACCAATCCTTTTTGTTTAGGTGTGATCGGATCACCTAATAAAACATTTTATTAAATCGATTCTGGTCTACGAAAAACAAAATGGGTTTGGGAGCCGGTTATGTATGAGGAAGGGTTAGCACCCTCACTACGCCCAAAAAACTGATACCAGATTGATTAATTGCTGTCCTTATGTCTAGGGTTTTTCAAAAAATTTGAAATAAGATTCCTTTTAAAGTGTTTGAGTGGTTTAAGCTAGTTGTCAAAACTTTCTCGTTTCAAAGGTATAAGGCATCACATCCAGCACGATAGGATATGATCCTTTATACTTTTGAGAACACGATTGAGTTTTGACTTCCAAAAGCTTTTAGGTCAAAAATTATAAAAGGATGTTCAAACATTTAGTCCAACGAAAAAATCGGAACCCAGCACGGTAGGGCACAATTTCTCGAATTTCTAAATATTGAACATTGCCTTGTTTGAAAGAATTTTTAAATAAACAATTGTAAACTAGATTAAAACACATTTATTTGACTTGAAAATAAAAAAAAAACGACTATTATCAATTAAAACATTGAAATTTGAATCACGGTGCAATAATATAGAAAAATCAAAGTTACAAACATGAATCAATTTACATAGATGAAATATTATACAAGTGGACAAAAAGAACAAATTAACATACACACAATAGCAATGAGCTCACATCCAAAAAATAAATTAGAATAAAATATAACAAGTTTCGAACATAGATGAACAAAAATTGAAGTAATAGTACAAAAGACTGATTGACAATATACAATAATAATATATAAAATAATATGAAAAATAAAATGCAACACATAATATACAGAGCAATATGGACACTGAGAGCCAATATAATACACAACAATTTAAAATCTATATGAAAAACTTACAAATAAATAATGCATGCTAGGGTTTGAAAATTGTTTACATATATAAAAATAAAACTTAAAAATATGTAAATAGATATTAAAATAAAAATATTGTGAAATAAGAAATTCGGAGCAAAGATCATACAGAAATATTTTAAAAACAAAACATATCTATTTAATGGTGATAATATACATACAATAATAAAAAATCGATATAAACAATATAGAATGAAGATAAAATAAAAATAAGGAATAAACAATATACATAAAAGAATAACAAGCGAATATATAATAAAACTATATATACATGAAAGAATCCTAAATAACAAAGAAATAATAAAATATGTTTTTTTCAAGAATAAATTACATACATAATAAATTTAAAAGGAGATGCAAATAAGCAGATTTAAAAGAAATTATATATATAAAATAACATAGAATTAATAATGTTTATAAAATGAAACTATTTTTAATATAAATTATATATATAGGTAATTTAAATTAAATATTGTACAAAATTTTAAAACAATATGATATATAAAAGGTGATTTTAAAATAATACTTTTATAATAAAAACAAAGTAATTTATGAAAGTAATTTAAAATGTATAAAAAAAATTAAAAGATAAACACTAAATGAATGTATAAAAAATAATGAATTATACAAACTGAAATGGAAAAAAAAACTTAATTGAAATAAAATTAAACTAACAGAGATAATTAATAAAAAATAAATCAATGAAACTGTCATAATGACTAAAATACAATGCGCGTGAATGCACAAGGGCTAAAAGTGCAAATGTTCCCAACTCAAAAAAAACACTCAGGCACGGACTGAATTGGAATAGCGCGCAAACTTCAAGGCAAAAATGAAAGAAATAGGATAAGATTAAATTAAGGGTGGCGCAAATGGGAGGGACTGGCCACGCAAATTTCCCATTTAAGGTGAAAATGTGCATATCCAACTTACAAATTGGGTCAACGCGCGGGCTTTCTTGTTTTACCAAATGACGCCATTTTTTAACATTAAAACTAAAAGAAATTGGATGGCAATCTGCCATTTTCTTTAAACAATTAAAGAAAATCCCTAATTTTTCCCTTCTTTAACCGATTCTCAAAGGCCAAACCCTAGCCACTTCAAAAACAAAGGAAATTTCCCCTTTCATTATTCGGCCGATTAACACTGTAAAATCCCCATCTCAGGCTTTGATTTCGATGAAGGAGATAAGGACTCCGATGGCTCGTTTTCGAAGGTAAACTCCTCTCTCTCTTTTCCTTTTGTTCTTAAACACAATGACGAATGATTGAAAAAGATCAATCGCCAGAAAGTGCAAAAATTTAAAAAAATTTAAATAGAAATCATCCTCTAAAAAATCTAACTGCTTTCTTCGTATTTCCCCCCTTTTCCCCCTCAAATCAGTGTTTACAATGGCTTTTTATAGCCAAAATAATCAAGAATATTCAGGAAAAATAAATAAAAAATCTTTATTTTTTGGCTGTATTGTTGTTATCTGCCGTTATTTGTGTGCTGGCAATCTGTTGCAGGTGTGTATGGCGTGGTGCTGCAGACGTGGCGAGGCCTTTCGTGGGCGTGTCACCAAAGAGCGTGAAGCAACGGCGCGCGTGGAAACCGATTCCATGCAAGGCTGCGGCGCACACTTTTCCTAGGGTTTCAGTTCTTGAAACAGAAGTTTAGGTCTGTGATTTGGATTAATTTTGGGCTAATAAATATAAATGGATTGATGTTTTGTTTTTGTTTTAGGCTATTAAAATGTGGGTGTAAATGGACTTTGGACCTTTAAATTATTTTGGTTTTATTTTTTGGTTTTTTGTATGGGCCCGGGCGAAATGGGCCTATTACAGAAAACATACAAATTATTGCTAAGGTGGAATATGTAATAAGGGAGCATGTGAAATAGACAAAACCTAGCAACCCAATGTTAAGATTATGTTATGTCTTGAGTGTTGTAACAAGGTGCAACATACTTCTTCATGATCATTTTAATTGTTAGAATTTCAAGGAAATTAATACTAATTTATTTATCAAACCTAAATTTGAGTTTGGTTCATAGTTCATACATACATACATACGTGTATATATATAGAGAGCACCTAGGGTAAGACTTTCTCTGTCTTGAGTGCTATAACAAGACACAACATGTTTCTTACGTTAAACTATATAGACTACAACTTGAGGTACCAAACTGAAACTGAAATACATGATTACTCATTATTGTCGTTCTCTGGATCAGACTTGTAGTCATTTTTAAAGACGAGGACCTTAAAGAGCTTAATCAAACATCGCAGTATGAAGGCACAGCAAAAGCGGCTCTGGGGTACCGAAACCGTATTTCATAGGGAGTAATCGCGACAACTGCAGAGCCATAAGTGATGGCCTTAGAAAAGGTGGCAATAACAATTTCGAGGTGGAAAGGGAATTTGTAGGTGAGCGGATGATGACAAGTATGGAAGTGGTGAGAGTGAGGGTGTTGGAAATCAAGAAAACAAAGTAGGCTGCTAGCTTGGATGCATAAATGGCTCTACCTGTATGATGTCCTTCTTGCCATACTCCGCCAGGAGGGTTGACACCAGCTTGGAAGGTAACAGAAGTTATGAGGGTTGCTACTACTAACAAAATGTTTCGAACATCGACAGGCTTATCTACATCTTCTATGTACCGGAAAGGCTTGTACCAGCTCTTGCTTGTGCTTGAACGGTTTACCATTCTTAAATTGTGTTCATCAAGTTTGATCACTCGTGTATATATATATATATATATATATATATATAGGAGCTAAGCAGGGGTGAAGCTAGAACAATTTTTTAGGGGTCGAATGAAGTTTTAATTTTTTTATAATCTATATCTTTATAATTTTTAAAGTATTAAATTAAATTTTTATAATTTTAAGGGGCCAAAGTATAATTTTACCTTTATTAATTTAAAATTTTTTAAAAATTTAAAGAGCCTAAAAATTATAATTTTTTATTTTAGAAGGGCCGGGGCCATGCCAACCCACCCGTAGAATCGCCTCTCGAGCTAAACTAGGGATTTAATTTGTCTTCACTATCATGCATGCGTCACCTTTATGACCATTGCATATATGATTTGGTCTACTATAAGGATATCTTGAATATCAACGTAAGCTATGATATCCGTGAATTTTGTTCAGTTTGTTAATTTTAATTTACACCATGTTAATTCTTAATTCGATCATATTGTCTTGTGATTATATTATAATAATTTCATACTTGTGATATTTTACATTTTAAAAAATAATATTATTTTTAATTTAAATGAATGTTAAAGGAAAAGGTCATGTCAACGCTAGGTCGTTTTAGTTTAATATATAACACAAGACTTGTAACAGTTTAATTTTTAATTGTCCAACGTACTGTTTGGTTGATGAAAAAGGAAAATGAAACACTGCCATCTTTAGTCATAATTGCATTTTTAGTAGAACCCACCTCTTTCCACATTATTTACTTTCTGCCTTTTACTATCCCTAAAAAAGGAAGTTGAGAGGAACCTCATGTTTTAGTCACGACCTGGTCGTGCTAGTTAAACTTTATTATTATTATTATTATTATTATTTTAATTTAATTCTGATTAATTTAGAAATATTTTAGTTATTTTAATTTATTTAAAGGGTATCTATAATTTTATTTAGCGAGCTGACAGAATATCCTTTACATAAAACTTGATAAAGAGTTTTCGAGAAAACTTTGTATTTAGGTTTTACGTTTAGTACATTATATGTTTATTTTCTCAATATTATACTTTCATTTATTTATTCATTTAGTGAAAAGTCAAAGCCTATTTTTTTTTATAGTTTTTATCATCTTCGAAGGAGTTTTCTACATAAAATATTTGTATTTGATCATCTCTATTTTACTATCTATCTCGTTATTTATACGGGTCGATCCCTAACAATGGTGATGGTATCATAGCATTGCTTGTTAAGTATTGTCGAGACCATGTTTTTTATTTTAAAAGCAATGGGGATCGACTTTAAAAACCGAGTGTGGAGTCGCCACCAATCTTTCACCTATTAAAATGCTTTATTTAATGAAAAAAAACAAAGTAAATTTGGTTTAGAAAAAAAACGGGTTCGGGAGTCGGTTACGTATGAGGAAGGGTTAGCACCCTCATTACGCCCAAAAACTGGTACCAAATTGATTTGATGCTGTCCTTAAAAATTTAAAAAAAAATTTCGAAATATATAAAAATGTTTAAATAGTTCGAGTTGGTGATCGAAAATCTCTCGTTCCAAAGATATGCGGTTTCATACCCAGTACGATTGGATATGATCCCTTATATCTTTAAGATGCGATCAATTTTCGACTTTTGAAAAATTATAAAAGAGGTTATCTAAATATTTGGTTCTTCGAGAAAGTGATACCAAAGATCACGATTGAGCACGACTCTCCCAAATTCACCAAACACTAGATATTGCCTTATTTCGAAATTTTGAATAACAAAAATTTAGAAATCCATTTAAAAACATGTTTACTCATTTTAAAATTAATGAAATATTTAATGCATTGCAAAAAAAAAAAAACATATGGAACAATATACTCAAAATACAAATAACCTTATCTAATAATCATTGTACAAAGAAAATCTATAAGCATGGATAATGGATAATAAAATATCATACATAATCATAACACAAAATAAAATGACGTACAAAAGTATGTATGAAACAAAATGAAGAATTATATTACATAAATAAGTTGAAAAACTTGGGATATATATATTTATTGAAACAGTTATCATAACTTTCAAAGTTCAAATCAAATCATGCATAAAATATTTAAAACATAAATTTATTCAAAAATTGATAATTCACAAGATAATTTAAATAATTTATTAAATATGAAGGAATAACAATACATGATATAAAATAATATACAAAGTAAGTTTATGAAACCTTTATATACAAATAAGTATTGAGTATAAAAAAAATAAAATTAATGATGTATAAAAAATGAAGTAAATATATGAATTATATAAGTAACAAAATATATATATATATATATATGAAAAAACATAAGGATAATGTGAAATACAATAAATTATATGATTTAAAAGAGTTCTTAAAAATATTATACACGTAAATAATTTTAAAAGAAGATACATACCTAGAAAAATATTTACATAAAGTTATATGAAAATAATAATATGTACCATAGTAAAAATAATTTAATATATGCCATATACATGTGAAAAAATGTTAGAAATAATTATATGTCAAAATATCCTTTGATTAGAATATGAATTATAAGGCTAACTTAATTTTATTATACATTATATACATAATAAAAAACAACTAATCACAAGTTTATTAAAATCTATTTATATATAGCTTTAAATAATAGATGCAAATTAAATATAAATACAAAATATATGTTTAATAATTATTTAAATAATACAAAATATGTGAGATTTTCCTTTTGAATAAAATATATGTTTAAAAATATTAATGTTTAAAATGTATTTAAATTATATGTATATAAACTATTTTTGTATATGTATAGTAAAAATTTAATTAATGTATATAACATGTGATTTCATTTTAGGAAAAAAAAATACATATATATCACGTAAAAAAAGTTAAATATGTGCATAATAATTTAATGTTAATAACGTTTATGAAATAAGCCAATTATTATGAGGTATATACATGTGAAGACACCTTTAAAAATAGTAATACTTAAACAATCTTGGGAGTTAGAATATGAATTAAAATTAACTTAACTTTACTATAAGATATATATATATATATATATATATATATATATATATAAATTTTAGACATATTTGAATGTTAAAATAACATAAAAAAATATGAATTTTAAAATTAACTTAATTTTATTATATATTATACATTTACTAAAACTTAAAAAACAATTAAATACAAATTTATTATAAAGCTATATATATATAATAAGAACAACAAGGCTTTAATAACATATGTAGATTAAACATAAATACTAACTATATTTAATAAACATTTAAATATATGGATGAATCCAAAAGAAATTACAGAATATCATGAAACTAATAGCATACACAAGCCAGAATGAATTATATTATAAATAGTACAACAATTATCACAATAATAGAATAAAAACAGAAAAGATTACAAAATTCAGCTATCAAAACAACAAAATATCACAATTAATGATTAAGCATGTAAAAAAAAATACATGTGCAGTAAAATAAAAAAATAAGACTTAATTGAAACAAAATTGAAACAGGAGAAACAATTTACAAATGAAATAATTGAAAAACAGGATCAATGTGCCATGCGCACAAACATGCAGGGACCGAAATCGAAAATATCCCGCACCCAATAATATTACACTAAACCGCGGATCAAAGTAAAAAAAATAAAATTAGAAGGTCAAATTAAAAAAACAAAATAAATAAACAGGACGCGATTGAAGGCTCCGCGCAAAGGGAAGGACCTAACGTGCAAATTGTCCATTTGAAAGAACAATGCGCGAATCCGGGTACTCCAATAGGCTAGCGCGCGGATCCTTAAAAGCATGGTCCAGCACCACATTTTTTACAATGAATTTAAAACCCTTTTTCATTCTTTTTTTTCCCAAATGCTGCCCATTTTCCAAACAAAGAACCACAGCCCCAAAATTAAAATTGCTAGGGTTCTTTACATCTGCTAGATTCACCATTTTGCTTGGCAATCGACAGTATACCACCATGAAGAGATCCATGCCACGTCCATGAAAATATTGCGAGGTACTTTCCTTTCTCTTTTATTTCGCAAAAACGTTTGAATCCCCTATTTTCTCTCTTTATTTTTAAAAAATCGAAATAAAAAAAGAAAAGAAAAAATAAACCCGATTCAACGATGTTCGACCCTCGCCCGTATCCATATATGAGATGTAGGCTTTTATTGGTGTCGATTCAAGTGCCTTTTCTTTGTATTTCCATACCAAAATTATATGCTAATTAAAACGAAAGAAGAAAATGTTTGGGAAATCACCTTTAAAATTTTGGTAGCTTTTTCTTGTATTTTAGTATGGGTATATGCGTATAGCATGCTTCAACTTACAGGAGTGAAATCAATAGCCTCTTATAGCCTAATTTTTGGAATAAAAATACAATAAAATAAATACATAATTAGCTGTATTCTGTTAGTAATCCTTCCGGTATATTCTTTGTGCAGATTTGGCCGTCATGGTGGAGGTGTCTTGCGAGGAGCCACTCGTGGGAGTTCTAATTTCGGCCTATTCGGCACATTCCGAAGCTCCTAGTGTTGCTAAAAATTTTGGGTGTATTGGGCCTCGAGTTTTAAGGCTAATTCTTATTGGGTTTAGGGACTTAGAATTTGGGCATCTGTTATGTAATCGGGGCCAAAGAATTTTGGAGCATTTGGTTAGAAAATGGGTTTATTAGAATTGGGTTTTATGTAAAGGGTTTTGGGGTATTTGTTTAATTGAGTTAGGTGTTTGTAAATGGACTTTTTGGACTATTTATTTTTGGACTTTTATTTGGGTTTATTTATTTGCAAATGGGCAGGGCAAAATTGGTTAACTACAATTGCCCTCTTTGCTCATTAACGTGTAACAGGAATAAAGCAAAGACTTCAAAAGAACCAATTTTGCTCGGTCTTGTTAATTTCTGGCTTTTTAGCGCTTTTATTTTCCAAACACCTTTAGGAAGATGAGGTTGGTAGGTTAAATCTACTCCATTGCCGATACATGGAGATAAGATTCACCATTTTTAATCTACAGTTTGCTTCTTTGCTACCTCAAGAAGATAAAACCTTTTTAACCTGCTCTCTTGCCACCTCAGAGAAATAAGGCTAGTGGTAAAATCGACTCCATTGCCGATACATGAAGATAAGATTCACCATTCTCGATCTGCTCCGCTGCAACTTCAGGGAGATAAAATCTTCAGTTCCTAGTCTGCTTCCTTGCTACCTCAGGAATATAAGACTCATTCTTCAACCTGCTCTCTTGCTACCTCAGAGAGATAAGGCTTGGTAATAAAATCTGTTCCATTGCCGATACATGGAAATAAGATCTTCAATTTTCAGTCTGTTTCCTTGCTACCTCAGGAAAATAAGACTCATTCTTCAACCTGCTCTCTTGCTACCTCAGAGAGATAAGGCTTGGTGGTGAAATCTGCTCTCTTGCCGATACGTGGAAATAAGATTCCATCTACGAAGATCTACTCCGCCGCAACTTCAGGGCGATAAAATCTTCAATTCTCAATCTGCTTCCTTGCTACCTCAGGAAGATAAGACTCATTCTTCAACTTGCTCTCTTGCTACCTCAGAGAGATAATGCTTGGTAGTAAAATCTGCTCCATTGCCGATACATGGAGATAAGATCTTCAATTCTCAGTCTGCTTCCTTGCTACTTCAGGAAAATAAGGCTCATTTTTCAACTTGCTCTCTTACTACCTTAGAGAGATAAGGCTTGGTGGTGAAATCTTCTCCATTGCCGATACATGAAGATAAGATTCCATCTGCAAGGATCTATTCCACTGCAACTTCAGGGAAATAAGATCTTCAATCTTTACCAATGTTGCTACATTGCCCTCCAGGGGACCTATCCTGTAGACTCCATTTTATATGCACATGCTTATGCCAAATAATTAGGATGCTATGATTGAAATGACCCAATGCTCCTAACTAAATGTGGTATGAATAATATATGCAAAAATGAGGATGATTCCATTTTAACAAATTAGGGCATCGTCACTCGTTGTTCATTAATATGTTGTTACTGATGCATTTGCTCAAACATCATCTTGAAGAAGTATCCCAAAGAAACAACCTATCTCGTCCGGCGAACTTGCCCCACTTTAATTCCAACGTCCCTTCTACTCATCGCTTTTGAGCCAAAACCTTGCCACTCATAGTTGAATTTTCCTCTTGGTCAATTTGCTACCTCACTCCTTAGGTGTTATAACTAAATGTGCATTTACGCTCTCTGTATGAATACAAAATATCATTTCTTTTCCCTCAAGAAAATACCATCATCATTTGAACAAAGACCTCAAAAAGGCGATTTATCCAAATTTATCCTTGAACTTGGGCGTATTCTAAACAATTATCTCACTTTAGATTCTTGTATTATCTAGAAACTCCTAGAGTAATATGCAAAACTTCTATTGTGAAAACATCACTAGTTCATTCATCATTATGTCAATGCAACATGCTTGCAATCAAATCATAATAATAAACAAGAATGGAATTAATCTTGAGCTCAAAGTAAATTATCAAAAAAACAACCATGGCCATTAATTTGGGAATGCATATCTTAAAAAGAAGGGATAATTCAAAGATAACCAATTGGCTGAAAATGAAGACTAGGTACCCTTGTTATCGCAATCTGAGCTTCTCTGTACGAACTTCTCGAAGACCAATTCAAACTTGACATGTGTTTAAGAGATCAGAAGCACTTTGTCAATGCCACAAGATGCAACATATTCCCTTCATGGTTAATTCAAGTATATCAAGATCACAGCCTCCTCACTTTGAATCCATATTTGAGTCGCCCTTTTCGGGTTTTCAACTCAAATTCCTTTTGGTCACAAGGTGCCCTTTGCGGGTTTTCACATTGGCCTCTTTTTTTTCTCCTTTTCTTTATTTTTTATTAATGGATCTCAAAGTGCCCTTTGCGGGTTTTCACTTTGGCCCTTTCCATTTTTATTTGAGTTTCAAAGTGCCCTTTGCGGGTTTTCACTTTGGCCTCTTTTTTTTTTTAGAGAGAATCTCAAAGCGCCCTTTGCGGGTTTTCACTGTGGCTTCCCTTCCTTCTCAAGTGTAGTACTTTTTGACTGAATCTGAGTTTACTGGATTAGGCAAATTTCTTCCATCCATTTCGCAAAGATTAATGCACCACCGGAGAAAGCTTTCTTCACCACATAAGGCCCCTCCCAATTCGGCATCCATTTACCTCTAAAATCTTTTTGTATGGGAAGAATTTTCTTCAAAACCAAATCTTCTTCATGAAACTCTCTTGGGCGAAATTTTTTATCATAAGCCCGTATCATTCTTTTTTGATACATCTGTCCATGTTGAATAGCTTTTAGCCTCTTTTCCTCAATCAAATTCAACTGATCATATCGAGACTGTATCCATTCTACTTTATCTAATTTCAATTCTGACAAAACTTGGAGAGAAGGTATCTCTACTTCAATGGGCAAAACTGCTTCCATTCCATAGACCAATGAGAAGCGGTGTTGCCCGGTAGAAGTTTCGACGGATGTTCGATAAGCGTAAAGAGCAAATGGCAACTTCTCATGCCAATCTTTGTAAGTTTCAGTCATTTTCCTCACAATCTTCTTGATATTTTTGTTAACTGCTTCCACTGCCCCATTCATCTTCGGACGATATGGTGACGAGTTATGATGTCTGATTTTAAACTGACTGCAGACCTCTGCTATTGTACTATTGTTCAAATTCAGTGCATTATCAGAATGATTTTCTCAGGCATTCCGTATCGACTTATAGTTTCTTTCTTTAAGAATCTGCTGACTGCTGATTTAGTTACATTGACGAATGATGTAGCTTCCACCGATTTGGTAAAATAATCAATGATCACAAAAATGAAACGATGCCCATTTGAAGCCTTTGGTGAAATTGGACCTATAACATCCATGCCCCACATGGAAAACGGCCATGGAGAAGTCATAACATGCAAAGGCGAGGGAGGCACGTGAATCTTATCACCATAAATTTGACATTTATGACATTTCTTGGCATAATTAATGTAGTCTCCTTCTATGGTTGACCAATAATATCCAAACCTCATAATTTTCACGGCCATTGTGAACCCATTGGCGTATGCTCCACAAACACCTTCGTGCACTTCTTCTAAGATTTTCTTGGACTCTACGGCATCCACACATCTCAAAAGTACCTGATACTTCCTTCTTTTGTATAGGATCTCTCCATCTAAAACATAATCGCAGGCAAGCCTTCTCAATGTTCTTTTGTCATTCTTTGTGGCTTGATTTGGATATTCACGGTTTCTCACATACCGCAATATATCCTGATACCAAGGATGATCATCTCTTTCTTCTTCTTCTATATTATAACAATAAGACGGGGCCTCATAAATACTCATCTGAATGAGCTTCACATCCTCTTGTCTACTTACTTTGATCATGGAAACCAAAGTAGCCAAAACATCCGCCATTTGGTTTTCATCACGCGGGAGATAATTGAAAGTAATATCATCAAACTCTTCAACTAACCCCAACACCAGCCTTCTATAATTGAGTAGCTTAGAATCTCTTGTCTCCCATTCACCTCGAAGTTGATAAATTACCAATGCCGAATCTCCTTATACTTCCAACGATTTGATCTTGAGCTCTATAGCTGCTCTGAGCCCCATGATACATACTTCATATTCTGCCATATTATTTGTACAATCAAAATCCAATTTACATGTGAATGGATAATGATCTCCATCTGGGGATACCAGAACTGCCCCAACTCCATTACCCACAGCATTTGAGGCTCCGTCAAAATTCAATTTCCAACAGTGATCTTTTGTGTTGTCTTCTTCAGTAGCTGCTACATACACTATCTCTTCATTAGGGAAGTCAAAATTCAAGGGCTCATAATCCTCTTGGGCTCGACTAGCTAGAAAATCCGCTATTGCACTCCCCTTTATAGCTTTTTGACTCGTGTAAATTATGTCAAATTCTGAAAGCAAAATTTGCCACCTAGCCATCCTTCCGTTAAAGGCATTTGATTCCATCATATACTTTAAAGGATCCAATTTTGAGATTAGCCAGGTTGTATGATACAACATATATTGCCTCAATCTTCGTGCTGTCCAAACCAAAGCGCAACACAAATTTTCAATTGGCGAATATCTTAATTCACACTCAGTGAATTTCTTACTGAGGTAATATATCGCCTTTTCCTTTCTTCCTGATTCATCATGTTGACCAAGCACGCATCCCATTGAATTGCCAAACACGGTCAAATACAATATTAACGGCCTGTCTGAACTTGGGGGTGATAACACTGGAGGACTTGACAAATATTCTTTAACTTTATCAAAAACCTTTTGACATTCATCATCCCATTCCCCTGGGTTATGCTTTTTAAGAAGACGGAATATAGGGTCACATTTCTCCGTTAATTGAGAAATAAACCGCGCAATGTAATTTAATCTTCCAAGGAAACCCCGAACTTCTTTTTGGGTACGTGGTAGAGACAACTCCTGTATAGCCCGGACCTTATCTGAATCAATCTCAATTCTCTTCTCACTGACCACAAAGCCCAATAGCTTTCTAAATCTAGCCCCAAAAGTACATTTTGTTGGGTTAAGCTTTAACTGAAATTTCCTCAATCTCATGAACAACTTTCTCAACACCTGGATATGTTCCTTTTCAGTTCAAGATTTGGCTATCATATCATCAACATATACTTCGATTTCTTTGTGCATCATATCATGAAATAAAGTCACCATGGCTCTCTGATACGTCGCTCCAACATTTTTCAATCCAAATGGCATCACCTTGTAACAGAACGTGCCCCACAAGGTTATGAAGGTAGTCTTTCCCATATCTTTAGGATGCATCTTTATTTGATTATACCCCGAGAAACCATCCATGAAGGAAAACAATGAGTAACCAGCCGTATTATCCACAAGTGTATCAATGTGAGGCAAATGGAAGTTATCTTTTGGGCTGGCCTTATTTAAATCTCTATAATCCACACACATTCGCACCTTGCCATTTTTCTTAGAAACAGGCACAACATTGGCTACCCATTCTGAGTACTTGATCACCTGAAGGAATCCTACATCAAACTGCTTTTTGACTTCCTCCTTGATCTTTAAGATAATATCTGGCCTCATTCGTCGAAGCTTCTGCTGCACTGGCTTGCAATCTCCTCTTATGGGAAGGCAATGCACCGCAACGTCAGGACTTAAACCAGGCATATCCTGGTATGACCATGCAAAAACATCTTTGAATTCCTGAAGTAACTCAACAAGGTCTCGCCTTGTCTCTTCAGTTATGCATGTTCCAATTTTTACAACTTTCCCCTCTTCCAAAGTCACCATGTCTACGGTTTCTTTATGAGGCAAAATTTGCTTTTCCTCTTGTTCTACCATTCTTAACAAGTCCGGAGATAAATCACAATTTTTATCATCTTCAAAGTCCTGAGATCCCTCTAAACACATGTCTTGCTTAAATAGTGATTCTGAGTCAAGAATAACGCTGTTCATAACATTGATTTCTAAGGACCTATTATAGGCACAAAAATATACAAAGAATGAATGAATTTGGTAATTATTTCTTTGCATAATATGTTTATGAATAAAAGAATGATTGAAGAAAGAATCAAGATAATTATTTAGATAGAAAGAATAACACTATTGCTTGTGAAAAGAATAACATTTGCTCAAAATGATAGCAAAAATGTACTTCATTGAAATAATGATGCTTGAACATGAGCCTATTTCACAAAGGAATCTTTATTGTTTCTAGGCTTAAAACAACAAGTTTGTTTGAACATTACTCTCGAGTAAGCTCTAAAAACTATAGGAAGATCCTCCGCGGTCCAATTGTCTAGAATGCTCCCAGGTTCATATGGACGAATATTTGACTAAATCCCCTCTTCAATTGTCCCTTCAAAAATGGCATTGATGTACATATTTCCCAATGCTTCTCCTATGACTTCCTTCTCTGGTACCCCTCGTTCAGGATAAATAATGCCCCCTGACACAAAAGATTTGGAAATGTGAGGAATTATCATGAGCTCCCACTTGATTTCCCCACCACTCACTCGTGCTCTTCTTCTTTCTCGCCTTCTTTCTAACTCCTTTTTCCTTTGCCTTGCATCTGGCTTGAACCCCAAACCAAAGCGATCCTGCTTGTCTTTCAACATTGGCACTACAATTCTTCCTTGAAGGCATCTTCCAAGCTCCTTTCCTGGCATAGCTCCCCGGCCTACCATTAATTGCAAACCCATCGTCGTAGTTTTTGACATTTTTGACTCCATAATTCTACTTCCCTCAGTGACGAATGTTGCATTCACAAATTCCAAAGATCGGAAAGAACACTCAATGGCTTCCTCATCTGTTTCTACATATGGCGCATCACTGCTTACAGCTGCAATATATCTTCTTCAGCATTTATTGTTACCAACCACCCTTCTGACACCAGCTTCAGCTTTTGATGTAATGATGAAGGTACTGCCCCTGCCGAGTGTATCCAAGGTCTTCCCAACAAGCAGTTGTAAGAGGGTTTAATATCCATTACTAGAAAATCTACCTCATACGTAGTTGGGCCAATTAACAAGGGTACCTCAATTCTCCCCATGACTCTTCTCTCTGTGCCATCAAATGCTCGTACTATGTTCTGACATCCTCTCATATGAGAACTATCCACAGGTAACTTGTTCAGTGTGGATAGAGGCAACACGTTCAATGCTGAACCGTTATCTACCAATACCCCTGACAGCGTGTACCCTTTACACCTAGTCGTTATATGTAAAGCTTTGGTAGATCCCATCCCTTCTAGCGGAATCTCATCATCATTGAAAAAGATAAAATTGTCTACACTTATGTTGTTAACAAACCGATCCAGCTTATTGACAGAAATATCGTTGGTTACATATGTCTCATTTATCACCTTCATCAATGCACTCCGATGCACCTCTGAACTCAGGAGTAGAGCCAATATAGATATGCGGGCCGGCTGTTTACGTAATTGTTCCACCACATCAGACTGCTCGCTATGTTTTGAAATTTCACGAATTCCTTAGCTTCTTCTTCCTTCACTGGTTCATTAACAGGCACATCAAGTTCAACTGCTTTTTCTTTCTTTTGCTCAACTAGCACCTCTCTTTCTTTCACCGGTTCTGTTCGGGTATCATATCGCCTTTCACTGCGCGTGTGAGAACCTATATTTTGATCTTCCTTTAACGGGCTCTTCTTTCCGGGATTGTCACATTACAATCATAGTTCCAAGGGACTCATTTACTATCTTTGTAGGAAAAACGCTGGCTTCGAATTATAATCTTTGGCGCCATTTGAACTCCCGCTTCATTCTTAGGACGCGAGATAATGACCACAAGATAATTGACTTTTGGACTTGATGTGGACTCGACGCGCACATATATACTCCTCCTCATTGATCTCCTTATAAAACTCCATTTCCTTATTGCCCATCAGTTCTCAGATAATGACTCCGAATTCTTCACATTCTCAATTCTGTGTCCTTCTTTATGATGATACTCACAATAATTTTCCATCCCATTATCATTTCTTCGTGCTTGAAGTAATTAATCCCCTTCTTAACATCTCTTTCCGCACTGCCTCAAAGGAGTCTTTATCAAACATCCTCTTGGTCCCTTTTCCAATACCTCCTCTATTGCATTTACCCCGCCATCGGTATGATTAGGCGGTGGATTTTCGGTATTGGGTGCATTATCGAATTTTACAATGCCCATTTGGATAAACCTCTCAACCGCTTTCTTGAAAGTGGTACAATTTTCTATCGAATAACCCACAATTCTGCGTGATACTCACATTGGGCATTAGCATCGTACCATTTAGGGAACGGGGGTTGTATTGGCTTCAAGTAAAAAGGTGCCACTACATGTGCATCGAACAAACTTTGATACAATTCTTTGTACGTCATAGGAATTGGTGTAAATTGAATCTTCTCATTATTCTGCCTGGTCCCTGACTCTTGACGTGATGAACCCTGACCAGCAGTTGTTGCCTTTGGTTGACTCACGGTAATAGACTTCGAATATCCCATGTTTGTATTGTTCACCTCATTCTCTTTCTTGCGTGGCATAGACTTTTTAGCACTTTCTCCTGCATCTATCCTTCCATTTCTTATGGCATTTTCAATCATTTCTCCTGTCATGACCACATCCGTAAAACTTCTCGTGGCACTTCCCAGCATATGTGTTATAAACGGGGCCTTTAAAGTATTAATGAAGAGCATCGTGGTTTCCTTCTCCAATAGCGGTGGCTGAACTTGAATAGCCATTTCCCTCCACCTCTGTGCATACTGCTTAAAACTTTCATTTGGCTTTTTTTCCATATTCTGCAGAGTAATTCTATCAGGAGTTATATCTGTCACATGGCTGTATTGCTTCATGAATGCCTGTGCTAAATCTCTCCATGAACTAATTCTTTTTTGATTCAATTGATTGTACCATTTAGCAGCTACTCCCACCAAGCTATCTTGGAAGCAATAAATCAACAATTGATCATTATGAACGTACCCTGTCATCCTTCTGCAAAACATAGTGATATGAGCTTCGTGATGACTCATTCCATTGTATTTCTCAAATTCGCATCCCGAACTTGTGTATGGCAAATTACTAAGTCCGGGACCAAACTCAAATTTTTTGCATCAATTCCCGGGTGCTTATCAATACCTTCCATTGCTCTAACTTTTTCCTCCAACCATTTACACCGTTCTTCTAACTGCCTTTGTGATTCTGCCTTGGCTCTCTCCTCTTTTGCAACTTCATCCAAATCAGGGACCATTGGATTGTTTGAGTTGTTACCAGGATTATAACCTGAACTAGCTTGAAAATTCATTGGTATTGAAACCTCGACCTGAAACTGCTGAGGCCTAATCGTAACAGATGGCTTCTGTAAATTAACCTCAGGTTGTGTCTGCACATGTATAGGAGTGAAACCAGGAGGATATTGAGGGTCTTCATTACTTTCTCCTATATTATCCATAGGACTTTTTCCTTTATCCACTCTTCCCATCAACAATTGGGATAACTGACTCATCATCTCTCTTTGGGATTTCATTATCTGTTCTTTCATCTCTTGCTGAATCTTAACCAGCTGCTCTTGCATCTGTGACTGCATTTCCTCTTGCATATCCTTTTGCATTTGTTCTAACTTTTCCAGTCTTTTGTCCATTAACTTAGTCTTTTTCCTCGTACCGTAGGGATGCATATTTGGTGTATTTTGGTTGGTTTCCAGATTACTTCTGAAATAATTTTTAATTAATTAGAATCTTATTATGACATTTAATGCATATGATGTAATGTAATGCAAATGCATGAATACAAAGGAGGCATCAATTCTGATTCAATTCCTTTTAGAAAATTTCACTAGAAAATAAAACTCTTTACATAAAACTGAGTTACAAATACAACTTCGCCCTAACACTCAGGGCCTTAATTTTCCTAAGTAATGAAGCTAGTTCCTGTCCCCTGTCTGACTCCAACTCGTACTTCACACTTAAAACGTCCACCTGTACTGCCAAGGATTGCAAGTAGTCAGCTACTTCTCGAATTTGTGTTATGGCTTCTCCCATGACGTGGTCCCTGTTTCTCACTTGGTTTTGAGAGTAATGAAGCTGATTCTTCCATTGCTCTTCGTTTACCTCCAAGAACTCAATCCTCATTTCACAATTCTGCAATGCTGTTTCCAGTTCTTCTATTTTTCCTTTCATCTCCTCGATCTTACTTAAACTTACTTTCAACTCTGTCACAGAATTGCGATTCCGGTATAAACACAGAGATCTCTCAAGTTCGGCTACTCTGGCTCTTAATTCATCTTTTCCGTTCCTACTCTCCAATAAACTTTTTTCCAAGGCTTCATTCTGAGCTTGAGCCTCCTGGAATTTCTTTTCCCATTGATCTGCCTTAGCCCTTTCTTCCCGAATCTCCTGGCGCCACTGTTCCGAAGTCTTTCCTAGCCCAGCAGTCCTCATTGATAATCGCAGCTTCTTATAATCTGTTTTCAAACTTTCCAAATCCTCCTCAACTTTACCCTTCCTTTTCTGTAGCTTTTCTGCCTCTGACTTTTGAATCTCCACTTCTAACTTCAAGTGCATCTTTTCTTCTTCCAATTGTTCAATTTTCTTCCCAAACTCAAAACTCTTCTTCTCAAAATCCTGCTTTATAATTTCCAACTCCGACGGGGTAATTTGTAACTGTTCCTCGATCGGTAGGTTTGCGCTTTCAAACTTGGTTTAGGAATATTGTCATTGACCCTTTTCCTAAACCATCCATTATATTCGGGTGTTACCATAGAACCAACGATCGACCTTTTCATCCAAAGTGCATCTGCCTCCAAGCATCAGACAATTCTCGAACTTTCTTCTTTTAATGGTCTCCTTTATATGGAAGTTCACACTGAGCCAACCCATACGTTGCAGGTATGAACTGCCTCGATTTATATTATCTTAGTGCAAGTAAAGGAGTATATCCAGTAGCTCCCCAGATTCCTAACAATGGCACCCAATTATAACTCTCACATCGATACAAAATTTCATCAGGAACCATCCAGAAAGCCCTCTACTCTACATCATCTTCCTTGAGATTTTGGAGAATTTCCATCCATTTCTCTTCCGAAATATCATCTCTCCTTTGTATCGCTATCTCCTCTCTTAACGGGGAGTAACCTTCGGAGAAAACTCGATACGATACCTTATCTACTTTCCAAAAATGCCCGTGAAACCATACCATTAACAACTGTGCGCAGCCAATAAATAGACCTTTCCCCGCCTTTCGGTACATGCTCAAAGATCTAAACGTCTCGGCTAATATTGCAGGTACAGGTGTGACTCCTTTCCCGAGACGATCAAACAAATCAGTTACTGCCTCATCAACATGTCTTAAAACCTTAGGAAAAATCACCAATCCATAGATACTTAAGGCAAAGATTTCAACCCTTTTCTTTTCATCCGGATGTGTCAAAATCAAATCTCTCAAATGTTCCCAGGGAATACACTTACTATCCCCCTTCTGTTGAATTCGAGCAGTGATCCAAGATTCACTCATCCCCGAAATATTTACCAGCCTCTTCGCAAAAGTTTGACCATTAGTAACCTTAGCATAAATTTTCCTAACTTGGGCCTTTGGACTCCTCAACAAAGTAGTGTATTCTTCTAAGGTAGGAACCAAATCTACTTCTCCAAAGGTGAAACAATTATAAGCAGCATTCCAAAATTGAGCCATACCTCGGAACAAATGTTTATCCACCTTAACATTAAGCAAGTACGGTATATCACCATAACTGTGGTAGAACAACTATTTAGTCCCCTCATCCCAACTAGTCCATATATCCTTCAACTCCTACAGCTCGTTCTGTGTTACAATGATGTAGGTAAAATTCTGCAACTCTGATGTGTATCCTTCTGTCAAGCTATCCCCTTTCTCAGTTTGCAACTTCTCGGACCATGCACGGACGGCCGCATTATCCTCAATTTTACTAAGAAATTCATTCTCCATGTTAAACTTTCTAACTTAGCAATCGAATACGAACCAACACCTCTTTTAGTATGCAATGTCATGCAAAACACAATCAAAATAAAGCACAAGTTAGTGTCAAATATGCGCAATAAAACACAAGTATAACAACAAAAATAATCATAACACACAAATGGGTAATAACTAAGGTTCAACGCGGCTCTACCTAAAGATAGTTCTTAAGGTTCACTATATGAAGCTTCGGTTCTAGAGTAAAGGTACCGAACCAAGAGATTCCTCAATCTTCACCCATTATAGGCTCATATAGATTGAGTTCGGTTCAGAGGAATACATTTCCCTATGACCATGCGGAGATGAAAATCTCACGGAATCATAGGTACGGATGTATTCAGGAAGTAATCCACTAGCCCATACGAAGGTGAAAACCTCACGAAAGCATAGTTTCTTACTCCCACTTAATAGGTATAACCACAACGGTCATGCAATGAAATGCCATATCTATTAGACAAGACTCGAAACACAACCATCACACAAACAAATGCAATTAAAAGGATCATATATTTTTTCAAAACAAATTTTCAATTAAAAGGACAGTAAACATTCAATTTTATGGCCTGACTCTCTTTGTTCAGTCCCCAGTGGAGTAGCCAAGCTGTCGAAACCATGTTTTTTTATTTTTAAAGCAATGGGGATCGACTTTAAAAACCGAGTGTGGATTCGCCACCAATCTTTTGATTTAGGTGTGATTGGATCACCTATTAAAATGCTTTATTTAATGAAAAAAAACAAAGTAAATTTGGTTTAGAAAAAAAAACGGGTTCGGGAGTCGGTTACGTATGAGGAAGGGTTAGCACCCTCATTACGCCCAAAAACTGGTACCAAATTGATTTGATGCTGTCCTTAAAAATTTAAAAAAAAATTTCGAAATATATAAAAATGTTTAAATAGTTCGAGTTGGTGATCGAAAATCTCTCGTTCCAAAGATATGCGGTTTCATACCCAGTACGATTGGATATGATCCCTTATATCTTTAAGATGCGATCAATTTTTGACTTTTGAAAAATTATAAAAGAGGTTATCTAAATATTTGGTTCTTCGAGAAAGTGATACCCAGTACGATTGAGCACGACTCTCCCAAATTCACCAAACACTAGATATTGCCTTATTTCGAAATTTTGAATAACAAAAATTTAGAAATCCATTTAAAAACATGTTTACTCATTTTAAAATTAATGAAATATTTAATGCATTGCAAAAAAAAAAAAAACATATGGAACAATATACTCAAAATACAAATAACCTTATCTAATAATCATTGTACAAAGAAAATCTATAAGCATGGATAATGGATAATAAAATATCATACATAATCATAACACAAAATAAAATGACGTACAAAAGTATGTATGAAACAAAATGAAGAATTATATTACATAAATAAGTTGAAAAACTTGGGATATATATATTTATTGAAACAGTTATCATAACTTTCAAAGTTCAAATCAAATCATGCATAAAATATTTAAAACATAAATTTATTCAAAAATTGATAATTCACAAGATAATTTAAATAATTTATTAAATATGAAGGAATAACAATACATGATATAAAATAATATACAAAGTAAGTTTATGAAACCTTTATATACAAATAAGTATTGAGTATAAAAAAAATAAAATTAATGATGTATAAAAAATGAAGTAAATATATGAATTATATAAGTAACAAAATATATATATATATATATATATATGAAAAAACATAAGGATAATGTGAAATACAATAAATTATATGATTTAAAAGAGTTCTTAAAAATATTATACACGTAAATAATTTTAAAAGAAGATACATACCTAGAAAAATATTTACATAAAGTTATATGAAAATAATAATATGTACCATAGTAAAAATAATTTAATATATGCCATATACATGTGAAAAAATGTTAGAAATAATTATATGTCAAAATATCCTTTGATTAGAATATGAATTATAAGGCTAACTTAATTTTATTATACATTATATACATAATAAAAAACAACTAATCACAAGTTTATTAAAATCTATTTATATATAGCTTTAAATAATAGATGCAAATTAAATATAAATACAAAATATATGTTTAATAATTATTTAAATAATACAAAATATGTGAGATTTTCCTTTTGAATAAAATATATGTTTAAAAATATTAATGTTTAAAATGTATTTAAATTATATGTATATAAACTATTTTTGTATATGTATAGTAAAAATTTAATTAATGTATATAACATGTGATTTCATTTTAGGAAAAAAAATACATATATATCACGTAAAAAAAAAGTTAAATATGTGCATAATAATTTAATGTTAATAACGTTTATGAAATAAGCCAATTATTATGAGGTATATACATGTGAAGACACCTTTAAAAATAGTAATACTTAAACAATCTTGGGAGTTAGAATATGAATTAAAATTAACTTAACTTTACTATAAGATATATATATATATATATATATATATATATAAATTTTAGACATATTTGAATGTTAAAATAACATAAAAAAATATGAATTTTAAAATTAACTTAATTTTATTATATATTATACATTTACTAAAACTTAAAAAACAATTAAATACAAATTTATTATAAAGCTATATATATATAATAAGAACAACAAGGCTTTAATAACATATGTAGATTAAACATAAATACTAACTATATTTAATAAACATTTAAATATATGGATGAATCCAAAAGAAATTACAGAATATCATGAAACTAATAGCATACACAAGCCAGAATGAATTATATTACAAATAGTACAACAATTATCACAATAATAGAATAAAAACAGAAAAGATTACAAAATTCAGCTATCAAAACAACAAAATATCACAATTAATGATTAAGCATGTAAAAAAAAAATACATGTGCAGTAAAATAAAAAAATAAGACTTAATTGAAACAAAATTGAAACAGGAGAAACAATTTACAAATGAAATAATTGAAAAACAGGATCAATGTGCCATGCGCACAAACATGCAGGGACCGAAATCGAAAATATCCCGCACCCAATAATATTACACTAAACCGCGGATCAAAGTAAAAAAAATAAAATTAGAAGGTCAAATTAAAAAAACAAAATAAATAAACAGACGCGCGATTGAAGGCTCCGCGCAAAGGGAAGGACCTAACGTGCAAATTGTCCATTTGAAAGAACAATGCGCGAATCCGGGTACTCCAATAGGCTAGCGCGCGGATCCTTAAAAGCATGGTCCAGCACCACATTTTTTACAATGAATTTAAAACCCTTTTTCATTCTTTTTTTTCCCAAATGCTGCCCATTTTCCAAACAAAGAACCACAGCCCCAAAATTAAAATTGCTAGGGTTCTTTACATCTGCTAGATTCACCATTTTGCTTGGCAATCGACAGTATACCACCATGAAGAGATCCATGCCACGTCCATGAAAATATTGCGAGGTACTTTCCTTTCTCTTTTATTTCGCAAAAACGTTTGAATCCCCTATTTTTCTCTCTTTATTTTTAAAAAAATCGAAATAAAAAAAAGAAAAGAAAAAAATAAACCCGAATTCAACGATGTTCGACCCTCGCCCGTATCCATATATGAGATGTAGGCTTTTATTGGTGTCGATTCAAGTGCCTTTTCTTTGTATTTCCATACCAAAATTATATGCTAATTAAAACGAAAGAAGAAAATGTTTGGGAAATCACCTTTAAAATTTTGGTAGCTTTTTCTTGTATTTTAGTATGGGTATATGCGTATAGCATGCTTCAACTTACAGGAGTGAAATCAATAGCCTCTTATAGCCTAATTTTTGGAATAAAAATACAATAAAATAAATACATAATTAGCTGTATTCTGTTAGTAATCCTTCTGGTATATTCTTTGTGCAGATTTGGCCGTACAGTGGAGGTGTGCGCGCGAGGAGCCACTCGTGGGAGTTCTAATTTCTGGCCTATTCTGGCACATTCCAGAAGCTCCTAGTGTTGCTAAAAATTTTGGGTGTATTGGGCCTCGAGTTTTAAGGCTAATTCTTATTGGGTTTAGGGACTTAGAATTTGGGCATCTGTTATGTAATCGGGGCCAAAGAATTTTGGAGCATTTGGTTAGAAAATGGGTTTATTAGAATTGGGTTTTATGTAAAGGGTTTTGGGGTATTTGTTTAATTGAGTTAGGTGTTTGTAAATGGACTTTTTGGACTATTTATTTTTGGACTTTTATTTGGGTTTATTTATTTGCAAATGGGCCCGGGCAAAATTGGTTAACTACAGCTGCCCCTCTTTGCTCATTAACGTGTAACAGGAATAAAGCAAAGACTTCAAAAGAACCAATTTTGCTCGGTCTTGTTAATTTCTGGCTTTTTAGCGCTTTTATTTTCCAAACACCTTTAGGAAGATG
Source organism: Gossypium longicalyx (assembly GCA_025698465.1). Lineage (NCBI taxonomy): Eukaryota > Viridiplantae > Streptophyta > Magnoliopsida > Malvales > Malvaceae > Gossypium > Gossypium longicalyx. Next base: position 28,046,250 of record CM047006.1, on the reverse strand, counting down.
AGGTTGGTAGGTTAAATCTACTCCATTGCCGATACATGGAGATAAGATTCACCATTTTTAATCTACAGTTTGCTTCTTTGCTACCTCAAGAAGATAAAACCTTTTTAACCTGCTCTCTTGCCACCTCAGAGAAATAAGGCTAGTGGTAAAATCGACTCCATTGCCGATACATGAAGATAAGATTCACCATTCTCGATCTGCTCCGCTGCAACTTCAGGGAGATAAAATCTTCAGTTCCCAGTCTGCTTCCTTGCTACCTCAGGAATATAAGACTCATTCTTCAACCTGCTCTCTTGCTACCTCAGAGAGATAAGGCTTGGTAATAAAATCTGTTCCATTGCCGATACATGGAAATAAGATCTTCAATTTTTAGTCTGTTTCCTTGCTACCTCAGGAAAATAAGACTCATTCTTCAACCTGCTCTCTTGCTACCTCAGAGAGATAAGGCTTGGTGGTGAAATCTGCTCTCTTGCCGATACGTGGAAATAAGATTCCATCTACGAAGATCTACTCCGCCGCAACTTCAGGGCGATAAAATCTTCAATTCTCAATCTGCTTCCTTGCTACCTCAGGAAGATAAGACTCATTCTTCAACTTGCTCTCTTGCTACCTCAGAGAGATAATGCTTGGTAGTAAAATCTGCTCCATTGCCGATACATGGAGATAAGATCTTCAATTCTCAGTCTGCTTCCTTGCTACTTCAGGAAAATAAGGCTCATTTTTCAACTTGCTCTCTTACTACCTTAGAGAGATAAGGCTTGGTGGTGAAATCTTCTCCATTGCCGATACATGAAGATAAGATTCCATCTCGCAAGGATCTATTCCATCGCAACTTCAGGGAAATAAGATCTTCAATCTTTACCAATGTTGCTACATTGCCTCAGGGGACCTATCTGTAGACTCCATTTTATATGCACATGCTTATGCCAAATAATTAGGATGCTATGATTGAAATGACCCAATGCTCCTAACTAAATGTGGTATGAATAATATATGCAAAAATGAGGATGATTCCATTTTAACAAATTAGGGCATCGTCACTCGTTGTTCATTAATATGTTGTTACTGATGCATTTGCTCAAACATCATCTTGAAGAAGTATCCCAAAGAAACAACCTATCTCGTCCGGCGAACTTGCCCCACTTTAATTCCAACGTCCCTTCTACTACTGCTTTTTGAGCCAAAACCTTGCCACTCATAGTTGAATTTTCCTCTTGGTCAATTTGCTACCTCACTCCTTAGGTGTTATAACTAAATGTGCATTTCTGCTCTCTGTATGAATACAAAATATCATTTCTTTTCCCTCAAGAAAATACCATCATCATTTGAACAAAGACCTCAAAAAGGCGATTTATCCAAATTTATCCTTGAACTTGGGCGTATTCTAAACAATTATCTCACTTTAGATTCTTGTATTATCTAGAAACTCCTAGAGTAATATGCAAAACTTCTATTGTGAAAACATCACTAGTTCATTCATCATTATGTCAATGCAACATGCTTGCAATCAAATCATAATAATAAACAAGAATGGAATTAATCTTGAGCTCAAAGTAAATTATCAAAAAAACAACCATGGCCATTAATTTGGGAATGCATATCTTAAAAAGAAGGGATAATTCAAAGATAACCAATTGGCTGAAAATGAAGACTAGGTACCCTTGTTATCGCAATCTGAGCTTCTCTGTACGAACTTCTCGAAGACCAATTCAAACTTGACATGTGTTTAAGAGATCAGAAGCACTTTGTCAATGCCACAAGATGCAACATATTCCCTTCATGGTTAATTCAAGTATATCAAGATCACAGCCTCCTCACTTTGAATCCATATTTGAGTCGCCCTTTTCGGGTTTTCAACTCAAATTCCTTTTGGTCACAAGGTGCCCTTTGCGGGTTTTCACATTGGCCTCTTTTTTTTCTCCTTTTCTTTATTTTTTATTAATGGATCTCAAAGTGCCCTTTGCGGGTTTTCACTTTGGCCCTTTCCATTTTTATTTGAGTTTCAAAGTGCCCTTTGCGGGTTTTCACTTTGGCCTCTTTTTTTTTTAGAGAGAATCTCAAAGCGCCCTTTGCGGGTTTTCACTGTGGCTTCCCTTCCTTCTCAAGTGTAGTACTTTTTGACTGAATCTGAGTTTACTGGATTAGGCAAATTTCTTCCATCCATTTCGGCCAGTATTAATGCACCACCGGAGAAAGCTTTCTTCACCACATAAGGCCCCTCCCAATTCGGCATCCATTTACCTCTAAAATCTTTTTGTATGGGAAGAATTTTCTTCAAAACCAAATCTTCTTCATGAAACTCTCTTGGGCGAAATTTTTTATCATAAGCCCGCATCATTCTTTTTTGATACATCTGTCCATGTTGAATAGCTTTTAGCCTCTTTTCCTCAATCAAATTCAACTGATCATATCGAGACTGTATCCATTCTACTTTATCTAATTTCAATTCTGACAAAACTTGGAGAGAAGGTATCTCTACTTCAATGGGCAAAACTGCTTCCATTCCATAGACCAATGAGAACGGTGTTGCCCCAGTAGAAGTTCTGACAGATGTTCGATAAGCGTAAAGAGCAAATGGCAACTTCTCATGCCAATCTTTGTAAGTTTCAGTCATTTTCCTCACAATCTTCTTGATATTTTTGTTAACTGCTTCCACTGCCCCATTCATCTTCGGACGATATGGTGACGAGTTATGATGTCTGATTTTAAACTGACTGCAGACCTCTGCTATTGTACTATTGTTCAAATTCAGTGCATTATCAGAATGATTTTCTCAGGCATTCCGTATCGACTTATAGTTTCTTTCTTTAAGAATCTGCTGACTGCTGATTTAGTTACATTGACGTATGATGTAGCTTCCACCGATTTGGTAAAATAATCAATGATCACAAAAATGAAACGATGCCCATTTGAAGCCTTTGGTGAAATTGGACCTATAACATCCATGCCCCACATGGAAAACGGCCATGGAGAAGTCATAACATGCAAAGGCGAGGGAGGCACGTGAATCTTATCACCATAAATTTGACATTTATGACATTTCTTGGCATAATTAATGTAGTCTCCTTCTATGGTTGACCAATAATATCCAAACCTCATAATTTTCCTGGCCATTGTGAACCCATTGGCGTGCGTTCCACAAACACCTTCGTGCACTTCTTCTAAGATTTTCTTGGACTCTACGGCATCCACACATCTCAAAAGTACCTGATACTTCCTTCTTTTGTATAGGATCTCTCCATCTAAAACATAATCGCAGGCAAGCCTTCTCAATGTTCTTTTGTCATTCTTTGTGGCTTGATTTGGATATTCACAGTTTCTCACATACCGCAATATATCCTGATACCAAGGATGATCATCTCTTTCTTCTTCTTCTATATTATAACAATAAGACGGGGCCTCATAAATACTCATCTGAATGAGCTTCACATCCTCTTGTCTACTTACTTTGATCATGGAAACCAAAGTAGCCAAAACATCCGCCATTTGGTTTTCATCACGCGGGAGATAATTGAAAGTAATATCATCAAACTCTTCAACTAACCCCAACACCAGCCTTCTATAATTGAGTAGCTTAGAATCTCTTGTCTCCCATTCACCTCGAAGTTGATAAATTACCAATGCCGAATCTCCGTATACTTCCAACGATTTGATCTTGCGCTCTATAGCTGCTCTGAGCCCCATGATACATGCTTCATATTCTGCCATATTATTTGTACAATCAAAATCCAATTTACATGTGAATGGATAATGATCTCCATCTGGGGATACCAGAACTGCCCCAACTCCATTACCCACAGCATTTGAGGCTCCGTCAAAATTCAATTTCCAACAGTGATCTTTTGTGTTGTCTTCTTCAGTAGCTGCTACATACACTATCTCTTCATTAGGGAAGTCAAAATTCAAGGGCTCATAATCCTCTTGGGCTCGACTAGCTAGAAAATCCGCTATTGCACTCCCCTTTATAGCTTTTTGACTCGTGTAAATTATGTCAAATTCTGAAAGCAAAATTTGCCACCTAGCCATCCTTCCGTTAAAGGCATTTGATTCCATCATATACTTTAAAGGATCCAATTTTGAGATTAGCCGAGTTGTATGATACAACATATATTGCCTCAATCTTCGTCTTTGTCCAAACCAAAGCGCAACACAAATTTTCAATTGGCGAATATCTTAATTCACACTCGGTGAATTTCTTCGAGGTAATATATCGCCTTTTCCTTTCTTCCGATTCATCATGTTGACCAAGCACGCATCCCATTGAATTGCCAAACACGGTCAAATACAATATTAACGGCTTTATCGAACTTGGGGTGATAACACTGGAGGACTTGACAAATATTCTTTAACTTTATCAAAAACCTTTTGACATTCATCATCCCATTCCCCTGGGTTATGCTTTTTAAGAAGACGGAATATAGGGTCACATTTCTCCGTTAATTGAGAAATAAACCGCGCAATGTAATTTAATCTTCCAAGGAAACCCGAACTTCTTTTTTGGGTGCGTGGTAGAGACAACTCCTGTATAGCCCGGACCTTATCTGAATCAATCTCAATTCTCTTCTCACTGACCACAAAGCCCAATAGCTTTCCGAATCTAGCCCCAAAAGTACATTTTGTTGGGTTAAGCTTTAACTGAAATTTCCTCAATCTCATGAACAACTTTCTCAACACCTGGATATGTTCCTTTTCAGTTCAAGATTTGGCTATCATATCATCAACATATACTTCGATTTCTTTGTGCATCATATCATGAAATAAAGTCACCATGGCTCTCTGATACGTCGCTCCAACATTTTTCAATCCAAATGGCATCACCTTGTAACAGAACGTGCCCCACAAGGTTATGAAGGTAGTCTTTTCCATATCTTTAGGATGCATCTTTATTTGATTATACCAGAAACCATCCATGAAGGAAAACAATGAGTAACCAGCCGTGTATTATCCACAAGTGTATCAATGTGAGGCAAATGGAAGTTATCTTTTGGGCTGGCCTTATTTAAATCTCTATAATCCACACACATTCGCACCTTGCCATTTTTCTTAGAAACAGGCACAACATTGGCTACCCATTCTGAGTACTTGATCACCTGAAGGAATCCTACATCAAACTGCTTTTTGACTTCCTCCTTGATCTTTAAGATAATATCTGGCCTCATTCGTGAAGCCTGCTGCCTTGAGCGGCTTGCAATCTCCTCTTATGGGAAGGCAATGCACCGCAACGTCAGGACTTAAACCAGGCATATCCTGGTATGACCATGCAAAAACATCTTTGAATTCCTGAAGTAACTCAACAAGGTCTCGCCTTGTCTCTTCAGCTATGCATGTTCCAATTTTTACAACTTTCCCCTCTTCCAAAGTCACCATGTCTACGGTTTCTTTGTGAGGCAAAATTTGCTTTTCCTCTTGTTCTACCATTCTTAACAAGTCCGGAGATAAATCACAATTTTTATCATCTTCAAAGTCCTGAGATCCCTCTAAACACATGTCTTGCTTAAATAGTGATTCTGAGTCAGTAACAACGTCGTTCATAACATTGATTTCTAAGGACCTATTATAGGCACAAAAATATACAAAGAATGAATGAATTTGGTAATTATTTCTTTGCATAATATGTTTATGAATAAAAGAATGATTGAAGAAAGAATCAAGATAATTATTTAGATAGAAAGAATAACACTATTGCTTGTGAAAAGAATAACATTTGCTCAAAATGATAGCAAAAAATGTACTTCATTGAAATAATGATGCTTGAACATGAGCCTATTTCACAAAGGAATCTTTATTGTTTCTAGGCTTAAAACAACAAGTTTGTTTCGAACATTACTCTGAGTAAGCTCTAAAAACTACAGGAAGATCCTCCGCGGTCCAATTGTCTAGAATGCTCCCAGGTTCATATGGACGAATATTTGACTAAATCCCCTCTTCAATTGTCCCTTCAAAAATGGCATTGATGTACATATTTCCCAATGCTTCTCCTATGACTTCCTTCTCTGGTACCCCTCGTTCAGGATAAATAATGCCCCCTGACACAAAAGATTTGGAAATGTGAGGAATTATCATGAGCTCCCACTTGATTTCCCCACCACTCACTCGTGCTCTTCTTCTTTCTCGCCTTCTTTCTAACTCCTTTTTCCTTTGCCTTGCATCTGGCTTGAACCCCAAACCAAAGCGATCCTGCTTGTCTTTCAACATTGGCACTACAATTCTTCCTTGAAGGCATCTTCCAACCCCTTTCCTGGCATAGCTCCCCGGCCTACCATTAATTGCAAACCCATCGTCGTAGTTTTTGACATTTTGACTCCATAATTCTACTTCCCTCGGTGATGTGAATGTTGCATTCACAAATTCCAAAGATCGGAAAGAACACTCAATGGCTTCCTCATCTGTTTCTACATACGCGCATCATCATTACTGTTTGCAATATATCTTCTTCAGCATTTATTGTTACCAACCGCCCTTCTGACACCAGCTTCAGCTTTTGATGTAATGATGAAGGTACTGCCCCTGCCGAGTGTATCCAAGGTCTTCCCAACAAGCAGTTGTAAGAGGGTTTAATATCCATTACTAGAAAATCTACCTCATACGTAGTTGGGCCAATTAACAAGGGTACCTCAATTCTCCCCATGACTCTTCTCTCTGTGCCATCAAATGCTCGTACTATGTTCTGACATCCTCTCATATGAGAACTATCCACAGGTAACTTGTTCAGTGTGGATAGAGGCAACACGTTCAATGCTGAACCGTTATCTACCAATACCCCTGACAGCGTGTACCCTTTACACCTAGTCGTTATATGTAAAGCTTTGGTAGATCCCATCCCTCCTAGCGGAATCTCATCATCATTGAAAAAGATAAAATTGTCTACACTTATGTTGTTAACAAACCGATCCAGCTTACTGACAGAAATATCGTTGGTTACATATGTCTCATTTAGCACCTTCATCAATGCACTCCGATGCACCTCTGAACTCAGGAGTAGAGCCAATATAGATATGCGGGCCGGCTGTTTACGCAATTGTTCCACCATACTGTACTCGCTATGTTTCAGAAATTTCACGAATTCCTTAGCTTCTTCTTCCTTCACTGGTTCATTAACAGGCACATCAAGTTCAACTGCTTTTTCTTTCTTTTGCTCAACTAGCACCTCTCTTTCTTTCACCGGTTCTGTTCGGGTATCATATCGCCTTTCACTGCGCGTGTGAGAACCTATATTTTGATCTTCCTTTAACGGGCTCTTCTTTCCCGGGATTGTCACATTACAATCATAGTTCCAAGGGACCTGTTTACTATCTTTGTAGGAAAAAACCGCTGGCTTCTGAATTATAATCTTTGGCGCCATTTGAACTCCTGCTTCATTCTTAGGACGCGAGATAATGACCACAAGATAATTGACTTTTGGACTTGATGTGGACTCTGACGCACATATATACTCCTCCTCATTGATCTCCTTATAAAACTCCATTTCCTTACTGTCCATCAGGTTCTGTATAACAGCTCTGAATTCTTCACATTCCTGAATTCTGTGTCCTTCTTTATGATGATACTCACAATAATTTTCCATCCCATTATCATTTCCTTCTGTGCTTGAAGTAATTAATCCCCTTCTTAACATCTCTTTCCAGACTCGTCTCAAAGGAGTCTTTACTTCTGAAACATCCCTCTTGGTCCTTTTTCCAATACCTCCCTCTATTGCATTTACCCCGCCATCAGTATGATTAGGCAGTGGATTTTCGGTATTGGGTGTATTATCGAATTTTACAATGCCCATTTGGATAAACCTCTCAACCAGTTTCTTGAAAGTGGTACAATTTTCTATCGAATAACCCACAATTCCTGCGTGATACTCACATTGGGCATTAGCATCGTACCATTTAGGGAACGGGGGTTGTATTGGCTTCAAGTAAAAAGGTGCCACTACATGTGCATCGAACAAACTTTGATACAATTCTTTGTACGTCATAGGAATTGGTGTAAATTGAATCTTCTCATTATTCTGCCTGGTCCCTGACTCTTGACGTGATGAACCCTGACCAGCAGTTGTTGCCTTTGGTTGACTCACGGTAATAGACTTCGAATATCCCATGTTTGTATTGTTTACCTCATTCTCTTTCTTGCGTGGCATAGACTTTTTAGCACTTTCTCCTGCATCTATCCTTCCATTTCTTATGGCATTTTCAATCATTTCTCTGTCATGACCACATCAGTAAAACTTCTCGTGGCACTTCCCAAAGATATGTGTTATAAGCGGGGCCTTTAAAGTATTAATGAAGAGCATCGTGGTTTCCTTCTCCAATAGCGGTGCATTTGAACTTGAATAGCCATTTCCCTCCACCTCTGTGCATCTTTGCTTAAAACTTTCATTTGGCTTTTTTCCATATTCTGCAGAGTAATTCTATCGGGAGTTATATCATCACATACATTTGTATTGCTTCATGAATGCACTGTGCTAAATCTCTCCATGAACTAATTCTTTTTTGATTCAATTGATTGTACCATTTAGCAGCTACTCCCACCAAGCTATCTTGGAAGCAATAAATCAACAATTGATCATTATGAACGTACCCTGTCATCCTTCTGCAAAACATAGTGATATGAGCTTCAGGACAGCTCATTCCATTGTATTTCTCAAATTCTGGCATCCTGAACTTGTATGGCAGTACTAAGTCTGGGACCAAACTCAAATTTTTTGCATCAATTCCCGGGTGCTTATCAATACCTTCCATTGCTCTAACTTTTTCCTCCAACCATTTACACCGTTCTTCTAACTGCCTTTGTGATTCTGCCTTGGCTCTCTCCTCTTTTGCAACTTCATCCAAATCAGGGACCATTGGATTGTTTGAGTTGTTACCAGGATTATAACCTGAACTAGCTTGAAAATTCATTGGTATTGAAACCTCGACCTGAAACTGCTGAGGCCTAATCGTAACAGATGGCTTCTGTAAATTAACCTCAGGTTGTGTCTGCACATGTATAGGAGTGAAACCAGGAGGATATTGAGGGTCTTCATTACTTTCTCCTATATTATCCATAGGACTTTTTCCTTTATCCACTCTTCCCATCAACAATTGGGATAACTGACTCATCATCTCTCTTTGGGATTTCATTATCTGTTTCTTTCATCTCTTCTTTGAATCTTAACCATTTGCTCTTGCATCTGTGATTGTATTTCCTCTTGCATATCCTTTTGCATTTGTTCTAACTTTTTCAGTCTTTTGTCCATTAACTTAGTCTTTTTCCTGCATCAGTAGGGATGCATATTTGGTGTATTTTGGTTGGTTTCAGTTATACGAAATAATTTTTAATTAATTAGAATCTTATTATGATATTTAATGCATATGATGTAATGTAATGCAAATGCATGAATACAAAGGAGGCATCAATTCTGATTCAATTCCTTTTAGAAAATTTCACTAGAAAATAAAACTCTTTACATAAAACTGAGTTACAAATACAACTTCGCCCTAACACTCAGGGCCTTAATTTTCCTAAGTAATGAAGCTAGTTCCTGTCCCCTGTCTGACTCAACTCGTACTTCACACTTAAAACGTCCACCTGTACTGCCAAGGATTGCAAGTAGTCAGCTACTTCTCGAATTTGTGTTATGGCTTCTCCCATGACGTGGTCCCTGTTTCTCACTTGGTTTTGAGAGTAATGAAGCTGATTCTTCCATTGCTCTTCGTTTACCTCCAAGAACTCAATCCTCATTTCACAATTACGCAATGTCGCTTTTCAGTTCTTCTATTTTTCCTTTCATCTCCTCGATCTTACTTAAACTTACTTTCAACTCTGTCACGAGTGCGATTAGGTATAAACACAGAGATCTCTCAAGTTCGGCTACTCTGGCTCTTAATTCATCTTTTCCGTTCCTACTCTCCAATAAACTTTTTTCCAAGGCTTCATTCCGAGCTTGAGCCTCCTGGAATTTCTTTTCCCATTGATCTGCCTTAGCCCTTTCTTCCCGAATCTCCTGGCGCCACTGTTCCGAAGTCTTTCCTAGCCCAAAGATCCTCATTGATAATCATGACTTCTTATAATCTGTTTTCAAACTTTCCAAATCCTCCTCAACTTTACCCTTCCTTTTCTGTAGCTTTTCTGCCTCTGACTTTTGAATCTCCACTTCTAACTTCAAGTGCATCTTTTCTTCTTCCAATTGTTCAATTTTCTTCCCAAACTCAAAACTCTTCTTCTCAAAATCCTGCTTTATAATTTCCAACTCCGACGGGGTAATTTGTAACCGTTCCTCAATCGGCCGAGCGCTTTCCAAACTTGGTTTAGGAATATTGTCATTGACCCTTTTCCTAAACCATCCATTATATTCGGGTGTTACCATAGAACCAACAGTCAGCCTTTTCATCCAGTGCATCTGCCTCCAAGCATCAGACAATTCTCGAACTTTCTTCTTTTAATGGTCTCCTTTATATGGAAGTTCACACTGAGCCAACCCATACGTTGCAGGTGTGAACTACCTCGATTTATATTGTCTTAGTGCAAGTAAAGGAGTATATCCAGTAGCTCCCCAGATTCCTAACAATGGCACCCAATTATAACTCTCACATCGATACAAAATTTCATCAGGAACCATCCAGAAAGCCCTCTACTCTACATCATCTTCCTTGAGATTTTGGAGAATTTCCATCCATTTCTCTTCCGAAATATCATCTCTCCTTTGTATCGCTATCTCCTCTCTTAACGGGGAGTAACCTTCGGAGAAAACTCGATACGATACCTTATCTACTTTTTCAAAAATGCCGTGAAACCATACCATTAACAAGCGTGTGCGCAGCCAATAAATAGACCTTTCCCGCCTTTTCGGTACATGCTCAAAGATCTAAGCGTCTCGGCTAATATTGCAGGTACAGGTGTGACTCCTTTCTCGAGACGATCAAACAAATCAGTTACTGCCTCATCAACATGTCTTAAAACCTTAGGAAAAATCACCAATCCATAGATACTTAAGGCAAAGATTTCAACCCTTTTCTTTTCATCCGGATGTGTCAAAATCAAATCTCTCAAATGTTCCCAGGGAATACACTTACTATCCCATACGTTTGAATTGAGCGGTGATCCAAGATTCACTCATCCCCGAAATATTTACCAGCCTCTTCGCAAAAGTTTGACCATTAGTAACCTTAGCATAAATTTTCCTAACTTGGGCCTTTGGACTCCTCAACAAAGTAGTGTATTCTTCTAAGGTAGGAACCAAATCTACTTCTCCAAAGGTGAAACAATTATAAGCAGCATTCCAAAATTGAGCCATACCTCGGAACAAATGTTTATCCACCTTAACATTAAGCAAGTACGGTATATCACCATAACTGTGGTAGAACAACTATTTAGTGCCCTCATCCCAACTAGTCCATATATCCTTCAACTCCTACGGCTCGTTACGTGTTACAATGATGTAGGTAAAATTCTGCGCAACTCGATGTGTATCCTTACGTCAAGCTATCCCTTTCTCGGTTTGCAACTTCTCGGACCATGCACGGACGGCCGCATTATCCTCAATTTTACTAAGAAATTCATTCTCCATGTTAAACTTTCTAACTTAGCAATCGAATACGAACCAACACCTCTTTTAGTATGCAATGTCATGCAAAACACAATCAAAATAAAGCACAAGTTAGTGTCAAATATGCGCAATAAAACACAAGTATAACAACAAAAATAATCATAACACACAAATGGGTAATAACTAAGGTTCAACGCGGCTCTACCTAAAGATAGTTCTTAAGGTTCACTATATGAAGCTCGGTTCTAGAGTAAAGGTACCCGAACCAGTAGATTCCTCAATCTTCACCCATTATAGGCTCATATAGATTGAGTTCGGTTCAGAGGAATACATTTCCCTATGACCATGCGGAGATGAAAATCTCACGGAATCATAGGTACGGATGTATTCCGGAAGTAATCCACTAGCCCATACGAAGGTGAAAACCTCACGAAAGCATAGTTTCTTACTCCCACTTAATAGGTATAACCACAACGGTCATGCAATGAAATGCCATATCTATTAGACAAGACTCGAAACACAACCATCACACAAACAAATGCAATTAAAAGGATCATATATTTTTTCAAAACAAATTTTCAATTAAAAGGACAGTAAACATTCAATTTTATGGCCTGACTCTCTTTGTTCAGTCCCCAGTGGAGTAGCCAAGCTGTCGAAACCATGTTTTTTTATTTTTAAAGCAATGGGGATCGACTTTAAAAACCGAGTGTGGATTCGCCACCAATCTTTTGATTTAGGTGTGATTGGATCACCTATTAAAATGCTTTATTTAATGAAAAAAAACAAAGTAAATTTGGTTTAGAAAAAACGGGTTGGAGTCGATTCACGTATGAGGAAGGGTTAGCACCCTCATTACGCCCAAAAAGCCGGTACCAAATTGATTTGATCTGTGTCTTAAAAATTTAAAAAAATTTGAAATATATAAAAATGTTTAAATAGTTCGAGTTGGTGATCGAAAATCTCGTTCCAAAGATATGCGGTTTCATACCCAGTACGATTGGATATGATCCCTTATATCTTTAAGATGCGATCAATTTTCGACTTTTGAAAAATTATAAAAGAGGTTATCTAAATATTTGGTTCTTCGAGAAAGTGATACCCAGTACGATTGAGCACGACTCTCCCAAATTCACCAAACACTAGATATTGCCTTATTTCGAAATTTTGAATAACAAAAATTTAGAAATCCATTTAAAAACATGTTTACTCATTTTAAAATTAATGAAATATTTAATGCATTGCAAAAAAAAAAAAAACATATGGAACAATATACTCAAAATACAAATAACCTTATCTAATAATCATTGTACAAAGAAAATCTATAAGCATGGATAATGGATAATAAAATATCATACATAATCATAACACAAAATAAAATGACGTACAAAAGTATGTATGAAACAAAATGAAGAATTATATTACATAAATAAGTTGAAAAACTTGGGATATATATATTTATTGAAACAGTTATCATAACTTTCAAAGTTCAAATCAAATCATGCATAAAATATTTAAAACATAAATTTATTCAAAAATTGATAATTCACAAGATAATTTAAATAATTTATTAAATATGAAGGAATAACAATACATGATATAAAATAATATACAAAGTAAGTTTATGAAACCTTTATATACAAATAAGTATTGAGTATAAAAAAAATAAAATTAATGATGTATAAAAATGAAGTAAATATATGAATTATATAAGTAACAAAAAAAATATATATATATATATATATATATATATATGAAAAAACATAAGGATAATGTGAAATACAATAAATTATATGATTTAAAAGAGTTCTTAAAAATATTATACACGTAAATAATTTTAAAAGAAGATACATACCTAGAAAAATATTTACATAAAGTTATATGAAAATAATAATATGTACCATAGTAAAAATAATTTAATATATGCCATATACATGTGAAAAAATGTTAGAAATAATTATATGTCAAAATATCCTTTGATTAGAATATGAATTATAAGGCTAACTTAATTTTATTATACATTATATACATAATAAAAAACAACTAATCACAAGTTTATTAAAATCTATTTATATATAGCTTTAAATAATAGATGCAAATTAAATATAAATACAAAATATATGTTTAATAATTATTTAAATAATACAAAATATGTGAGATTTTCCTTTTGAATAAAATATATGTTTAAAAATATTAATGTTTAAAATGTATTTAAATTATATGTATATAAACTATTTTTGTATATGTATAGTAAAAATTTAATTAATGTATATAACATGTGATTTCATTTTAGGAAAAAAAATACATATATATCACGTAAAAAAAAAGTTAAATATGTGCATAATAATTTAATGTTAATAACGTTTATGAAATAAGTCAATTATTATGAGGTATATACATGTGAAGACACCTTTAAAAATAGTAATACTTAAACAATCTTGGGAGTTAGAATATGAATTAAAATTAACTTAACTTTACTATAAGATATATATATATATATATATATATATATAAATTTTAGACATATTTGAATGTTAAAATAACATAAAAAAATATGAATTTTAAAATTAACTTAATTTTATTATATATTATACATTTACTAAAACTTAAAAAACAATTAAATACAAATTTATTATAAAGCTATATATATATAATAAGAACAACAAGGCTTTAATAACATATGTAGATTAAACATAAATACTAACTATATTTAATAAACATTTAAATATATGGATGAATCCAAAAGAAATTACAGAATATCATGAAACTAATAGCATACACAAGCCAGAATGAATTATATTACAAATAGTACAACAATTATCACAATAATAGAATAAAAACAGAAAAGATTACAAAATTCAGCTATCAAAACAACAAAATATCACAATTAATGATTAAGCATGTAAAAAAAAAATACATGTGCAGTAAAATAAAAAAATAAGACTTAATTGAAACAAAATTGAAACAGGAGAAACAATTTACAAATGAAATAATTGAAAAAAGCAGGATCAATGTGCCATGCGCACAAACATGCAGGGACCGAAATCGAAAATATCCCGCACCCAATAATATTACACTAAACCGCGGATCAAAGTAAAAAAAATAAAATTAGAAGGTCAAATTAAAAAAACAAAATAAATAAACAGGACGCGATTGAAGGCTCCGCGCAAAGGGAAGGACCTAACGTGCAAATTGTCCATTTGAAAGAACAATGCGCAAATCCGGGTACTCCAATAGGCTAGCGCGCGGATCCTTAAAAGCATGGTCCAGCACCACATTTTTTACAATGAATTTAAAACCCTTTTTCATTCTTTTTTTTCCCAAATGCTGCCCATTTTCCAAACAAAGAACCACAGCCCCAAAATTAAAATTGCTAGGGTTCTTTACATCTGCTAGATTCACCATTTTGCTTGGCAATCGACAGTATACCACCATGAAGAGATCCATGCCACGTCCATGAAAATATTGCGAGGTACTTTCCTTTCTCTTTTATTTCGCAAAAACGTTTGAATCCCCTATTTTTCTCTCTTTATTTTTAAAAAATCGAAATAAAAAAAAGAAAAGAAAAAAATGAACCCGAATTCAACGATGTTCGACCCTCGCCCGTATCCATATATGAGATGTAGGCTTTTATTGGTGTCGATTCAAGTGCCTTTTCTTTGTATTTCCATACCAAAATTATATGCTAATTAAAACGAAAGAAGAAAATGTTTGGGAAATCACCTTTAAAATTTTGGTAGCTTTTTCTTGTATTTTAGTATGGGTATATGCGTATAGCATGCTTCAACTTACAGGAGTGAAATCAATAGCCTCTTATAGCCTAATTTTTGGAATAAAAATACAATAAAATAAATACATAATTAGCTGTATTCTGTTAGTAATCCTTCTGGTATATTCTTTGTGCAGATTTGGCCGTACAGTGGAGGTGTGCGCGCGAGGAGCCACTCGTGGGAGTTCTAATTTCTGGCCTATTCTGGCACATTCCAGAAGCTCCTAGTGTTGCTAAAAATTTTGGGTGTATTGGGCCTCGAGTTTTAAGGCTAATTCTTATTGGGTTTAGGGACTTAGAATTTGGGCATCTGTTATGTAATCGGGGCCAAAGAATTTTGGAGCATTTGGTTAGAAAATGGGTTTATTAGAATTGGGTTTTATGTAAAGGGTTTTGGGGTATTTGTTTAATTGAGTTAGGTGTTTGTAAATGGACTTTTTGGACTATTTATTTTTGGACTTTTATTTGGGTTTATTTATTTGCAAATGGGCCCGGGCAAAATTGGTTAACTACAAGTATTTATAACCATATAATCGGTTTGGTGTATTATCATGTGTATATATATCCTTATTACATTTATTTTTAACAATTTAAATGATCTATCTATTAATTGGTGTGTATAAAATTTAAATACAAACTTTAGTATTTGTCTTACTTTTATAAAATTAATAATTGAAATTGATGTCATGAGTCAAGTAATACCAACTCAAACCTACATACATACATACATACATACATACGTACATACATACATATATACATACATACGTACATACGTACATATGTACATATGTACATACGTACATACATACATACGTACATACATACATACATACATACATACATACGTACATACATACATACATACATACATACGTACATACATACATACATACATATACATACATACATACATACATACATATATACATACATACATACATACATACATACATACATACATACGTACATACTTATGTATATGTACATATATATATATATATACGTATGTATATACGTGCATACATATGTACATACATACATACATACATACATACATACATACATACATACATACATACATACATACATACATACATACATACATACATACATACATACATACATACATACATACATACATACATACATACATACATACATACATACATACGTATGTACATATATACGTATACGTACGTATGTACATATATACGTATACGTACGTATATATGTACATACATACATACATACATACATACATACATACATACATACATACATACATACATACGTATGTACATATATACGTATACGTACGTATATATGTACATACATACATACATACATACATACATACATGGATGTGAGTTTAAGTGCAAGTTATTAGTGTGAATTTAGGTGAGAAATGAAGCTAGAAATGACTTTATTTTTGTCCATACGGGCAGACACACCGGCGTGTGTCTAGACCATGTGTGACACACGGCCAGGTACATAGGCGTGTAGTTAGGCCGTGTGTCCCCTGCACCTTAATTTTGAGGTACAGAATACTCAGAATTGAGCAAACAGATAGAGATACGGGCGTGTATCTCAGCCGTGTGTGCTACACGGCCTAGAGCACGGGTGTGTGTCTTGGCCATGTGAAACTTGCACTTAATTTCGAATTGAATAATTAAACCACACTGCCTAGCACACAAGCGTATGGCACGGCCGTTTGCACAAGTTAGAGAGTTACACGGGGTTGAACATGGCCTGCAGTACGGTCGTGTCCTAGGGTCACACAGGCGTGTCCCTTGGACAACACGGGCGTGTGAGTCCTGCACCTTGAAAATTTTTTGAAATATCGTGAGAAATTCTTAGAGTTCCCGATTAATTCCTGACTCGATTCTAATGCTCGTTTTGGGTCTCGAGGGTCCATTTAAAAGGACAATATGAATAATCTCGATTAATGAATAGAAATTTATCTGAAAATGTTCTGAAAGTTTTGATAATGCTCTAAAACCCTATTCTTACGACAGATACAAGTTAGGGGTGTTACATGGTGAATGGTAGTTTGTGAACTGGTAATTTGTGTATCATATGCTTGATAAATTGAAATTGATATGCTTATGGTTTTAGGTACAATGATGCTTAATTGAAAGTGACCATTAGGGTGATTTATGAATGTAAATTTGGTATGAAAGTGTTTGAATTGTTTTGACACATGAGTGTCTTATGTTTGATGGTATGGATTTAGCATGAATTAGGCTTGGTTATGCTTGATTTGAATTCCTATTTATGCCTTGTTTGGTGTCATTTGGTTTGGTGTAGATGTATACAAATTTGGGTGGCAAGATGGCTTGGTAAATAGCCTATTTTTGTCCACACGGGCGTGTGTTTTAGCCGTATATGACATACAGTCAGGTTACACGGCCATGTATCCCCTGGTGTTGAATTGGAAATAAAGCCAATATGCTCCACACGGCCCAGCACACGGGCGCATGACTTGGCTGTGTGGCATAAGTCAGTATACCTTACAGGTTTGGCACAACCTAGCATACGGCCTGACACACGGGCATGTAAGGCCATTTCGCAGGGCACACGAGCTGGTTACACGGGCGTGTGGTTGGCCGTGTTGCTCAAGTCAGATAGTTACACGGGGTAGGACACGGGCTGGGACACAGCTATATGATCCCATTTCGAATATCTATATGGCCTACGATACGGGCATGTCTTTGGCCATATGAGACACATGGACTGGTCACACAGGTGTGTATTCCCTGTATTTTGTAAAAAAAAATTTAAGTGTTCCAGAAATTTCATAAGTTATCGATTTAGTCCCGAACCAACCTGAATGCATGTTTAGGGCCTCGTAAGCTCGTATTAGGGACAATTTGAATGATGTTGAATGATGATTACGTGAAATTTGAAAATGTTTGTGAAATGTATGTTTAATTGTATAATATGTTCGGTAATGCTCCGTAACCCTATTCCGGCGTTGAAAAAGGGTGAGGGGTGTTACATAATATTTTAGTCATATTAGTCTATTTAAAAGGTATTTGTAACCCTATTTAGCGAGTTGACAGAATATCTTTTACATGAGATTTGATGAAGAGTTTTCAAGAGAGCTTTGTATTCAGGTTTTACATTTAGTATATTTAGGTTTATTTTCTCCATATTATACTCTCGTTTGTTTACTTATTTAGTAAAAAGTCAAAGCCTCCTTTGCCAGTGGTTTTTATCCTCTTCGAAGGAGTTTTACACATAAAATATTTGTGTTTCATCTTCTCTATTTTACTATCTATCTCATTATTTAGACGGGTAGATCCCCAACAATGGTGATGATATTATAGCATTGCTTGTTAAGTATTTATAACCATATAATCGGCTTGGTGTATTATCATGTGTATATATATCCTTATTACATTTATTTTTAAAATTTTAAATGTTCTATCTATTATAATTGGTCATGTATAAAATTTAAATACAAACTTTAGTATTTATCTTACTTTTATAAAATTAATAATTGAAATTTATATCACTAGTCAAGTAATACCAACTCAATTAAGAAAATATTAAAATCCTATTTCAGTCTGGTTTGACATGGAATGAATTTATAATCATGAAATCAACTCAATTATCATATCATAGATTATAAATTGATAACCCTATTTTTAAAAGAAAAATTATAGGGTAACTATAGAATTTAAAGTTTTATATTGTAACACCCCAAACCCGGCCTAGAAGTTAGGCCCGAATTCGACGTGTCACATTGAAGCGCTACTGTAAAAGTCATGTTTTAACTAACATATTTCTTAGTGTTTAAAAAGTATTTTTGTTATAGATTAAAGTGAATGGAAGCTGTGCACCAGGTAGGATGCTGGAAAAGAGGAGGTGAGTCAATTAGACTGCTTAAGTACCAAGCTCTCCATGGATCCACTCCTAGACATGCACACAACCATTGCCACACTTTAACTGAATGATTGTTCAGGAAAAACCATTTTGTTTTAAGCCATTGAAAGCACTTGTTAATTTTTTTAAAACATTTTCGTTGCGGAAGCTTTGTCTTGTTTCACGATATTTTGAAATCAGATAATTTCTTTTAAAAATGCGCCCTAGAGCTATTCAATCCGAAACCTTTAAATCCATATCATGCCTAAGCTAATAATCATACTAAAGCAATTAAAAATCATTAAAGCGGCCTTATTACAACTTAAAACCCGAAAACATAAAGGAAGTAATCTAGAATAAAAGTGAAGGCATAAACACTTATTTTAAACAGTCCACATGACCACTCTGAATCCCCTCCGGCTCCAAGTCTCCACATCAAGACTCACCTGCAAAGATAAGGAAAGGGGGGTGAGTTTGGAAACTCAGTGTGCAACAAGCCCCTTTCAGAGCCCAAACTAATACCAGCATACTGGGCCGAAGCCTTTCGTTTAACGGTTACTGGGCCGAAGCCTTCTCATTAATCATGTCACTGGGCCGAAGCCTTTACTTTAATCGGTATGGCCCATAGGCCCATTTCAATATCACATATAATACCAATGAATGTATGCAAGCCCATTTGGGGAGACTACACAACCCACCATCCGCTACTCTCCACCCGTACCGACCAAGCTCTCCATGTGGGGAATAACTCAACCCACCCAACCAAACTCTCCACTGGCAGCATAGCTGCTTTATCATATAACTGGAGGCCTAGCCTCTTTAATAACTGGGGCAAAGCCCTTTTTGATAAACCTGGGCAAAGCCCTTTTCCGATCAGGGCAAAGCCCTTTTTGCACTTCCTCCATTTATATCAAACCCAACCCATGCATATAATGAGTATATCATGTGCATCTCATAACATATCATGTGCATATCATGTCATATCATGTATATCAAAATCTCATGCATCATATTCATAATTAAACCCTAGGGGTATAATGGTCATTTTTACCTAGGGCACAATAGTCATTTTCCATATTTTAGGGGTAATTTCGTAAATTTACCAAATATTATGGGTTTTCCATGATCATTAACAATTATCAACATTCTCAAGTGTTTAAACAGTGATTTTAACGCACTTTATCAAATTAGGGCTTTTGGGCCCAAAACCCCTAATGGGCTCCACGAATATCGATTTAGCCCTTTTAGCCCACTTAACCCAATTTTTACAACAGATCTAACCGTGTTAACATGCAATTTATCCAAGTTCCATTTTCTATCAATTTTACCCAAATGGGCCAGGAAGCCCATTGGGCCCAATTTCAGCCCATTGAGGCCCAACTTATCGTCGTGCACAGAATTGCGCTCTTACCTGTTCCATCGATCCAAACACCGATCATATCGTTTTTATCGCATCTAAAACCACATGCAAAATCTCAAGTTCCCGAAATGCTAGAATTTTGGCATTTTGGCTTTTCTGCGAATATTAGCCTAAGCTACTACGAGGGTTTGTTACACACCTGTTTTGTGACGACTGCCACTGAGATCCCTTACGATGTCCTACAATTTATTACCACAATTCTTAGATTGCAAACCACAATAACCAATCCCAATATTCACCTACCATATTCGAACTATGCCCCTAAAGCC
The DNA here is from genome assembly GCA_025698465.1 of Gossypium longicalyx. Taxonomy (NCBI): domain Eukaryota; kingdom Viridiplantae; phylum Streptophyta; class Magnoliopsida; order Malvales; family Malvaceae; genus Gossypium; species Gossypium longicalyx. The sequence goes on along the minus strand of CM047006.1, from coordinate 28,025,410 downwards.
TTTAGAATCTTACCTTTTTGCCGAAAATCGATGACTAGATTTAAGTCTAGTTGTTCCAAAGATCCAAGCCTTCGATCCAACCTCTAGAAGACACTAAACACCAAAAGAAATTGTCAGTTAAAGACCCTTAAAGCCCTATGCCCAAATCGACAGCCTCCCTAGATTTTAGGGACTTCGGCTTTTTCTAAATTGTAAAATAAGACTAGATCTGAGGTGATGAGCACTTACCACCTATTCGTCTTTGATTTCTACGCAGATCTGATGCAGATCTATCCTCTAAATGATAGTAGAACTCGAATCCAGGAGATCTGAAGTTTCGGCTATAAGTCCCTAAATCTATGGTACTTCGGCTTTTTAAGTGATGAAAAAGATGACGATTTGAGGCTATAACTTTGAAGTAATGTTGCCGACAGATACTAAGGGTTTAGATAAGATGAAAGTTAATCAAAAGAAACAAAAATAACTGAAGGATTTTGGCTTGGAGAAATCGGCACAAGAAGTGAGTTTTCGGGATTTCGACTTTTATGACGATCGGCTATGAAGGTTTTGTGGAGGATAGGATCGATAGAGGAGGTGAGTAAGGTGATCAGAAGGTTTCGGCTAGAAGAAAAAGTAAAAAAGGAAGAACGAAAATGGAGGAAAAAGAGAGGAAAAAGAACTCGGAACCAAGGAGAAGGAATTTGCGTTTTCGGCTTTTATGAGAACTTAGAAGGGATGAATGACAGTGAAAGCTTTCAGGTGGCTAACCCTAATTCTCTAAGATAGAAAAATAAAAGAACCTAACCCTAATATCAACTAAAAAAATCGACCCAACCTCCCTAAGGCCCTTGCCGAAATTCACTTAAGTGATCACATGCCCGGCACATGCCTAAAATTAAAAAGTAACAGTATGCCTACCTTGCAACTTGAACCCTGGAGCTTTAATTCCTTCCCAGGTGCCATTTTTTTAGGAACTTAGTGGCGCCACCTTGCCACTTTACCAATGCCTTATTTGTGTCATAATTTACCACCTCAATTTTAAAAGCCCATATCGCCAGAACCCTCTTTCTCCAAAATTAAAAATTCAAGAATTGCCTCGAATTAAATTTACTCTTGGGCCTTTTTCCCACACCATAACCCTTCGTAATTTATTTAATTACATACTAAATAATAATAATAATAATAATAATAATAATAATAATAATAATAATAAGAATTAAAACATCCAAATTGTTCGGGCCGTCTTCTACCCGAACCTAGACTCAAGGCCCATTACTCCTAGGCCCAAAAATCGGGATGTTACATATATGATATTTTTATAATGGCATAATGATTTATTTACCCCTCCAACTTTACAAAAAAAAAATATTTCAACTTTCCATTTAATCTTTCGTCTCTTTTAGTTTTTTAATTTTTTTTATCAAATCACTCCAAAATGAATGTAAAATAACGTTTGTGAACTTTCTTAATGTGACATACATGTGAATTGCCATAAGAATGACACATTAACATTTAATTAATTTCTTAAAATTTTAAAATTCAAAAAGAAATTATAAAAAGTTATTTTTAAAAATTAAAATTATTTAAAAAGTATAAAAATTATAATTTTTAAATTTTTAAAAAATTATTTAAATGTTGATGTGTCTTCCCCGTGGCTGTCCACATATATGCCACGTCACTAAAGTTAACATTCTATCTATTTTAAAGTGTTTTGACAAAAAATACAAATTAAAAATCTAAAAGAAAAAAAATTGAGTGAAGAACTAAAATAATTTTTTTTATAAAATTAAAATCCCAAATAATCATTATCCATTTTATAATTTATTTCTAAAAAGAAATTAACCCATTACTTTAAACCTACAAATTATTATATAATTTCTCAATATCTTGCTCTTTAAATTAGCTTTACTTTTTAAATATAAAATTTATGCTCACATTATGGGTATCACAATTTATAATGTATAACACATACTAGCTTATGATACATTCACTCTTTGAATAAAAATAAAAAAAATTATTTAAAAATAATAATGTTATGCTTTTAGAAAAAGTAAATGAGGTATCTAAATATATTTGTTTGATTGAAAACTTTCATCTTATAATTAGTTATTTTTCTTAATAGTTGGTGGTAGGTAGAGTTGCTCATGATCAGGTTGTCGGTTTAGGCTCGAAGGCGCTCCAGAAGAAAGAGAGGATTTGGACAAAAATATGAGGCCCGAAAAATAGTCTTGGATAAAATTAAATCTTGTTTTCTGTATGGGTTGGGTCTTGGGCAAGTTTTTTGGCCTGAACCCAACCAACTTGTCCAAAATATATTGTATTATAAAAATAAATTATATTAATTATATATATTAAATAATAATTATATATATTTATATTGAATACCTAAATAACCCAACTCAAAATATAAAATTTTAAAAACTATATTTAATACAATAAAATATTTATTATATTTATGTTAGTGTTTATTAATATAAATACTTTTTTAATGTGTTAGAAAACATTAATTTTAGTATTTTTAGTGCATTTAGTGTAGTATATATATATTTTAAAATTTATGTTAGCATGGGCTCAAATCCCTCGTAATTTTTCTAACCGAATTGGTGTTTGATTGATTCGTGACACCAACTTAGTCAGGAGCTTAAATAATAATAAGAAATTGTATCACACGTGTATGCGTGTGGAAACTACGTATTTACAATACAAGAGTGTATGTAAAAATAACATACAATAAATAATTAAATGTATGGCTTGAAACTAATTAACAATAACACATGCAATATGCACATTATTAAAATGAAAAAAATGTAACACTCCAAAAATCATAGTGTCATATCAAAATGAAATATAAGTGGACTACTGTACAAATTGCCATGCTAACATTGTTTAAAAACTAATGTTTTACTCTTCATTCCCGTTAAAGAAACGATTGAACTCTTTTTAAAAGGTTAATTATTAAGTTTAACTAAAAATGAATAATAATTAATTTAACAAAAAAATATAACTAAATTTGAAATTATACCACTATTATTAACAAAGTTTTTCCCTTCACTTTATTATATGATAATCACATGTAAACATCAATTCCAACAACTATATAACTCATTACAACTACCTTAGCAGTATATAGTAAACAACTACGAGGCAAAAACGCAAATTTTTTTTAGTATCAAAATTAAGTTGTAACTTTTATGATAGTAAAAATATAATTTCATCATTATATCTTTATAAGTTTAAAAATTTAAATCGAATTTTTATATTTTTAAAGGGGTAAAGTGTAATTTTACCTTTATTAATTTAAAATTTTTTTAAAAAAATTAAAGAACTAAATAAAAAATTTTCTATTTTAGGGGGAAACGGGCCCTACCTACTTCTAATTTTATCCCTGGTTATTGAGCTGAGTTAAGCTTAAATACCATCAAGGTTGAGCTCAAGCTCGACTCATAATTCGAAATTTAATAGTTAATTCAATATTAAAATTATATATAAGTCATTTATTTTTTTGGAAAACATTAAAATAAAACATTACGTACCCAAAAAAAGTAATAAAAAATCCTTCTATCTTTTTTATTTTATCACAAATTTATTAATAAGATTCAATATAAAATTTACAATCAAATATATCGTATTAAAACTATTTTAATTTAAGAAAATTTTAAATAAAATGCAAAATTTAAAATCATTATAGATTTTATTAGATTAAAACAATTTCAATATGATACATTTGATTGTAATATTTATATTAAATTTCTTACAATTAATAAAATAAAAAAATAACTAGTATTAGTCAGGGCAGAGCAGGTGTCCTGGGGCCACGATCCTCCTAAAATAGAAAATTTTTCATTTAAATCCTTTTATAATTTATAAAATTTTAAATTAATAATAGTAAAATTGAACTTTAGGCCCCTTAAAAAAGATATAAATTTAATTTTATTATTTAAAAATTATAAAGATATAGACTATTAAAATAGGGAAATTATATTTTTACTATCATAAAAATATATAATTTAATTTTACCCATTGAAAAAATTTCTAGCTTCGCCCCCCGATATTAATTTTTTATTATTAATAATTATAGTCATATTCAATATATATTATATTTAATAAAATTTTTTGACATATTAATAGTTTTATATATAGATTTTAATAAATTAATTCATATATTTCATATTAAATATCTACATTCTTTTATACATATTTGTAATTTTAATTTATTAGCATGTACGATGTGGGCATTTATCTACACACATTGATTTACTTGCAGTCGAGAGGAGACTTCAATGATTAATTAAAGCTACCTACCGGTAAGGCTTTCTTTTCTCTTCATTTATTTTGTTGTGTTAGATGATAAGATGAAAGTATAATGAAAGGAGCATTGTACAACTATTTCATATAATAGAATTTGTAAATAAGAGAAATGATTGTATGAAATAGGAGTATTATATCATTCTGTAATGATATTTTAATATTTTGTTTATATCATTGATATATAATTTATTAATTTTTTAACATGAAGTCTGAATCTTAAACTTTAAATCTTAAACTTGGCATTTTAATTTAGGGTTCATGGTTCAGGTTAAAGAAATTATCAAAATTATATATCAATTATATAAAAAAAATTGTTGAAGCATTATTAAATAATTAGAAAGGGATACAAGATGACGTAGCACTCTTATTTCATACGATCTTTTCTCTAATATAATAGTATTGTTTTATAAAATAAATTATGTTTGGATAATATTATAAACTACTAATTATAATTTAATAAAATATTATTACTTAACACGACCAAGCAACCCAATGTTAAGGTTATGTTTTGTGTTGGGTGCTGTAACAAGATGCAACATGTTTGTTGCTTAGGTTAAAACTACATAGACTACAAGTAGAGGAAGCACACCACAGTGAAACTGAAATACAAGATACTTTCTCATGCTTCAGTGGTCTGTGGTTCAGATTTCTTATTATTAAAGATGACATTGAAGAAATGAATCAAACACCGAAGAAGAATAGGCACGGCAGCGGCGAGAATGACGTAGCGGAACCTCACCGATTCCCTGGGAGTAACGGCGAAAATAGCGGAACCGTAAGTGAAGATCATGGAAATGTTGGCAATAACAATTTCGAGTTGGAAAGGGAAGCCGTGGGTGAGAGAGGTGATGACAAACATGGAGGCAGAGAGAGAAAGGGTGTTGGCGATCAAGAAAACACAGTAGTCTCCAGGCTGGGATGCATAAATGGCTCTGCCTGCACGAACTCCATCTTGCCATACTCCGCCAGGAGGGTTGACACCAGCTTGGAAGGTAACGGAAGCTATGAGGGTTGCTACTATTAACATAATGTTTCGAACATCGCCAAGCTTGTCTTCTTTTTCTTTATACCGGAAATTCTTGTACCAGCTCTCGCCTGTGCTTAATCGCTTTACAACCTTTTTGACGACAGACATTGAAATCCGGTGAGAAGAAGACTGGATTTTTGTTGGTCAGTTTTCTTTTTCTGTTATCAATTTTAGTCAGTGGTGTATATATAGGACTATCATGCGTCACCTTTATGACGATTGCATAGATGATGTGGTCTATTATAAATCCTTACATATATGCCAATGAGCCCATTATGAAGCTCATTGAGGAGGATGCTCCTTATAATTTTTGTTTTACTTGTGGGTTTTATTTTTTACAAAAATTATGATTAAAATTTTTTAAAAAATAATATATATATGCTTGAATTAAAATATTTTTCGATAGTTTCATCATCATTAAATAGTTTATCTTAAAAAGTGTCGATTGAGTCTTAACTCGATTGGCATGGATATTGTTGGCAATGCAAGAGGACATGGGTTTGAGTGTGCTAAAACGTATTATCCTTTTATTTATGAGTTAGGAAGGGACTATGGGCAGCTCTAAGTATTGTGTCAAAAATAGCAAATATTATTAGAACCTATACTGAAATTGTTCAAAATCTTTCATCACATGAATTTGATTAATATTCTACCTCATGTCGAAAATTTATTGTGACAAATAGCGATAATAAGATTATGCTACATAGAACTACTTGCCAAAACGGAAAATTCAAATTACTTTAGTACATATATATATTATTTTTAGATACATTTTGATAAAATGAACTGTGTTTATGGTTAGTGAATATTATTTGAAAAAATTTTAAAGGGGGCTTTGGAGGCTGAATGGAGCGGATTGCAACTCGTGATGTTGAAGGCGTTTGACAGTCGAAAGCAATTTGTGGCTGCGTGAGCTAAGGTTGTGGAAGAATATATATTACAAGTCTGAAGAAAAGTAGACGTTTCTATGTTCAGAAATGTTTGAAGTTTTGTGATTATTAGACAAGTTTAATCATGGGGTTATGTATGGGATAATATTGCATGGACAGTGACTTTTTGTTGGTCTGTTAAGCATGTTTAGTTGTTTCATCTTTTATGTTTCTATTTATGAATGTCTGATCTAATTTGTCTTAAGATTACCTACTTGCATTTTCTGTATTATTTTAATATTAAATATTAGAAAAAATTAAAATAATTTATAATTTATGAAAAAAAAGCAATAATTGTCAAGTTTAATATTAAAATTTTAAAACATGCATGCATGCATGCATGCCTACCTCGAAGAATAAGGGGAAAACGTACTGTGAATATGAAGTTATAGCCACGCTTGACGACATCCAAAAGAAGGAGAGTTCTTCTCCACATCATTTTAATGAAATCCTCGGACATTCCGCATAGGAATTTGTTAACAATATTTTAATTTAACTTATTTTTTTTAATTAATCTTGAACAAATTTATTTGATTTAATTTAAATTTTATTTCTTAATTAAAATAAATTTAAATCGAATTAAGATAATAAAATAAGGCTTATAAACTGCACAAACTCGAAATATTTTCTTACTCGAGTAAACTTAATTTGATCGAGTAATTACTAGAAGAATTTTCATTCTCTAATTCTCCTATACTAACCATAATAATTAATAACATGCAGTACTCAAATTAAACATTATAATTTAAACTTTTGCAGGATGATTTTAAAATTGAAAACTTTTCTGAATAAATTTTTTATAATTTATAAAATTTTAAATTAATAATGATGAAATTGTACTTTTAACTCTCTTAAAAGTTGTTAAGTATGACTCCTATTTCAGTCAAATTTGAGAAATAATCTTCTAGTTAAACTCTGTTTATTTGTTTCAGTCAAACACTGATTAGTTTAGATTATTTTATTATTTGACCTATGAATTTAGCCTATAAATAGGCTTTTTTACAACCTTAGAAAAGACATCCATTATATTTTATAACTCATAACACATTTAGAGAATTTTGTGTTTACGTTTTGAGGGTTCTTTGTTTTCGAGTTTTCGGGATTTAGTTTTTATCTCCATCTTTTGTACTCTTCGTTCTTTTGCCATTATAGTAAAATTATCTCTGTCCGTGATTTTTTATCCTCTTTGGAGGGGTTCTTCCATATTAAATTTGTGTGTTCAATTTCTCAATTTATTCCGCTATTTTTTTACTTGTTGCTTAATCGGATCGATCCTAACAAGTGATATCAAAGCAAGTTTAATTTTCATAGATTAGTCCATTCAGATATGGTAGCAACAAGGTTTGAAATTGAGAAGTTCAATGGTGAGACAAATTTCAATCTGTGGCAAGTTCAGATGATGGCAATTCTAGTTCAAACTGGCTTGAAAAATGTTGTTACCGAGAAAAAGCCTAAGAATCTAAATCAAACAGAATGAGAAGAGCTTGATGAAGAGGCCTTGTCTGCAATCCAGTTGTGCCTTGCGAATACGGTATTGCAAGAGGTATTGATGGAGAAAATCTCATTCACCTTGTGGAAAAGGTTAGAAACTCTTTATGCGACTAAGTCTTTGGTTAACCGTTTAGTATTGAAACAATGTCTATTTACGTTCCGTATGAATGAAGGTGAGCTTCTTAGAGATCACATCAGTCAATTCATTATTCTTTTAAATGATTTAAAGAATGTTGAGGTTCATATTGACGATGCAGATCAGGCTATGCTATTATTGTGCTCTTTACCCCCTTCATACAAGTCTTTCAAGGAGACCTTAATTTATGGTAGAGACAATGTAACACCCCTAACCCATATCTGTCGCCGGAATGGGGTTACAAGGCATTACCTATCATAATACAATTCAGAACAGACTTTCATTACAAGGTTAATCATCTAATATATATATTTTAAAAAACCAAACTAGCATGTTTCGAGATACCATTTATCTATTCATTCGAATATCTGTTAACTCAATACAAACAAATAATCATAGATCAAATGCTTAATTTATAACCCAATATATATTTTATTGCATAATCAAATCATATATGTGCAAACTTAACACTTAAAGTATACGAATGGTTTATATATGAATTAATCCATCAACTTACAATTTATATGCACCAACTTTAATTAATAAAATCATACATCATTATGCTTCATATAAAAAACATATATCACGATGTCCATTTCATTCTTCAAATATCACCCAACCTTATATTATATTACTTAACCACAAATATCCAATACTACAATTATAACATGAGCATACAAGTAAACATATAATGACCTATTTTAATCACAATTGCCGAACCACAAATGTAGTGTATTATTAAATCTAAATAACATAACCAACTAGTCTCAAATGTAGTGTATTATTAAATCTAAATAACATAACCAACTAGTCTCTACTTGGCCAATTCATTACATTAATAACTATGACATTTGCACACACACACACACACACTGTAATACCCCCTACCCGTACTCATTGCCAGAATAGGGTACGAGGCATTACCGGATTTTACGATTTTTTTTACTAAATATATCCCCTTTTATAGATATCTAACCTTCCCTGCAAATTTTAAACCGAGACCAATCCACATCAACCAAACCAATTCAACATATTTTCAAGATAAATTCATGCATATTTATAAGATAACGTCATCACATACCCAAAACTAGGTTTGTTAACCATACCAATGGCTAACTTTACATTCATTTCACAGGATCATTTACTTTATTAGCTTATACATGCCATTGATTTCCAAAATAAATTTTCTTTATATACCGAAATTCTGAGGTTGATAGTGTGATGTATCTCCGACCGAATCCGACCTCCAAGCTCTTGACATTACAAAACAGGGGAAAAAGAAACAAGGTAAGCACTTTGTGCTTAGTAAGCCCATGTAACAAGAATTATACTTACCTAATATTTTCAATACAATGCAATAAACATTCATATATCCATTCAATGCATTATTACCCTAACATGCACAACTCAACATTCAAGTTAGTCCAATAATTTTCATGTGTCAATAATATATATACCATGATTGATGAACTCATCAATACCATGATTACCATTTCCTTATTATTTTTCCATATTTATCCCGTTGAATTTATTAGAATTTTCGATGGATTTTCAAAGGTACACTTTTAGTGTACATTTCCAGGTCCGTCAATTCATATTCATGTGCGCACATTTCCATTTCAGAGAGCACACTCCCACGAACCTCATCCTTACAGTGGGATTATCGGTCCAGGCTAAATCCCCTGTAATATAAACTCATTGAGTATTGTCAGGATTACCTGTCTAGGCTAAATCCTCTGCAATGACAATTACTCTAATGAGCTTGGATCTAAATTACCAGTCCAGGCTAAATTCAGACCCTAATTCGGATTACCCGTCCGGGCTAAATCCATTTTCCACATATTCTTCGGGAGGGCTATATTAAGATAGTATCACCCGTCCGGGCTAGATCCTTTTTACTATCAATTCCTTTTCAGAGATCCATCGAATTTTTCTTTCATTCAACCTGGATTTATTCCCCTTTTTATCAAATATATCAATGTTTCATCAATTATCACACAATGAACTTTCAAATCATATTCACATCAACAACATACAATCTCAAGCATTTAAGAATATAATTCAAGTTACACGAACTTACCTCGATACTTGTTCCTTTACAAAAATCTACTAATCCCGAACTTTTTTCCTTTCCTCGATCTAGCTTCGTATTTGAATCTTCTGGTTTTGGTGCAAAAATTATGAAATACAAGCTTAGAAAACCCTCCTATGGTGTTTTTACCTGCTGGAATTGAAGAGAAATGAAGAGAAATCTAGATATTTCCTATTTAGTCCTAGCTTTATTTAGTTAATTTTGCAATATTCCAATTTTGCCCTTAATTTATTAACTTTCCTGCTGATTTCATGCCCTAGCCGTCCAGCCCAAATAAATTTTGGGTCTCATTGCCTTTTAAATCCTCTCTCATTAGACACTTAAGCTATTTAATCATCCCATCCACTTTTACACCTTTTACAATTTAGTCCTTTTCATTTAATTAACTACCCAAACATTAAAATTTCCTAACGAAATTTTAATACCACATTACTAACATTTCATAAATATTTATAAAATTATTTTCGATTTGATTTTATGAGATCGAGGTCTCGATACTTTCTTTTTACCTAATTTCTTCAATAATTTCTTTTTCTAACTAACCATTAAATCGGTAAAAAAATTTTATCGATATTTTCATACGATTTTCCTATTATATAAATATTCATGCAAAAATATTAAAATAAATTTCTCTTTAAATCGAATTTGTAGTTACGAAACCACTGTTCCGATAACCTTGAATTTAGGCCATTACACACACACACACACACACACACACACACACACACACATATATATATACTCATACATTGCTATTACAACCGAATTAAAACAACTAATACCCATTCAATTACATATACATATCATAATCATTTCACTTCAATACTAAGCTGAATTTAATAAACCATTCTCAAATATAAAACATAGCACATAATACATATACTGAAATAAATCCCAATCACATTAGAATATAGCCGAATACTCTTAGTACCAATTCATGATATCAAATTTACCTTTCAGAGATAAATCATTAACCGAATATGGATATATATCCAAGGTACAAATCTTACAAATCATATGAATAACATAACAAAGTAGCTCCAACCATGTTCGAACATTACAAAATATCCTCAACTAAGCGTAATAACAAAATTCACATATATGTACTTTATCTTAGTATGAACCACATCCAAACCGACCAAACATATCTATGTATATATTATAACCAATTCATTCATATCACATCCCAAAACCATTAGCCAACTTCATTGCACAAAACACATATCATAATTACCTCTCATCCATGGCACATAGCATTATAACCAAAAACGAGCTCAAACCATAATAAAAACATAACCGATATCAAGCAAAGAAGTTAAGCCATTTTCACATGGCTTATATACATATACTTTCAAAATAATTAACTCCAAGGCTAGCCTATACATGCCATAATTCAAGTGCAACTTATTAAGTACCGAAACAGTAGATAGTGTGATGAACTTTGCTGACGATCCCCGAGCTCGTAACTTGATCCAAAATCTATAAAACAGAAACAAACACACACACAAAGTAAGCTTTTAAAGCTTAGTAAGTCATAAGCAAATAAACAACCCAATGATGTATTCAACTCAATTAAACTAAATCAAATTATAATATCATTCTCATTTTTAGTCACAACTTACAATTTCATAAGTAATATATATATTCATATATAAATGTTACCTTGGCCGAATGCTTATTTAGTTATATTAAAGAAATATCATTCAACTTTCAAAGCCAAAATGTCATTATATAACCAAGTATACTTAGACACACATACATAAGCTCATGAATTCAAAATACAACATCATATACATATACTAAATATATGGCCGATTATACATGATTATATATATACACATATTCAAGAATCAATTCAATAATATTCATATTATTATTTATTCACAAGGCCGAATACACTTACCATGTTCACATTCATTCTTCCCTAACTTCATACATGACTTGCAACAAATATCAAGTAACTTACTTACCTTATTTCAAGTAGGTAATAAACTAATTCATACCTGGTCATTTAAGCTCATTTTACACATTCGATTACAACTTGTCATTGCCCAATGAACCATTCGGAATTGGATAGGACACTCAGATAATCACATATATCGTACAATGCCAACGTCCCAAACGTGGTCTTACATGTAGCTGCATATCGATACCACTGTCCTAGACAGGGTCTTAGTCGCACACATATATCGGAGTTACACATCGATGTCAACGCATAAAACGTGGTCTTACTCACGCACATATATCGATGTCATGGTCTTACTCGCACATCACATATCGAATCCTATGTCATGACATATGTATCCTAACTATTCCTAAGGTTCATACGGGGCTTTCGGACGTCATAACTCGGTCGAAACGAATTCATGAGCATAGTTGCCAAGCTTGTATACATTCGGCTATTGCATATATATATTCACATATTTCATATCAGCTTATATAGTTCGCATTTGATTAAAATTAACAATGTCTATTTGCTTATAAACTTACCTCGGATGATGAAAAACAGAAACGGAATGGCTAGTCGACAACTTTAGTTTTTCCTCGATCCAAATCCGATTTTCTCTTTTCTTGATCTAAATTAATATAAATTAAACTTATTTAATCAAATATTCAATCAAATTCATCCAAAAACACATAAATGAGAAAATTACCATTTTACCCCTAACACTTTACACTTTTTACAATTTAGTCCAAATTGCACAAAACACAAAATATGTAAAATTTCAATACACCCATGTTTGGCCGAATGTTCCTAGTGTTCATATAAGTCCATATATTTAATTTATTTCACATTTTAGTCCCTTAATTTATTATTTTTGCAATTTAGTCCTAATTACTCAAAATCATCAAAAACTCCAATACAAAACATGTTAACCCAAAACATATCTTTCATATTTCATCATCAAACAACAAAAATCACAAGCTTTCAACAATGGCATAACTCAAAATATTCATCAAAATAAAAAATTCAAGCATGGGTCTTGTAGATAACTTAGTAACGATCTCAAAAACGTAAAAATTATCAAAAACCGAGCTAAACATGTACCTTAATCAAGCTTGACTATGGCCGAACCCTAGCTTCTTTTTCTTTTTCTTTCTTATTTATGTTTCGGTCAAGAGATAAAATAATGAACATGGCTTTATTTTTTTATGTTTTATGATATATTATAACTTAACATTTAATTTACATTTTTAACCTTAGTTAAAACATTATACTATCACTTATATTATGTCCATTTCCGTCCACCTATAAAATAAATGGCATAATTGCAACATAAACACTTCTTTTTATAAAGACACATTCATTTTAGCCGTTTTATTTAATCGGACACTCAAATGACAAAATTAAATCACGAAAATTTCACACATACAAATTCACACATAATAAGCACAAAAAATAATTTTGAAAATATTTTTTTTGACTCAGATTCGTGGTCCCAAAACCACAGTTCCGACTAGGGTCTAAATCGGGCTGTTACAACTCTCCCCCTTAATGATTTTAGTCCCTAAAAATCTTACCGATGAATATATTCGGATAACGCTCTTTCATTGCATTCTCTGGTTCCCATGTTGCTTCTTCAACTCTGTGTCTATGCCACAGTACTTTAACTAATAGAATTTTCTTATTTTACAATTCTTTAAATTCGCGAGCCAGAATGCGAATCGGTTCTTCTTCATATGTCATATTAGCCTTAATCTCAATCTTAGACGGACTAATCACATGTGAAGGATTAGATCGATATCTATGAAGCATCGAAACATGGAATACATTGTGGAGCTTTTCTAGTTCAGGTGACAACAACAGTCTATAAGCAATTGGCCCAATACGCTCTATAATCTCATATGACCCAATAAATCTCGGACTCAATTTGCCTTTACCATCGAATCTGAGTATTTTCTTCCACGGTGAGACTTTCAAAAAGACTTTGTCTCCAATCTGAAACTCTATATCTTTTTGTTTCAAGTCAGCATACGATTTCTGATGATCTGATGCTGTTTTCAAACTTTCACGACTTTCACTTTCTGTTCAGTCTCTCTAATTAAATCGACCCCGTGTATCTTATTCTCACTGAGCTCGGTCCAATACAATAGTGTACGACATTTACGACCGTACAAAGCCTCATAAGGTGCCATTTTGATACTCGATTGAAAACTATTATTATACGCAAATTCAATCAGAGGTAAATATCGTTCCCACTTACTTTCGAACCCGAGAATGCAACATCTCAACATATCCTCAAGTATCTGAATGATTTGTTCGGACTGACAATCTGTTTGCGGATGAAAAGCTGTGCTGAAATGTAATTTAGTACCTAATGCATTTTGTAGTTTCTTTCAAAATCGCGATGTAAACCTCGGATCTCTATCCGAAACAATAGAAATAGGCACACCGTGTAATCTCACAATCTGAGAAACATATAACTCAGCAAGCTTGTCAAGTGAATAATATGTACAAACTGGTACAAAATGAGCCGATTTAGTCAATCTATCCATAATAACCCAGATTACATCTTTCTTGCTCGGTGTCAATGGTAAACCAGATACAAAATCCATATTGACTCTGTCCCATTTCCACTCAGGTGTCATGATTGGCTGAAGCAATATAGAAGGTACCTGATGCTTGGCTTTTACTTACTGATAGACTAAACATTTCGAAACAAAGTCAGAAATGTCTCGTTTCATGCCATGCCACCAGTAAAGTTATTTCAAATCATTATAGATCTTCGTAGTACCAAGATGAATAGATAACCGACTACTGTGAGCTTCATTCAAAATCATCTGAATCAATTCTGAATTTCTCAGGACACATATTCGATTTTTGAACCTTAAGTAACCCTTAGCATCAACTCTAAACTCTAAATCAACATTTGAATCGCATTGAGCTCATTTTGCTATCAAATCATCATCAACTTTCTGGGTATCACAAATTTGTTGAACAAATAACGGTCTGGGCTTTAATTTAGCTATTATCGAACCATTATCAGACATAGCCATATGCGCATTCATTGCACGCAAAGTAAATAGTGATTTTCAGCTTAAAGCATCAGCAGCAACATTAGTCTTTCTCGGGTGATAGTCAATCACAAGCTCGTAGTCTTTTAGCAACTCTAACCATTGTCACTGTCTCAAATTCAGATCTTTCTGAGTCATCAAATACTTCAGGCTTTTGTGATCAGAATAAACATTACATTTCTCACCGAACAGATAGTGACGCCATATCTTCAATGCAAATACAATGGCTACCAATTCTAGGTCGTATGTTGGATGGTTCTTTTAAAGCAGTTTTAACTGTCTAGAGGCATAAGCTATGAATTTGCCTTCCTGCTTCAAAACACAACCAAAACCATTTAAAGATACATCACTATAAATAACAAATTCTTTACCCGATTCTGGCTGAAGTAGCACTGGAGCTTCGGTCAAAAAGGCTTTCAACTGATCAAAACTTTTCTGGTACTTTTTTGACCACTCGAACTTAACATCTTTTTGAAGTAGCTTTGTCATCGGGGTTGCAATCATAGAGAAACCTTTCACAAACCGCCTATAGTAATCTGCAAGTCCCAGAAAACTTCAGACTTTCGAAACTTTTCTCAGAGGTTTCCAATCAAGTCGAAACTTTTCTCAGAGGTTTCCAATCAAGTATAACTGAAATTTTACTTGGATCAACCCGAATACCCGATGCTGATACAACTAGCCCAGAAAACTAACTTCGCGTAACCAGAACTCACATTTACTGAACATTGCATACAACCGTTTATCTCGTAAAGTCTGTAACACTAGTCTCAAATGTTCGGCATGTTCGGTTTAAAGATCAAATCAAAATGTCAACTATGAACACAACCACAAATCGATCCAGATACTGTTTAAAGATTTGATTCATCAAATCCATGAAAACAGCAGGTGCATTAGTAAGTCCAAAATGCATAACCAAAAACTCATAGTGTCCGTACCTCATTCAGAAAGTAGTCTTTGGCACATCGAGTCTTTAACTCGCAACTGATAGTAGCCTGATCTCAAGTCTATATTCGAAAACACTGTAGCCCTTTTTAGCTGATCGAACAGATCGTCAATCGGTGGCAACGGATATTTATTCTTTATAGTCACCTTATTGAGCTGTCTATAATCAATGCACATTCTCATAGTTCCGTCTTTCTTTTTCACAAATAACACTAGTGCACCCTAGGGAGAGAAACTCGGTCGCGTGAAACCTCTATCTGTCAACTCTTGCAATAGAGCTTTCAATTCTTTTAATTCAGTAGGTGCCATTTTATATGGAGCTATCGATATCGGAGTCGTCCCCGTCACTAATTCAATATCGAATTCAACTTCTTGAATAGGTGGCAAACCTGACAATTCTTCAGGAAACACATCCGGATACTCGCACACAACAAATACTGATTCAATTTTCTTTAAGGCCACTTTAGAGTCAAGCACATAAGCAAAATAAGCTTCGCAACCTTTTCTTACATATTTTCGAGCTAACATCGAGGAAATCACTACTGGTAAACCATTCAGATAATTAGATTCAACCCGAATAATCTCATCATTCTGGCATCGTAAATCAATAATCTTTCTTTTGCAGTTTACAACAGCATCATGCAAAGTCAACCAATCCATACCCAGAATTATGTCGAACTCATCGAATGGCAACAACATCAAATCAGCTGGAAAACACGAATCTCAAATCATCAAGGAACAATTCTTACATACTTAATCAACCATTACACACCGGCCCAAGGGATTTGATACTCTAATTACAAAGTCAGTAGACTCAACAAGCAAAGTCTTACCGAATACTAAAGTCTCACACACATAAGAATGAGTTGAACCAGGATCAATCAATGTAATTACATTAGTATCATAGAGAGTAAATGTACCAGTAATAACATCTGGGGATGAGGCCACCTCGCGTGCTCGAATAGCATAAGCTCTGGGAGATGCACGAGCCTCGGATCTAACTATTGTATCTTTAGTCCCTCTCTGACTGCTACTCACATTACCCACATTTCTGGGTGGTCTAGCTCGAGCTGCAGTGTTACCCGATCTCGTATTCTGTACTGGATGTTCTTCAGCTAACTCTGGGCATTCACGAATACAACGATCTATCGATCCACATTTAAAACAAGCTCGATTATACAATCTGCAACTGCCAGGATGTCGTTTACCACAATGTTTAAACTCTGGTTGATTTGATCTGACATTAACCACATTAGCTACTGAGGTAGCTCTCAAGCTCACAGGTGGTCTATCCCGATCCCGTCGTGAATAACCTGAAGTAACCTTAGAACAGCTAAAATCATCTCAAAACTTCTTCGATTCTGACTGAAATGACTTATTTGACTATCTCTTACGTGAATCTCTAGCTTCAAAGTCAGCTTTTCTTTTCTCTTTCCCGAGCTCTTCAGCTTTGCAGGCTCGCTTAACCAGTATTACGAACTCTTTTATCTCAAGTATACCAACAAACAGTTTAATGTCTTCGTTCAAATTGTCTTCGAATCTTTTACACATGATAGCTTCGGTCGAAACACACTCGCGGGCATATCGACTGAGTCTCATAAATTTTCGCTCATATTCTGTCATGGTCATCCGACCTTGTTTCAACTCTAGAAATTCTTTGTGCTTCTAGTCAATAAATCTCTGGCTGATGTATTTCTTATGGAACTCAGTCTGAAAAATGTCTCAAGTCACCCGTTTTTTCGGTACCACCGATACTAGTGTATTCCACTAGTGGTATACAGTGTCTCGTAGTAAAGATATGGCACATTTTAAATATTCATCCGGAGTACAAGATAACTCATCAAACACATGGATAGTATTATGAAGCCAGAATTCAGCTCATTCAACATCCTCATCATCAGAAGCTTTAAACTCTTCAGCCCCGTATTTTTTTATTTTATCAACAGATGGCTTATGAAATCTCAACGGGTCACTTACTTATGGTACAGCAGGTATCGAAGATGGATTAGTCAGAGGTGGAGGTTATTGTGCAACCGGATTAGTCCGGATATACTGAGTAAATCAGTCATTCATTACTTGGTAAAAGGCTTGTTTAGCATCTCCCTCTAGGTTACTCGAAGTCGATCGAGAATCAACTGGCGTTGTCCATTGTGCGGGAGCAGGCGTGTAACACCCCAAACCCAACCTGGACATTTGGCCGAATCTAGCAGCGTCACATTAGAGTGCTTTTAGAAAACCCTTTTTCAAAACCTTATCCAGTGGAAATCGTACAGATTATTATCTTTACTTAAGTCGTGAAATATTTATTCCAATTACTATGTGAAAACATTTCATTAACGCGGAAGCTAAAACGTCATTTAGTTATAAATCAATAGAGTTAAAAATTTAAAACCTCAAATAAACCCAAAACAGTTTGAATCCGCATATATGAGTAATCCCAAAAACAAATATTAAAGTAAAACAGATGAAATAAATATCACTCATGAAACCATTATGTCTACCAGTGGTCACCATCGAGCCCTCCGTCACCGATCCATCTACTGCTGAGGATTACCTAACAAACAAAATAAATAAATGGGTGAGTTTTTGCAAACTCAGTGTTTACATCCCCACAAACAGTATTTATACCAACAGATGACAGAATACAGATAGTTCGACCTTAGCCATACAGATGTCATATGCATAACAAATCATATATCAGAAAACATGCCCACCAACCCTGCATACCATCTTCAACCAACCAAACACACCATGTGGGGATAAAATCGATCCACCCAAGCCTACACACCAAGTATAGGGATATAGTCAACCCATCCAGCCCTACACACCAAAAAGGGTATTGTAAAACAAGATTAACTTTAAAAAGAAAAACGTGAAATTACTGATATTAGGCTAATTGCCTCTCAAACTTCCTTCTCTTTATAGCAATCCCAACCCAATGCAATGCAACATACATATCATGGCATGCTTATATGAAGATATTAAATCATATCAATATCATGGCAGAATAGACCTACAGAATCAGACAATTACACATGCTTATAATAATATGCTTTTGCATACAACTCAGTAATCAATCAGAGTAAGGGGACCAAATAACGCTTACCGCCCTAACAGTCAGGTTACAGTCGACTTAGGTGACCCGTGCAACCTTACAAAACATTTCAATAAAATTAGGCCCACACGTCCGTGCGCCCTGCCCGTGTGGGTCACACGACCCAAATTGGCCTTGCCCGTGTAGATCACACGACCTAGCCCAGATTTTTACGCGCTCGTGTGGTTCACCCGTATGGGCCCACATGGCCCATTCGCCTGAGTCTGTGCCTCGCACACCACTTTGTTAGCCTCACACGCCCGTGTCTGTCACACCCGTGTGACGCACGTACGGCCTGGCTCGTCAACGACAAGCTTGTGTCTCGTGAAGCAGGCTTCTACACGGGTAGACCACAAGCTCCTGTGGCGTCAACAGACCATTTTTCGGCTTTCGTCGAATCTCATTTTCTGCGTAATTGGAGTACACACCTGGTTTGTTTTCGCTTCTAATCCAACCACGAGCACTCCAAAGCCAAAGATCGATCATAGCGAACACAAAATCAGTCTCTTAAGTAAGATTATTAAGAATAGGCAAATCTTAAAATGAGGAATCTACTTACCTTCAACAAATAACGATGATTCTTTGCTGTTTAAAACCCGATTAGCGATCCACAGAAATTTGATAATCCCTTAAACAGTAAATAAAAATCCCCCTTAAACAATCTCTAAACAAAATCATGTAATTTAATAAAACTATACTTACCGAGCCGACGAATCCACTAGCACTACGTCAGCACTAATCGAAAAGAAAGAAACAGAGGAGAGGTGAAAAAGAAACAGAATTTTTGACAGCAAGGGTTTTGGAGAAGAAAACGGCAAAGGAAAAAGCTTTTGTTAAAGAAAAGGAAAATAAGCCCTAATTTTCCCTAAACCCCAACTCAGACTTCTGATAAAGCCTAACTCTTAGCCAAAACTTACAGCAAAAAAAATCCCAACGCTACTATAGGGAATCAAACTCCAGACCCTAAGCGTAATTCCCTTGCCACTTAATCACTAGACCAGCAGACCCATTCTGTTAAGTGTTTACCAATAAATTCTTACGAACCCGTTAACCAAAAGCTAGGCTTTATTCAGATAAAAACCAAAATTTAGCCCAAGCCTAGACTTGAACTTAGGACCTCCTAAACACACCCTAGAGCATAAAATCACACAAGCAGGCTAATATTATGCAAATTCATGCAAAAATTTATATTTAGCTATCCCTCTACTCTACAATTTCACAAATGTCAAAAACACCTAAATTTAGGGCGTTACAACTCCACCCCCCTTAAAGAAAATTTCGTCCTTAAAATTTACCTGATCAGAAAAGGTGAGGATACTGCTGACGCATTGAATCCTCCGGCTCCCAAGTAGCCTCTTCAGTGCTGTGATTCTGCCACAGCACCTTCACCAAAGGAAAAGACTTCCTACGTAAGACCTTAACGTCGTGATCCAAAATTTGCACTGGCTCCTCCTCGAACGTTAGATCTGGTCTAACCTCAATCTCCTCCACAGGTACAATGTGTGTGGGATCAGAGCGATAACGTCTCAACATCGAGATGTGGAACACGTCATGAATACGATCCAACTCTAGAGGTAGCTCTGACTGATACGCGACTGGCCCTACTCGCTTCATAATCTAGTATGGCCCAATAAATCGAGGACTCAACTTGCCCTTATGACTGAATCTCAGAACCTTCTTCCATGGCGAGACCTTAAGAAAAACCATGTCTCCAATAGAATACTTGATGTCCTTCCTTTTCAAATCCGCATAGGACTTCTGTTTATCAGAAGCTGCTTTCAATCGATCTTGAATCAAGCGATTCTTATCCTCAGTCTCTGAAACCAACTCCGAACCTAGAACACGCCGCTCACCTAAGTCAGCCCAACACAAGGGCGTACGACACTTACGACCATAAAGTGCTTCGTACGGTGCCATCTGAATACTAGACTGATAACTGTTATTGTAAGCAAACTCGGCTAAAGGCAAGTACTCCTCTCAACTACATCGGAAATCTATTACTCAACCCCTCAACATGTCCTCTAATATCTGAATCACCCTCTCTAACTGTCCATCGGTCTAAGGAAGAAAAATAGTACTGAAGTCAATACGAGAACCCAAAGCTTCATGAAGTTTTTACCAAAATTGAGACGTAAAACGAGGATTCCTATCGGTAATGATCAAGACAAGTACCCCATGCAGCCTCACTATCTCAGAAATGTAAAGCTTAGCCAACTTCTGTAGAGAGAAGTTTGCCCCAATAGGAATGAAATGTGCGGTATTAGTCAATCGGTCCACGATGACCCAAACAGAATCCTTCTTAGTAGGTGTTAGGGGTAACCCCCTAATGAAGTCCATCGTTACTTGCTCTCATTTCCACATCGGTATCTTAACCGGCTGCAATAATCATGAAGGTAACTAATGTTCAGCCTTAACCTGCTGACAAGTCATACAGCGAGCAACAAAATCGGTAACCTCACGTTTCAATCCTGGCCACCAGTACAACTCTTGAAGATCCTTATACATCTTGTTTCCATCAGGATGCATAGCGTAAGGGCTACTATGCACTTCCCTCAGAATCAACAGCCTCAAATCCTTATCATTAGGTATACATATCCTACCTCGGAAGCATAATACCCCATCATTATTAATCCCAAAGTCAGTCGTAGTCTCAGTCTCAACATGACGAAATCGCAGCTCGAGGGTCTTATCCTCTAACTGCTTAGCTCTAATTTGCTTAATCCATGTCGGCCTCACTTGTAGATCCGTCAGAAGACTCTCATCCTCATAAAGACTCAGTCGAGCGAACAACACTCTCAAATCAGCCACAGCCCTACGGCTCAATGCATCGACCACCACATTGGCCTTCCCAAGGTGATACTCTCTACTGCAGTCATAATCCTTAAGCAACTCTACCCAACGACGCTGCCTAAGATTTAACTCCTTCTGAGTGAGGAGGTACTTGAGGCTTTTCTAGTCAGTGTAGATGGTACACTTCTCTCCATACAGATAATACCTCCAAATCTTTAATGCAAAGACCACTGCAACCAACTCTAAATCATGCGTCGGATAATTAGCCTCGTGGGTCTTCAGCTATCGAGACGCATAAGCCACTACCTTATCGTCTTGCATCAAGATTCAACCCAAACCCACATGCAACGCATCACCATAAACCACGAAGTCCCTACTAGCCTCAAGCTGTATCAGCACTGGAGCCTGAGTCAAAACTATCTTGAGCGTCTCGAAGCTCTCCTGCTGCGCATCAGTCCAAAAGAAAAAACTCCTTTACGCAAAAACTTAGTCAACGGTGCTGAGATCAACGAGAACTCTACCACAAAACATCGGTAATACCTTGCCAGTCCCAGAAAACTGTAGATTTCTGATACACTCTTCAGCTGTTTCCAATCCAACACAGCCTCAATCTTACGAGGATCCACTAGAATCCCCTTACCAGAAACTACATGACCCAAAAATGTCACTTCCCAAAGCAAGAACTCACACTTTGTGAACTTCGCATACAACTGTTTCTCACGAAGAATCTATAGAACCACTCTTAAATGCTTATCATGCTCGTCCTCAGACTTAGAATACACCAGAATGTCATCGATGAACACCACCACAAACTGATCTAAGTAGGGCTAGAACACATGGTTCATCAAGTCCATAAATGTACCTGGTGCATTAGTTAACCCAAAAGGTATGACTAGAAACTCGTAATGCCCATAACGAGTCCTAAATGCCGTCTTATGCACATCGGCCTCCTTTACCCTCAACTGATGATAACCTGATCGCAGATCAATCTTCGAGAACACTGAAGCCCCTCTGAACTGATTGAATAAATCCTCTATCTTCAAAAGTGGGTACTTATTCTTAATCGTCAACTTGTTCAATTGACGGTAGTCGATACACATCCTCATTGTACCATCTTTCTTCTTTACGAACAGAACAGGTGCTCCCCACGGAGACACACTGGGACGAATAAACTCACGATCCAACAACTCCTGAATCTGAGTCTTAAGTTTCGTCAGCTCCTTCGGTGCTATTCGGTAAGGGGCGATAGACACCGGAGCTGTACCAGGAATCAACTCAATCCCAAATTCTACCTCACGGCTCGGAGACAATCCTGGTAGTTCCTCTGGAAAAACATCTGAAAAGTCATTCACAGCACGGATGTCCTTAACTAATAAGTCTACGGAATAAAAAACACTTATATAGGCTAAAAATGCCTTACATCCTTTCATCACCAGCTTCTCTGCTACTAACGCAGATATCAAATTACTCAGATAATTCTGTCGTTATCCAATAACGACTATCTCATTATCCTCCTCGGTCCTCAGAACAACCCTCTTTTCAGCACAGTCCAGACTTACACGATGCCTCACCAGCAAGTCTATACCCAGAATTAAGTCGAACTCCCCAAACGAAAGTTCCATCAGATCAGCCAGAAATATCATCCCTTGGACTTCCAATGGAACGTCTCTGAATAGTTTACTAACCCTAATAGACTGCTCCAAAGGACTCACCACTGAAATTTCACTAGAAGTGCTCTCATACGGTATTCTCAAAGTCTCAGACACAGAACATGCAACGTAGGAATGTGTAAAGCCTATGTCTATTAGTGCAACATAAGGTACATTAAAGATTCAGAATGTACCCGTGATGACATCCGGAGCATCTCCATCTTCACGACAACTTACAGCACAAATAAGCGCAGGCTGCCTCGCCTCAGTCCGCCCAGCACTTCGACCTGATTCTCTCTGTTCTTGGCCGATACCATTACCACCCCTAGCCTGGTTTCGGCCCCTAGGTGACTGCTGAACTACCCTGGCTGTTGTGCAGTTTCAGTAGCCGATACTTGCATCTGATTACCCCTCAGTGAACAATCCTTAACTCAATGCTCGGTCGACCCACACTTCTAGCAAGCCCTAGAAGCTCTCCAACACTCGCTCGGATGGCGTCTGTTACAAAGCTGACAAATCACCACCCCAGCAGGTGCAACAGTAGGCCTAACTCTCACGAGCCCATCAAATTTGGCCTTTTTTCTAGGCTTTACCCCAGCATTCGAAGGCTCAAGATCCCTCTTAGCCTTCCTTTTGTCACGGTTTTGGCGCTCAGCATGCTTAACCTCCTCCGTAATTTTGGCCTTCTCGAACAACACGACAAACTCACGCTCCCTCTACGGAGCTATCAAGACTCTCAAGTTATCCTTAAGGCTGTTCTCGAAACGAACACAGTGCTCATGCTCAGTCGCCACCATGCCTCACGCATAACGACTCAGCCTCAGAAAGTAGGCCTCATACTTGGCCATCGAACGGTCTCAATAAGTAAGATTCAGGAACTCACGCCTCCTAGCGTCGATATAACTGGCCCTCACATACTTGCTCTGGAAAATCGTCTTAAACAAATCCCACGTCAGACTGTCAGGCTGAGTGCCATCCCTAACCGTCAGCCACCACTGATATGCTTCATCGCAAAGCAACGAAACAGCCCCATTGAGCTTCTGCTCGACAGTAAAATCCAGATCATCCATAATATGCTCCGTGATCTCCATCTAGTACTCAGCCACATTAGGAGCAACTCCAGCAATGCCCCTGAATACCTCAGCCCCATTGGATCGGAGTCGTTCTGTAACCGACCCACGGCCTCCAGATCCAGCATTATCCCCAACGACCCTCTCTAGAATTCGCAGCATGGCCTGGGATAATGCGTCGTCCCCAGCTGCAAGGTCCTGAGACTCAGTACCAGTCTCAGTAACAAGTGACACCAGCGTCTCGCTAGTGTTCAGATTAGGGATTGTATCAATGCGAAGGACTAAGCTGGAATCCCTCGACGGCCTTTACCTCGGCTTCTAGTACCCCGTCTATGAGTACTACGAGTGCTTATCGTAAATACTGAATTAATCTGTATTATAAAATTTTATGCAAATCAGTTTACAGTTTTGATAGTTGTTATCGGGTATTTTATGCATTATAGTACTAGAGTTTCAGAGTCAACTATCGCGAATAGTAAACTAACTACGATTTTCATTTTACACTACCTAAAGCATTTCATAACACATACACAGTATTTCAGATAGATACAGATAAATTTTAGTATAAGCATGCTTTCAAACAGTACGTGTCAGAGTTCCAAAGAACTTAGAGGATCAGTACTAGAGGCTTGGTGTACCACATACTTATTATAAAAAATATTTCAAATCGTTTTACAAATCATTTTCTTTAAACCAAATTTTAAAACCCAAATCCACAGCTGAGTTTTGTAACTTGGCTCTGATACCACTAAATGTAACACCCTAAACTCTGCTTGGACGTTATGGCCAAATCTGGCGGCGTCACATGAGAGTGCTTTTAGAAAACCCTTTTTCAAAACCATATCTAGTGGAAATCGTACAGATTATTATCTTTACTTAAATCGTGAAATCTTTATTCCAATTACTATGTGAAAACATTTCATTAAGTGGAAGCTAAAACATCATTTAGTTATAAATCAATAGACATAAAAATTTAAAACCTCAAATAAACCCAAAACAGTTTGAATCCGCATATATGAGTAATCCCAAAAACAAATATTAAAGTAAAACAGATGAAATAAATATCACTCATGAAACCACTAAATGTCTACCAGTGGTCACCATCAAGCCCTCCGTCACCGATCCATCTACTGCTGAGGATTACTTGACAAACAAAATAAATAAAGGGGTGAGTTTTTGCAAACTCAGTGTGTACATCCCCACAAACAGCATGTATACCAACAGATGACAGAATACAGATAGTTCGGCCTTAGCAATACAGATGTCATATGCATAACAGATCAGATATCAGAAAACATGCCTACCAACCCTACACACCATCTCCAACCAACCCAACACACCATGTGAGGATAAAATCGACCCACTCAACCCTACACACCAAGTATGGGGATATAGTCAACCCATCCAGCCCTACACACCAAAAAGGGTACCGAAGAATAGTACTCAACAAATAAGGACAGCGCAGCTGCCCGATATCAGGCTAATCGCCTCTCAGACTTCTTTCTCTTCACAGCAATCTCAACCCAATGCAATGCAATATACATATCATGGCATGCTTATATGCAGATATCAGATCATATCAATATCATGGCAGAACAGACCTACAGAATCAGACAATTACACATGCTTATAATAACATGCTTTTGCATACAACTCAGTAATCAATCAGAGTAAGGGAACTAAATAACGCTTACCGCCCCAACAGCCAGGTCACAGTCGACTTAGGCGACTCGTGCAACCTTACAAAACATTTTAACGAAATTGGGCTCACACGCCTGTGTGCCCTGCCCGTGTGAGGCCATACGCCCGTGTGGGTCACACGACCCAAATTGGCCTTGCCCGTGTAGATCACACATCCTGGCCTAGATTCCCACACACCCGTGTGGGCCTAAATGTTTGCGTAGCCCACGTGGCCCATTCGCCCTAGCCCGTGCCTTACACACGGCCTCGTCAGCCTCATACGCCTAAATGTCTGTCGTGCTCGTGTGGCACGCATATGGCTTGGCTCGTCAGCGACACACGCGTATCTCGATACGTAGGCTTCCACACGGGCAGACTACACACCCGTGTGGCGTCGACAGACCACTTTTTGGCTTTCGCTGAATCTCATTTTCTGCATAATCGGAGTACACACCTGGTTCGTTTTCGTTGCTAATCCAACCACGAGCACTCCAAAGCTTAAGATCGATCATGGCGAACCCAAAATCAGTCTCTTAAGTTAGATTATTAAGAATAGGCAAATCCCGAAACGAGGGATCTACTTACCTTCAACGAATAACGGTGATTCTTCACTGTTTAAAACTCGATTAGCGATCTATAGAACTTTGATAATCCATTAAACAACAAATAAAAATCCCTCTTAAACAATCTCTAAATGGAATCACGTAATTTAATAAAACCATACTTACCAAGCTGACGAATCCACTAGCACTACGTCAGCACTAATCGAAAAGAAAGAAAACGGATGAGAGGGAAAAAAGAAACAGAATTTTCGGCAGCAAGGGTTTGGGGGAAAAAGCGGCAGTGGAAAAAGCTTCTGTTAAGAAGAAGGAAAATAAGCCCTAATTTTCCCTAAACCCCAACTCAGACTTCTGATAAAGCCCAACTCTTAGTAAAAACTTACAGCAAAAATAATCCCAATGCTACTATAGGGAATCAAACTCCAGACCCTAAGCGTAATTCCTTTGCCACTTAACCACTAGACCAGTAGGCCCATTCTATCAAATGTTTACCAATAAATTCTTATAAACCTATTAACCAAAAGCCAGACTTTATTCAGATAAAAACCAAAATTTAGCCTAAGCCTAGACTTGAACTTAGGACCTTCCAAACATACCCTAGAGCACAGAATCACACAAGCAGACTAATATTATGCAAATTCATGCAAAAATTTATATTCAGCTATCCCCCTATGCTACAATTTCACAAAAGTCGAAAACACCTAAATTTTGGGAGTTACAAGGCGCTACACTCTCGACATCATCAGCTACAGCTCTGTCGGGATCCATGTACTATATGAAATCACTTTCAAATGTTAGAAGTAATCACACTATCGCAGTATATAATATGGCATGTATAGCTAGACTTACACGCGCTACGTTAAACCTAGAATTGACTAAACCGTAGCTCTGATACGAATCAGATGTAACACCCCTAACCCGTATCCGTCGCCAGAATGGGGTTACAAGGCATTACCTATCATAATACAATTCAGGACAGACTTTCATTACAAGGTTAATCATCTAATATATATATTTTTTAAAAACCAAACTAGCATGTTTCGAGATACCATTTATCTATTCATTCGAATATCTGTTAACTCGATACAAACAAATGATCCTAGAAATTAAATACTTAATTTATAACCCAATATATATTTTATTGCATAATCAAATCATATATGTGCAAACTTAACACTTAAAGTATACAAATGGTTTATATATGAATTAATCCATCAACTTACAACTTATATGCACCAACTTTAATTAATAAAATCATACATCATTATGCTTCATATAAATAACATATATCACGATGACCATTTCATTCTTCAAATATCACCCAACCTTATATTATATTACTTAACCACAAATATCCAATACCACAATTATAACATGAGCATACAAGTAAACATATAATGACCTATTTTAATCACAATTGCCAAACCACAAATGTAGTGTATTATTAAATCTAAATAACATAACCAACTAGTCTCTACTTGGCCAATTCATTACATTAATAACCATGACTTTTGCACATATATATACCCATACATTGCTAGTACAGCCAAATTAAAACAACTAATATCCATTCAATTACATATAAATATCATAATCATTTCACTTCAATACTAAGCCGAATTTAATAAACCATTCTCAAATACAAAACATAGCGCATAACACATATACCAAAATAAATCCCAATCACATTAGAATATAGCCGAATACTCTTAGTACCAATTCATGATATCAAATTTACCTTTCAGAGATAAATCATTAACCGAATATAGATATATATCCAAGGTAAAAATCTTACAAATCATATGAATAACATAACAAAGTAGCTCCAACCATGTTCGAACATTACAAAATATCCTCAACTAAGCGTAATAACAAAATTCACATATATGTACTTTATCTTAGTATGAACCACATCTAAATCGACCAAACATATCTATGTATATATTATAACCAATTCATTCATATCACATCCCAAAACCATTAGCCAACTTCAATACACAAAACACATATCATAATTACCTCTAATCCATAGCACATAGCATTATAACCAAAAACGAGCTCAAACCATAATAAAAACATAACCGATTTCAAGAAAAGAAGTTAAGCCATTTTTGCATGGCTTATATACATATACTTTCAAAAGAATTAACTCCAAGGCTAGCCTATACATGCCATAATTCAAGTTCAATTTATTAAGTACCGAAACAGTAGATAGTGTGATGAACTTTGCTGACGATCCCCGAGCTCGTAACTTGATCTAAAATCTATAAAACAGAAACAAACAAACACACAAAGTAAGCTTTTAAAACTTAGTAAGTCATAAGCAAATAAACAACCCAATGATGTATTCAACTCAATTAAACTAAATCAAATTATAATATCATTATCATTTTTAGTCACAACTTACAATTTCATAAGTTATATATATATTCATATATAAATGTTACCTTGATCGAATGCTTATTTAGTTATATTAAAGAAATATCATTGAACTCTCAAAGCCAAAATGTCATTATATAACCAAGTATACTTAGACACAAATACATAATCTCATGAATTCAAAATACAACATCATATACATATACTAAATATATGGCCGATTATACATGATTATATATATACACATATTCAAGAATCAATTCAATAATATTCATATTATTATTTATTCACAAGGCCGAATACACTTACCATGTTCACATTCATTCTTCCTTAACTTCATACATGACTTGCAACAAATATCAAGTAACTTACTTACCTTATTTCAAGTAGGTAATAAACTAATTCATACCTGGTCATTTCAGCTCATTTTACACATTCGATTACAACTTATCGTTGCCTGATGAACCATTCAGAATTGGATAGGACACTCAGATAATCACGTATATCGTACAATACCAACGTCCCAGACATGGTCTTACATGTAGTTGCATATCGATGCCACTGTCCCAGACAGGGTCTTACTCGCACACATATATCGGAGTCACACATCGATGCCAACGTATAAAACGTGGTCTTGCTCGTATACATATATCGATGTCATGGTCTTACTCGCACATCACATATCGGAATCCTATGTCATGACATATGTATCCTAACTATTCCTAAGGTTCATACAGGGCTTTTAGACGTCATAACTCGACCGAAACGAATTCATGAGCATAGTTGCCAAGCTTGTATACATTCGGCTATTGCATATATATATTCACATATTTCATATTAGCTTATATAGTTCACATTTGATTAAAATTAACAATGTCTATTTGCTTATAAACTTACCTCGGATGATTAAAAACTGAAACGGAATGGCTAGTCGACAACTTTAGTTTTTCCCCGATTCAAATTTGATTTTCTCTTTTCTTGATCTAAATTAATATAAATTAATCTTATTTAATCAAATATTCAATCAAGTTCATCCAAAAACACATAAATAGAAAAATTATCAATTTACCCCTAACACTTTACACTTTTTACAATTTAGTCCAAATTGCACAAAACACAAAATAAGTAAAATTTCAACACGCCCATGTTTTTCCAAATGTTCCTAGTGTTTATATAAGTCCATATATTTCATTTATTTCACATTTTAGTCCCTCAATTTATTATTTTTGCAATTTAGTCCTAATTACTCAAAATCATCAAAAACTCCAATACAAAACTTGTTAACCCAAAACATATCTTTCATATTTCATCATCAAACAACAAAAATCACCAGCTTTCAACAATGGCATAACTCAAAATATTCATCAAAATAAAAAATTCAAGGATGGGTCTTATAGATAACTTAGCAACGATCTCAAAAATGTAAAAATTATCAAAAAACTGAGCTAAACACATACGTTAATCAAGCTTGACTATGGTCGAACCCTAGCTTTTTTTTTTCTTTTTCTTTCTTATTTATGTTTCGGTAAAGAGATAAAATAATGAATATGGCTTTATTTTTTTATGTTTTATGATATATTATAACTTAACATTTAATTTACATTTTTAACCTTAGTTAAAACATTATACTATCACTTATATTATGTCCATTGCCGTCCACCTATAAAATAAATGGAATAATTGTATCATAAACACTTCCTTTTATAAAGACACATTCATTTTAGCCCTTTTATAATTAACCATCAAATTTTCATTTTACGCGATTAAGCCCTTTTATTTAATCGGACACTCAAACGACAAAATTAAATTACGAAAAGTTCACACATACAAATTCACACATAATAAGCACAGAAAATAATTTTTAAGTATTTTTTTGTGACTCGAATTCGTGGTCCCGAAACCACCATTCTGACTAGGGTCTAAATTGGGCTGTTACAGACAAACTCTCGTTCGAAGATGTGAAGGGTCATTTGTTGAGTAGACAAAAACTCAAAAATGAGTTTGATTTGGATAGCAAGGCAGATTAGAAAGGTTCCGTTTTGGTAGCATCAAAGAAACGAGACAAAAAGTGTCGCTATTGTAAAAAGTTAGGTCACGCCAAAGCAGATTGTTATAAACTGCGAAATAAAAGAGCTGTTGAAAGTAACAAGGAAGATGTAGCTAGTGCTAATTTGGCTGATGAAAGCGGTGATAATTTCTTATTAGTATCAACAAGCGATAACTCCAAGCTCACGTCCGGGTGGATCTTAGATTCGGGATGTTCTTTCCACATGTGTCCTAATAGAGAATGGTTCTCCACATACAGTTCGGTTGAAGGTGGAGTTGTGCGCATGGGAAACGATTCATCTAGTAAGGTAATTGGTATTGGTACTGTTAAAATTAGGATACACGATGGGACGATTAGGACACTTTCAAATGTCAGGTATGTACCTGATTTATGAAAGAATCTCATTTCATTGAGTATTTTAGACTTGAAAGGATGCAGAATCAACATCGAGTCGAGCGGCATTAAAGTATCTCGTGGAGCTCTCGTTTTGTTAAATGGTAAAAGAACTGGCAGTCTTTATATTCCGGAAGGTTCTACAGTGGCCGGTGAAACCAGACGCCCCTCATCCGTTACAGAGTCGAAGTCAACTCGTTTGGAGCAGAGGCAACTTGGTCATAGAAGGGAAAAATGTATGACCGTTTCGTTGAAGAGAGGTTCTCTTTTGGATACAGGTTTTGAAAAGTTAAGGCACTGTGTTCTTAAAAATCAAACCCGGGTTAGTTTTGATTTGGCAGTGTACAAGTCGAAGGCTAGAAGTCTTCCAGTTTCTAAGTACAGATTCGACACAGTTAATTCCCTGCATGGTTCAAGATAGGCTTGTGGCAGGCTTTGGCAAAGATGGCGTTGTGGAAATATGAGTCAAGGTGGAGATTTGTTAAGTATAACTCCTATTTCAGTCAAATTTGAGAAATAATCTTCTAGTTAAACTCTGTTTATTTGTTTCAATCAAACACTGATTAGTTTAGATTATGTTATTATTATTTGACCTATGAATTTAGCCTATAAATAGGCTCTTTTACAATCTTAGAAAAGATACCCATTAGATAGGAGATTTCATAACACATTTAGAGAATTTTGTGTTTACGTTTTGAGGGTTCTTTGTTTGCGGGTTTTCGGGGTTTAGTTTTTATCTTAATCATTTGTACTCTTTGTTCTTTGCCATTATAGTAAAATTATCTTTGCCCGTGGTTTTTTCTCCTCTTTGGAAGGGTTTTTTCACATTAAATTTGTGTGTTCAATTTCTCAATTTATTCCGCTATTTTTTTACTTGTTGCTTAATCAGGTCGATCCTAACAAAAATAATAAAAATTTGATTTAATCTTTTAAAAATTATAAAAATATAAACTATTAAAATTATAAAATTATATTTTTACTATAAAAAAATATAATTTAATTCGGAAAAAAAGGAATTCCCAGCTGGCGGCTATCGTTATTGTCTGATAAGTTTAATAGCCCACGTGATTGTACCTCTCTCTTTTTAACGTAATTCAACTCAGCTGGCTTTTATTTCAAAATAAAAGAAACTCGTAATAAGTTTTTTTAAAATTTTTTTTAAGAATAGTTTTTTGATAAATAAGTAAAATTTTTAAATGATAAGTGAGAAATGGACGTGACTTTTGAAAAAAAATAATAGTAAATTTTTATTTAATTTATTTTTAAGAAATAAATTACTTAGATGACCCTATTAATTTATTATTTATATATATATTTTAATTGAGTTGATATAACACGAGACATTAATTCAATAAATCTTTTTTATATTTAATTAAAAATTTAGACAGTGACTTTGTCGGTGAAAAAAATTAAAAATTTTAAAAAAATTGAAAGGTAAAGAGTTATTTAGTTGCTAAAAAAGAAGTCATAAAAAAAATCAGAAATTCTATTATTATATGAGTATGCGAGTGAAAATAATATATTTAGAATATAGTGGTATATTTAAAATAATATATAATAAATAATAAAATGTATGGTTTGAAACTAATTAATTATAGCATATGAAATATATATGTATGACATTAATATAAAAAAATAGATTAATTTGTGAGTAAAATAAAATTTAAGCACATAAACACATCATATTAAGAATACTAAATTGATATAATTGTTTATCACAATATTGTTATCAATCTTGAGTTAATATCGAGTTAACTTTAACACCAACTCAATCATCTACATTATCAATATATACAATTGATAGAGGTAGTAAAGTATGTATAATACAATAATATAAATATTATATTAAAATAAAGCTCTAGTTTAGTGGTAAAGTTAATATTTTATTAATGTAAATAGCATGGGCTCAAATCCCACCTAATTTTTCTAACCTAATTGGTGTTTGATTGACTCGTAACACCAACTTAAATAATAATAAGGAATTCTATCACACGTGTATACGTGTGGAAACTACGTATTTACAATATAAGAGTGTATTTAGAAATAACATACAATAAATAATGAAACGTATAGTTTGAAACTAATTAACAATAACACATGCAATATGCATAATATTAAAATGTAATAGTCCAAAAATCATAGTGTCATATCAAAATGAAGTACATGTGGACTATCACACAAATTGCCATGCTAACATTGTTTAAAGTTTACTATTTTAATATACATTCCCATTAAAGAAACGATTGAACTCTTTTAAAAAGATTAATTGTCAAGTTTACTAAAAATGAATAATAATTAATTTAACAAAAAAAATATAACTAAATTTGAAATTATACCATTGTTATAAAACAAAACTTTTCCCTCCACTTTATTCTATGATAATCACATGTAAACATCAATTCCATTAAAAAAGCTAAATTCTCAACATCTATTTAATTCATTACAACTACCTCAGCAGTATACAGTATACAACTACAAGACAAAAACCCAAAATTTTTTTTAAGGGTTAAAATTAAATTGTAACTTTTATAATAAAAAAATATAATTTTATTAATATATTTTTATAGTTTTAAAAAATTAAATTGAAATTTTATATTTTTAGAGGGACAGAGTGTAATTTTACTTTTACTAATTTAAAATTTAAAAAATTTTTAAAGGCTTAAACGAAAAATTTTCTATTTTAGGGGGAGTCAGGGCCTTGCCAACCCCTCCTGATTTCGCCCTTACTAATTGAGCTGAGTTACACTTAAATACCATCAAGGTTGAGCTCAAACTCGACTTATAATTTGAAATTTAATATTTAATTCAATATTGAAATTATATGTAAGTCATTTATTTATTTGGACAAAAAAGTAATAACAAAATCCTTTATTTTTTTATTTTATCACAAATTTATTAGTGAGATTCAATATAAAATTTACAATCAAATATATTGTAACACCCCAGACCTAGCCCAGACGTATGGCCGAATCTGATGATGTCACATGATAGGGTGTTTGAAAACTAAGTTTCTACGATAAATCCATTTCCGTTTAATTACTTTTATTATCTCTTATTAAATCCAAAATCCTTACTCGTTTAATTGATTGTTTTAAACATAATTAATTGCGGAAGCTTTTAAAACCGTTTCAAGTAAATCGTGTATTTAGAGAAAACCTTGCTTTTTAAAAACCGAGTTTTGCAACGTCTAGCAGTTATAAATCCATAAAAATAGATAAAAACTAAATTTAAGCAAAAGTCCCAAAGAGTCCCTAAATTACATCCAAATAAACCACTATAAATAAAACCATAAATCATAAATTATAAATCGTAAAAGTCCAAAAACTATGGTCACCCTCGAGTCCTCCGCCGCACCGACCAGTCTAGGTCTAAGGATTACCTGTGCACATTAAACAAAGGGGGTGAGTTTACGTAAACTCGGTGTGTAATCCCACAGAAAGCAAACAACAGTAAACACAGTGCATAGTAAAAAATAGTCTTGGGCCTAAGCCCCTTTCAGTATCAATATCAATATGCACAAAGGCCTTAGCCCATCACAGTATCAATAACAGATATACAATATTCAATAACAAAGTCCTACCAAACCAGCCTCTACACACCATCTCCGTCCAACCCTACACTCTATGTGGGGATTAAATCAACCCACCCATCCCTACACTCCAAGAAGTGTCGAATGCAGCACAAAACAGTAGTTTGCAGCTGAGCTGCCAGTATATTAGGCTTAAGAGCCTTTCAGTACTCTTCCTTCAAGTAAAATCAACCCAACCCCATGCAATGCAACATACAATACATGACATGTTATCTTATGATATCAGTATATATAATCAATAAATGTATACATGCATACTATCATCATGCTCAATATATATCCATCAATCAGTCCGTTCACACAATTAGGGGTCTAAGTAATGCTTACCGACCCTACAGTAGGTTCACAGTCGACTTGAGCGACTCGTGCAACCTTAGCAATCAATTCAGTGAAAATGGGCTCACACGCCCATGTGGCTTATCCGTGTAGGCCCACACGGCCCAAATTTTCCTTAGCCCAAAATCTCACACGCATGTGTGGTTACCCGTATGGACCCACATGCCCTTGTATTTTACCATTATAGACCTACACGCCCGTGTGGCCCACACGGCCCAAATCAGTCTAGCCTGTGTGTCGCACACGGCATGACTAGCCATCACACGGCCGCGTCATGCGCGCAGGGCCTGGCCTCGTCGAACACACGCCTGTGTTAGGCACATGGCCTACCACACGGGCGACCACGCGTACATGTGGCATCGACAGTAAGGTGTTCGGCTTTCGTTAAAACCTCATTTTCTGTGCAATCGAGTATGCACTTGGTTTTAATTGAAGCTAAAACGATCCCCGAGTACTCCAGAACCTATTTTCGACCATCCAAAAATCAATTTCAATCACTTAAACCAATACCAAACTGAACTGTTAAGACAAACAATCCCAAATATTTTTGACAACTCATACCTTGAATGCACAATAATGAAATCGCACTTTTTCGGCACCGATTGAAACCCATAGCCACATAAGGGTCTCCTAAACACGAAATAATTCCATTAATTACTGATTCAAGAATATCAAAACTAAAACACGCTTACCCAACTTACCAAAACAGATGAAATCGATGGCTACACCCAAAAAAGACGATTTGCAAAAATAAAGAAAACAAAAAGAGTAGGGGAAAGAGAAGAAAAATTCGGCTATAGAGAAAAAAGATGGAGGAAAAGAAAAGCAAAAAAAAGAAAAACTGGCAGAGGAGGGAGTTAGGCGTCACTTACAAAGATGGCTTTGGGGAGACTGATTCACTCAATCCCACTACCCATATTATCTCAACCACCCACTATTCAGTTATCAATTACAACTCAAACTCTTAGTCACCAAACTGAGCAAAAATAACTCTCCCTTGCCCACGTAGAGATTCGAACCCACGACCTTCAGTATACTAACACTCCACTTAACCACCAGACCAGCAGGCCCATTCTGTTGTATACCTACCAACATTTAAATAAAAACCTATTGGACAAAGCTAAGGCTTTACTCAGAAAAATCCAAAATTTTGCCAAAGGCATGGCTTGAACTTGGGACCTCACACATACATCCAGAACACTTAACTACTGAAGCAGATACACAGTTGTGTCACACATTCGTAAGAATAAAAATAAAAATTCTGGGGCGTTACAACTCTACCTCTCTAAAAGAAAATTTCGGCCTCGAAATTTACCTGATCAGAACAAATAAGGATATTGCTGACGCATTGCATCCCCATACTCGTACGTAGCCTTCTCAGTGCTATGATTCCACCACAACACCTTCACTAAAGGGATGGATTTCTCTCGAAGAACCTTTACATCGCTATTCAGAATCTAAACCGACTCCTCCTCAAAGGTCAAATCTGGCCTAACTTTAATTTCTTCAACAGGTACAATGTGAATAGGATCAGAACTGTAACGGCTTAACATCGAGACGTGGAATATGTCATAAATACGGTCTAGCTCTGGAGGTAACTCCAACTAATAAGCGATCGATCCCACACGCTTCAGAATCTGATACAGTCCAATAAACCTAGGGCTCAGCTTGTCCTTACGACCGAACCTTAGAATCTTCTTCCATTGAGAGACCTTAAGAAAGACCAAGTCCCCCACAAAGTACTCAATCTCACGCCTCTTCAGATCACCATAGGGTTTTTGTCTATCAGAAGTCGCCTTTAGACGATCCTGAATTAGTCGAACCTTATCCTCTATCTCAAAAACCAACTCAGGACCCAATACACGATGCTCACCCAATTCAGTCCAACATAGCGGTGTACGACACTTACGGACCATATAAAGCTTCGTAAGGTGCCATCTGAATGCTAGACTGGAAGTTGTTATTATAAGCAAACTCCGCTAGCGACAGATAATCCTCCCAATTGCCTCGGAAATCAATAACACAACTCCTCAACATATCCTCCAATATCTTAATGACCCTTTCAGACTGACCATCGGTCTGAGGATGGAACGCAGTAGTAAAGTCCAATCTCGAACCTAGAGCCTTATGTAACTTTTTCTAAAATTGGGACATGATGCTAGGATTCCTATCAGAGATAATTGAAACTGATACCCCATGCAGTCTCACTTTCTCAGAAATATAAAACTTCGCCAGCTTTTGCAAAGAATAATCTGTCCTAACTAGGATGAAGTATGCAGACTTGGTCAATCGATCTACGATGACCCACACTGAATCTTTCTTAGTGGGTGTTAAAGGCAACCCACTAAAGAAATCCATCGTTACTCGCTCTCATTTCCATAACAGAATCTTAACTGGTTGCAGCAAACCCAAAGGTAACTGATGCTTAGCCTTAACTTGCTGGCATGTCAAACATCTAGCCACAAATTCAATAACCTCTCACTTCAATCCTAGCCACCAATACAACTCTCGAAGATCTCGGTACATATTATTCCCACCAGGGTGCATAGCGTAAGGGTTACTATGCGCATCAGTATAGACTGTCTTAAATCAGAATCATTCGGTACACATATTTGGCCTTAGAAATACAACACACCCTCAGAGTTTAACTCAAAGTTTGTAGTGCTACCACTCTCAATTTGCTAGAACTGAAGACCCAAAGATTCATCCTCCATTTGTTTACCCTTAATTTACCCGATCCAAGTTGGTTTAACCTGCAGCTCAGCCAACAAACTCCCATCATCGAACAAGCTAAATCGAGCAAACATCGCTTTCAGATCTGTCATAGCTCTACGGCTTAATGCATCGGCCACCATATTGGCATTGCCAGGATGGTACTCAATGGTACAGTCGTAAACTTTAAGTAGCTTAACCCATCTACACTGCCTAATATTCAGCTCCTTTTGAGTAAGGAGGTACCTGAGGCTGTTGTGATTAGTATAGATAACACACCTCTCACCATACAGATAACGCCTCCAGATTTTCAGAGAAAAACTATGGCAGCCAATTCCAAATAATGTGAAGAATAGTTCGCCTCAAACATCTTAAGCTAACGTGACGCATATGCTACCACCTTACCATTCTGCATCAACACACATCCCAAATCGACATGTAATGCATCACTATAAATCGTAAACTTCTTTCCAGGTTCAGGTTGTATCAGAACAAGAGCCTGAGTCAGTACAGTCTTGAGCTTCTCGAAGCTCTCTTGCTGCGCATTGGTCCAGACAAACGGTATACTCTTACGTAGCAGCTTAGTTAAAGGTGTTGTAATCAGTGAGAAACCTTTCACAAATCATCGGTAATAACCTGCCAACCCCAAAAAACTGCAGATCTTAGACACATTCTTAGGTTGCTTCCAATCCAGTACAGCCTCAATTTTTTGAGGATCGACTCGAATCCCCTCTGCAGACACCACATGACCCAGAAATTTTACTTCACGTAACCAAAACTCGCACTTGCTGAACTTAGCATAGAGTTGCTTTTCCTTCAAAATCTGAAGAACAATCCTAAGACGCTCGTCATGCTTATCCTCAGTCCTCAAATAAACCACTATGTCGTCGATGAACACCACCACAAACCGATCCAGGTAGGGCTGAAACACTCGGTTCATCAGATCCATGAAAGTAGTCGGTGTATTAGTCAGTCCAAATGGCATCACTAGGAACTCATAGTGACCATAACGAGTCTTAAACATCGTCTTATGTACGTCAGCCTCCTTAACCCTCAACTGATGGTACCCAGATCAGAGATCAATCTTAGAGAATACTGAAGCTCCTCAAAACTGGTCAAACAGGTCATCGGTCCTCGGTAATGGATACTTGTTCTTGATGGTCAGCTTATTCAGTTACCAGTAGTCAATACACATCCTCATGGATCTATCTTTCTTCTTAACAAATAGTACCAGTGCTCTCCATGAAGATACAATAGGGTGGATGAACCCACGATCTAACAACTCTTAAATCTGAGCCTTAAGCTCTGAAAGCTCTTTTAGTGCCATTCGATAGGGAGCGATAGACACCGGAGCTGTACTAGGAAAAAGCTCAATCTCAAACTCTACTTCTCAATTCAGAGGTAAACTCGGTAGCTCCTCAGGAAAGACGTCTAGAAAATCTATTACAATTTAGATATCCTTTACAGTAGAGTCCCCAGAAGCGAAAACACTTACGTAGGCCAAGTACGCCTCACATCCCTTGCGAACTAGCTTCTCAGCCACTAGTGTAGAAATCATATTAGATAGGTAATTTCGACGTTCTCCAATCATGACTACCTCATCATCATCCTCAGTTCCCAAGACGACCCTCTTGGTCACACAATCCAAGCTTACACAATGCTTAACCAACCAGTTCGTCCCCAAAATCAAATCGAACTCCCTAAACGGAAGCTCCATTAAATCGGCCAAAAAGATCACCCTTTGAACCTCTAATGGTACATTTTTGAATCACTTATTAACCTTTATAGACTGCCCCAACAGACTCAGTACATCAAAAATAAAAAGCATACCAGTGATGAAGTTAGGAGCATTTCTATCCTCTCGGTGACGTGCCACATAAACCAAAGCAGGCTGCCTCTCTTCAGTCTGTCTAGCACATCTGCCTGGTGCTCTCTCTCCACGACCCATATTGGTACCATCCCTAGCCGAACCACAGCCCCTCAGTGGCTGCTGAACTACTCTTTGTGGCTGCACAATACCAGTACCCTGAGCTTGCATCTGATCGGCCCTCAATAGACAATCCATAATACGGTGATCCAATGATCCACACCCCAGACACGCCCCAGTCCTTCTTTAACACCCGCCCTAGTAGCGTCTACCATAACCTACACACGGCTGTAGCCTAGTAGGAGCAATAGGTGGCCTAGCTCTAATCGGCCCAGCAGTCCTGGCCTTTTTCTTAGGCTTCTGTACCGAACTTGAGGGCTTCGAATCCCTCTTGTTCTTACCCCTCTCTCTATCTCTATTTTGGCGCTCAGCACGTTTAACATCCTTGACAATCTTTGCCTTTTTAACCAGAACAGAAAAATCTAGCTCCCTCTGCGGAGCTATCAGAACTCTCAAATTATCTCTGAGGTCATCCTCAAAGCAGACACACCTATCATACTCCGATGCCACCATACATCGCTCATAGCGACTCAATCTTAAAAACTCATCCTCATACTCGGCCACTGATCGATCTCCCTGAGTAAGATTCAGAAACTCTATCCTAGGAGTGTCTACATAACTGGCTCCCATATATTTCCCCTGAAATATGGTCTTAAAGAACTCCCAGGATAGACGTTCGGGCTAAGTGCCCTTCTTAACAGTCAACCACCACTGATAAGCCTCATTGCGCAACAGCGAGACTGCACCCTTCAGTTTCTACTTAGGGGTGCAATCCAAGTCATCCATAATCCACTCTGTGGCCTCAATCCAGTACTCAGCCACATTAGAGGCGACTCTAGTGACACCCCTAAAAAGTTCAGCTCCATTGGACTGGAGTCGTTCTTTAATCGACCTACGACCCCCAGATCTAATATTAGGCCTAGCGGCCCTCTCCAATATCCTTAGTATAGCTTGGGACAATGCTTAGTCCCCAGCAATACGATCATGAAACCCGATCTCAGTAGTAGGCGACACTGGCGTGTTACTCGTGTCCAGATTTGACATACTACATATTGAAGAAGACTCAGCTCAAGCCCCCTACGGCCTTTACCTCGGCCTTTAGTACCCCGTCCATAGATACCTATTGTGCTCATGTCTATTCGGATTTATCTGTATTACGAATTTTATTTATCA
This sequence comes from Gossypium longicalyx, assembly GCA_025698465.1. Classification (NCBI taxonomy): domain Eukaryota; kingdom Viridiplantae; phylum Streptophyta; class Magnoliopsida; order Malvales; family Malvaceae; genus Gossypium; species Gossypium longicalyx. The sequence continues at coordinate 27,984,091 of CM047006.1, read as the reverse complement.
TTTACAGTTTCAATAGTTATTAATAGATGTTTTATGTAAAATAGTATCATAAGTTCAGAGTTTTTTTTTAGCAATTACAGCCTCTATCAGTTTCAGTTTCACTATAGTTTCAGTACACACTAACTAGAGTGTTTTCAAAACAAAATAACATAACAAATTACCAGAATACTTACAGGATCGACGCCGGAGACTCGGTGTACCATATTCTCTGTCAATTTATTTCAAACCATTTGAAAATCAATTCTTAAAAACCAAGTTTCTAAAACCCAAATCTACAGTCGAGTTTTAAAACATGACTCTGATACCACTAAATATAATATTCCAGACCCGACCCAGACGTTATAGCAGAATATGGCGATGTCACACGATAGGGCGTTTGCAAAACTAAGTTTTTACGATAAATCCATTTTCATTTAACTACTTTTCTTATCTCTTACTAAATCTAAAATCCTTACTCATTTAATCGATTATTTTAATAATTCGTTGCGGAAGCTTTTAAAATCGTTTCGAGTAAATCGTATGTTTAGAGAAAACCTTACTTTTTCAAAAACCGAGTTTTGTAACATCTAGCAATTATAAATCCATAAAAATAGAAAAAAACCAAATTTAAGCAAAAGTCTCAAAGAGTCCCCAAATTACATCCAAATAATCCACTATAAATAAAACCATAAATCAAAAATTATAAATCGTAAAAGTCTACAAACTGTGGTCACCCTCGAGTCCTCCACCGCACCGACTCGTCTAGGTCTGGGGATTACCTACGCACATTAAACAGATGGGGTAAGTTTACATAAACTCAGTGTGTAATCCCACATAAAGTAAACAACAGTAAACGCAATGCACAGTCAAAAACAGTCTTGGGCTTAAGTCTCTTTCAATATCAGTATGTATAAGGGTCTTAGCCCATCACAGTATCCGTAATAGATATACAGTATTCAGTAACAAAGTCCTACCCAACCAGTCTTTACACACTATTCCGTCTAACCCTACACTCCATGTGGGGATTAAATCAACCCATCCATCCCTACACTCTAGGTAGTGTCGAATACGACACAAAACAGTAGTTTGGAGCTGAGCTGCCAGTATATTAGGCTTAAGAGCTTTTCAGTACACTTCCTCCAAGTAAAATCAACCCAACCCCATGCAATGCAACATACAATACATGACATGCTATCTCATGATAGTACATATAATCAGTAAATGTATACATGCATACTATTATCATACTCAATATATATACATCAATCAGTCCGTTCACACAATTAGGGGTCTAAGTAAGGCTTACCGACGCTATAGTATGTTCACATTCGACTTAGGCGACCCATGCAACCTCAGCAATCAATTCAGTAAAAATGAGCTCACACGCCCATGTCGCCTGTCCGTGTGGACCGACACGTTAGTGTGGCCGACACGCCCGTGTGGCCCACACAGTCCAAATCTGTCTAGCCCGTGTGTCGTACACAGCTTGCCTGGCCATCACACGATCGTGTTATGCGCGCAGGGCCTGGCCTCGTCGAGCACACACCCTTGTTAGGCACATGGCCTACCACACGGGAGACTACATGTCCGTATGGCGTCGACAGTGATGTGTTTGGCTTTCGCCAAAACCTCGTTTTTTATGCAAGTAAGTACACACCTGGTTTCAATTGAAGCTAAAATGATCCCCAAGCACTCCAGAACCTATTTTCGACCATCCAAAAACCAATCTCAGTCACTTAAACCGATACCAAACCGAATTATTAAGAACAGGCAATCCCAAATATTTTCGACAACTCATACCTTAAACGCACAATAACAAAATTGCACTTCCTCGGCATCGATTGAAACCCACAGCCGCCTAAGGGTCTCCTAAATATGAAATAATTCCATTAATTACTGATTCAAGAGTACCGAAACTAAAACATGCTTACACAACTTACTGAAACAGATGAAATCGATGGCTGCACCCAAAAAGATGATTTGTAAAAATAAAGAAAACAAAAAAAAAATGGGGGAAAGAGAAGAAAAATTCGGCTATAGAGAAAAAATTTGTAGGAAAAGAAAATAAAAAGAAAAAAAAGAAAAACTGGCAGAGGAGGGAGTTAGGCGTCGGTTACAAAGATAACCTTGGGGAGACTGATTCACTCAATCCCACTACCCACATTATCTCAACCACCCACTATTCAGTTATAAATTACATCTCAAACTCTCAGTCACCAAACCAAGCAAAAATAACTCTCATTTGCCCACAAAAATATTCAAACCCACGACCTCCAGCATACTGACACTCCACTTAACCACTAGATCAGCAGGCCCATTCTATTGTATACCTACCAACATTTATATAAAAGCCTATTGGACAAAGTTAAGTCTTTACTCAGAAAAATCCAAAATTTTGCCAAAGGCATGGCTTGAATTTGGGACCTCACACACACACCTAGAACACATTCGCAAGAACAAAAATAAAAATTCTGGTGCGTTACATATATCGTATTAAAACTATTTTAATTTAAGAAAATTTTAAATAAAATGTAAAATTTGAAATCATTATAGATTTTATTAGATTAAAACAATTTCAATATGATACATTTGATTGTAGTATTTATATTTAATTTCTTACAATTTCAATATGATACATTTGATTGTAGTATTTAGTAATGGTAAAATTACACTTTAGCCCCCTCAAAAAAGATAAAAAAATTAATTTAATTATTTAAAAATTATAAAGATATAGACTATTAAAATGGTGAAACTGTATTTTTACTATCGTAAAAATATATAATTTAATTTCACCCCCTAAAAAATTTCTAGCTTCATCCCCGTTATTAGTTTTTTTTTTATCTATAATTATAGTCATATTCAATATATATTATATTTAATAATTTTCTTGACATATTAATAATTGTATACATAGATTTTAATAAATTGATTCATATATTTCATATTAAACATTTAAATTCTTTTATACATTTTTGTTATAACACTCCAAACCCAACCTACAACTTAAAACCAAATCTAGAGGAGTTACATCAACACATCGAAAATTGATTCAGTAATTATCCAGAAAACCTTCAAAACTTTACTTAATTCGTGGCGAAAAATCTTTTCGGAGTTTAACGTTGAAAATCGAAATCTGTTTTGTCGACTTGAGTGGTTTTTTAGTTGCGCGTACAAAATTATTAACTACTGAAGAATTTAGCAATAACTAAGACGAGCTCAAAAAAAAAATTTTAAACCCAAAAGATCAAGAACATTTTCACATTATTGCAAAACAATCTGAGCTCCCACACCCCATCTAGTCCTAAATTAGAGGCTTACCTGAAGACACAAAGATAAACCAATGATGAGCTATAATGCCTAATGTACAACCAACATCAATTACAATTAACAAAACGTAATACAAAAATCGGAGTAACACGGAGAATATAATAACGAGTATAAAATTAGAATGAAACAGATCAAAAGGTATAACTAAAAATTCATAATGTCCGTACTTGGTTCTAAAAGCACTGTTGCACCTTTCAGCTGATCAAACAAATCATCGATACATGGCAATGGATACTTGTTCTTGATCGTGACTTTGTTAAGTTGTCTATAGTCAATCCATAACTACATTGACCCATCCTTTTTCTTGACAAACAATACAGGAGCACCCTAGGGAGAAAAACTAGGCCGAATAAATCCTCTGTCGGTTAACTCTTAAAATTGTGCTTTCAACTATTTCAATCCTGTAGGTGCCATTCTATACAGAGCTATCGATATCAGAAAAGTTTCTGGTACTAACTTAATAGCAAATTCAACCTCTCTGACCAACAGTAACGCTAGTAACTCTTTTGGAAATACATCTGAAAATTTATAAACAGACGAAACTAACTCTAATTTCAATTCTGAAGCCTTGGAATCAAATATATTAGGTACGTCTCACAACCCTTTCTAGCATATTTCTATGATGACATAGCTAAAATAACATTAGATGTACCATCAAATCTATCTAATTCAACCCAGATTATTTCACTGTTCTGACATCATTTGGAAGAAGGCTTCTTTCGCCTCACTTCTCTTGCACTTAGCTACGGGCCCATTACTAGCTGCTTTGTGTACGGAGGCTTGCACATTACTCTCAACCTCATCAAAATCAGCTTGGTTGGATGACATATTTTATCTATACCAAAATATAGTTCAATTTGAGTTAGGAGATATCACACAATCACATGTTATATAATGGCATGTATTTTTAGACTCCATACATGATATGTTCAGTCCGAACTGACTAAATCGTAGCTCTAATACTACTAAATGTAACACTTGTAATTTGTTTCTATAGCCAGATTAGGGTTACGAAATATTATCGATAAATTTGAAAGGAATTATCAATATAACATTAAAATAAATTAATCTCATTTAAAAGATATAAAAAATGTACATTTTGTCCCTAAATTGAGCCTTTGAGGCCCTAAAAATAGCTTAAAAGCAATTCGAGACTAAATTGAAAGAATTTAAAAGTTAAAAAAAATGCAAAAATCAAACCATTTTAAGTCCAATTCATACCTAACCGTTCATACCATTTGAGCAAACATTTAAGGGATTTAAACATCATTCAAACACATATAAACATGCCATTTCAAACATTCTAATTTATCTAACCAATATGTCATTCAAAGGCACCAAATTTGTACCAAAACATCATTTACCAAAACAAGCCAATATTGTCATATTCCAAGCATGCAAATCTAGTTCATTTAACCACTACATGATACCACAAAAGACCATTTCTAAACCATCACACACATACCAAAAGAGCCATATATACAAGTACTTAAGAATGCCCAAAATGACCTAACCTAAACAAGCATTAAAAGTTCATCAAATTCAAAAATAAACTTCACAAGCATGAACATACCAAATCACCATTAACACATTCATGAAATACCGTTACAAAAGATCCTATACATGCCATTATTAACCTTGGCCAAAATACTCAAAAACTACCGAAATGGTTACTGAATAGTGTGATAGGACTCTAACGAGCTTCCAACTGGTTGAGCTTCGTATAATCGATAAAACAAAAGAAAGTAACTACGTAAGCAACAAATGCTTAGTAAACTTGTACAAACTTAAACATGACTTACCATTTCATTAGCACAACTCATATTTTAAGCACAAAATCATTACCAATGCCATAAGTTTTGTATAAGCCTATACAACATCATTAAACTCACAAGTTAGTGCACTTGTCCATGATACAAATGAATTCAGCTATAAGGTAGATTTCCATAGAGAAACACATCATTTAATTCATCAATATTTTTATAAGATCATGATTCATCCCATTTGCATACTTACATTTTCATTTCCTTTTCTTACCCGTTGAACTATCTAGAATTATATCGGATACTCGGGAATGCTCACACATAGTGTCCCTTTCCATATAACCATAACCTTTCCTTTACATCAATGCTTACACGAGCTGTGAAATGGGCCTACTCAAACGAGCTATGGGTTGGAATGTAAGCTACATGATGCTACTCACACGAGCTGTGGAGAATCTACAACAAATGCATGACCTCAACCATCGGTATGACATTCAAGACCAACACCCGAAAATATGAAATTCCTAATGACATGTCATTTGTATCCTAAGAATTCTTAAGATTCAAAGGGGACTCGTTATCCATCCATTCATCATAGCATTGATACACTTATATTCAAACTTATTTATATTAAAATAACATAGCAAATAATCAATTTAGCTAACATTAAAATGATTATAGTTCATACAAACTTACCTCGATAACTAAAGTCATAGTAGTAGAGTCGAACTAATCCGAAGCTTTAGCTTTTCCTCGATTTAAGTTCGATTGTGGTTTATCTTGGTCATGCAATGAAGAATTCAAAACGAAGCTCTCTCCCCTTAAAAAATGGTGGATTCGACCAACAAAGAAGAAAATGGGAAGATGATAACATTGTTTCATCTTTCTTAACTTAATTTTCTATTTAATTACTAAATTACTATTTTACCCTTATCATTAATCAATAATTTTAATAAAACCTTGTCCATGCATATCCACTAACTCTTTAAATGATATAATTACTAACTTAGTCCATTAGTTTAAAATTTCATAGCCATTTGACCCATTTAACTAATAGAACTCAACTTTTTGACCTTTTACGATTTAGTCTTTTTTGCCTAATTAACCATTTAAACTTCAAAATTTCTTAACAAAATTTTAATATGACCTTAATATATTATCCCATAGATATTTAATAAATACTAAAATAATAATTTACTCATTGGAATTATGGTCCCAAAACCATTGTTTTTGACACCACTGAAAATGGGTTGTTGTAGACTATGAGTGTAACATCTCATTTTTTTGTGAAGTCAGAACAGTGGTTTCGGGACCACAAATTTGAGGTAGAATAATTTATTTTAATATTATTTCGTGATTTACAACATGATAGTATTGTCGTATAAAAATTTTGTTAAAAAATTTTACCGTTTACATGTTCAATTTGATAAAAAAGACTAAATCGCGTAAAGTGTAAAAGTTGTGTTCTATTAGCTAAATGTACTAAATAGCTATAGAAATTTAATGAGGAAGTCCTTATATGGTAATTAGCCCATTAATGAGTTAGTGGATGATAATGGTTTGGCAATCTTGTAATTATCAATGTTTTAAAAGAGTAAATAGGTAACTAAGTGAATAAAGACAAAAAGTTAGTAAAATTAAAAGTAAAGTATCATCTTTCTTCCTTCTTCAACCGACAGTGAAGAGGAAGGAAGCTATTTTTGGCTGATCAACATTCGGCCAAGCTTCTATTGTCCAATTAGATTAAGAAAAGCAACGTACGTATTTAAATCGGGGAAAAGATAAAATATTGGATTAAGCAACCGTTATCTCCGTGGGAATTTGAGGTAAGTTCATGGACTCAAACTTAATTTTATTTTTAATTATTGTTTAAATTAATTAATGCTAAATTAGCTCTTGATATAAAATGTATGCATATTATGGAATCAATGTTAAGGAAAATAATTGAGGAATTTATGGAAGTAAATAATTGTACAATCATCGATATATTTGACTAACGCTGGGAGCAATCTTTGTCAGCTTATCTGACTAGTGCTGGGTACACAATTGTCGGTTTATCTGGCTAGCGCTGGGTGCAATTACTGTTTGTTCATCCAACTAGAGTTAAGGTCACAATTATTATCGTCGGTATATCCAACTAGCACTGGGTGCAAATATCATTGGTTGATCCAACTAGAGTTGGGCTCACATTCAATATCGTCAATTAATCTGACTAGCGCTGGGCGCAAATTTCTCTGTAGTTTACCGCTAGGCACAGGGTGCCACGTCGCTAATAGATCTTGCGATAAGATTACTTGTGTTATCGAAAGAACTAAAATCTTATTTGGTTAAGTTATAAATTTTATACTAATATTGATTGCTTTTTTGTTTAGCTAATAAATAGAACCTATTAATGGTAAATTAATTTACATGTTGGCACATTGTGTGCGAGATACCTGTGTATCTGATATTATTCTAAGTGGTTCAATGGGCACAGTTTTGTTACGAGGTTATATGAGTTTCAATGCGAACTAGTACATGTATGTACGCGTAATACACGGAATTAGTATACATTTATGACTTATGAATACATGGCATGGCCAACTTGGTTGATGATTATGTGTTAGACTTATGGGACAAATTGAGTTGTGATATGCTTTATTTTAAATTCTTAAATTGTGGTTCAATGGGCATGAGAATAAAGAAAGATCGGCAAATGCTTCGATTAGAATTGCTATGAAAGCATGGTGAGGTATGAGTTTTCGGATGATTGGAATATGTTTAGTCATATGCTTGAAATATGAATGCATATAAGTAATGTGAACTTATGTTATGATATTTTGAACTGATTTGCTAGTTATTGTGATATTTAAAATGAGAGGTTATTTTTGTTAGGCTAAGGCCAAGAAATGTTGGATTATTTTAAATAGATTATGCTTATTAATTGAAGTGATAAGCTTTATTATTGAATTACGAACTTACTAAGCATTACATGCTTACTTTATGTTACTTTCTTTGTGTATTTAGATATCGAAAGCTCGCTCGGGTTGAAAGTTGTCGGAGATTTCATCACACTATCTATTGGCTATTTTGGTATTTATGGTTTTATAATTTTGGTTATAATGGCATGTATAGGTCATTTTGGCTAATGGTAGCCTATATGTCTTGTTTTGTATTTAGCCATTTGATTTGGCTTGAAATTGGTATATGTTTTGTTACGTAAACATGTGTAAATATGTGTATTTAGCCATATATGTGTTTGACCATTTAGGTAGATTTTGGAAGTTTAATTGATATGTTTTAAAGAAGCCAATTAAGATGCCTATTAGTATCATGGTTGAGTGTGATTTTATAAGGTGTTGTAAGATTTTTATTTATTGGTATTAAATGTCTAATTATGCCATGATTATATGCAAATTGAGATGCTTAGGTTGGTACCAAGTTGGATGAGAAATATGGCCTAGAAAATTGCCTATTTTCGTCCTCACAGACAGAGACACAAGTGTGTGTCTCATCCGTGTGTGACACACGGACTAACACACGAGCGTGTGTCTTGGTCGTGTGACCCTTGCACCTAATTAATGTAAATTAAATTGTCCATGCGGCCTATCACATGTGCATGTGGCTTGGCCATGCGTGTGGCGTGGCCGTGTGACCCAAGTCAGAGAGTTACACGAGCATGGGAAAGGGCTGGGACTGTAACACCCCCTACCCGTATCCATTACCGGAATAGGGTACGAAGCATTACCGGAGTTTACTGAACATTTTCAGAAAATTCTGAGTCATTTATTATTCATATTTTGGCAATAATCATAACGTCTCTCTATTGGGCCCTCGAAGCCCCAAACATACAATAGAAACCAACCGGAATTAAACCGGGATCATAAAAAAAATTTCGCAAAATCTTAAATTTTATTTTCATCTAAGTACTTACCATTTCAATGCTCCTTCTAATTAAACATGTTACCATTCAATCAATAGCTTAACACTTGTCTAAGCGTCAAACAACATCATTGTTAGTATACTTGCACATATTTCATCTAAATTCAACATTGATATACTTATTTTCTCGACATGTCACACTTGAGTTTAATAATTGTCTTTACTTACATAATTTCCTTGTATCAACATATCAAAGATAATCATATATGCACATGTTATGAAACATATCATTCTCTTACCATTTCTTCATAAGTGTATATCAATCATTTCATTATATCAATATTTCATGCTCCATCATTTCCAAATATTTTATGTATATTTATTCCGATAAAGTTTATATGAAACTTAACATAAATTATATTCCATGTACTTATTCTTATTTCGTTTATCTATCTTCATAATTATTTCATACAACTATTTTGTACATATATATCTATATGACCATTCTTGTAAATATTTCACACAACCATTTCATATAACCATTCATCGTCTGATACATATTACTTGAATATCAATTGTTCAATAGATGTCATAGCGTCTCCCATCCACAGTCTTATTTATCTTTGACATGATGCCATAGTGTCTTTCAACTATGGTCTTACTCATTTTCTGTCATGTTGCCATGGTATCTTTCAACCATGGTCTTGTTCATTTCATATCATATTGTCATGGTATCTTTCAACCATGGTCTTATTCATTTCATATGAGGTTGCCATGGTATCTTTCAACCATGGTCTTACACATTTCATATCAGGTTGTCATGGTATCTTTCAACCATGGTCTTACACATTTCATATCAGAGAGCACACTCCCGTGAACCTCATCCTTACAGTAGGATTACCAGTTCAGGCTAAATCCCCTGTAATATAAACTCATAGAGTATTGTCGGGATTACCAGTCCAGGCTAAATCCCCTGCAACGACAATTACTCTAATAAGCTTGGATCTGAATTACCAGTCCAGGCTAAATTCAGACCCTAATTCGGATTACCCGTCTGGGCTAAATCCATTTTTACACATATTCTTCGGGAGGGCTATATCAGGATAGGATCACCCGTCCGGGCTTGATCCTTTTTACTGTCAATTCCTTTTCAGAGATCCATCAAATTTTCCTTTCATTCAACCGGGATTTCTTCCCCTTTTTATCAATATGTCAGTATTTCATAAATTTTCATATAATGAACATTCAAATCATATTCATATCAAAAACATGCATTTCAAGCATTTAAGAATATAATTCAAGTTACATGAACTTACCTCATTACTTATTTGTGTTTATAATTTTATTAATCTGATATCTTTTCTTTTCCACGATCAAATCTCTTATTTGAGTCGTCCGGATCTTTATAAATAAATTTTATCATCATTTTCATTCATTTCATATTCTAATGTATTTAATTAATGCTCTAGGCAAAATTACCATTTTGCCCCTAAACTTTTATTTAATGACGATTTCATCCTTAAGGTCAGGAAAATAAAATTCTTGCAATTTTAATCCTTATTTCCAGCTATTATTCTCATGCATATTAATAAAAGCCCATGAATTCTATAAAATATCAAAATTTTCCATAATTTCAACACTTTTCAATTTAATCCCTAAAACATGTTTTCCCTCGATCTTGAACTAAATTAATAATTTCATTCAATTTTTTAATTTAAATAATAAAATAGTTCATTTCGTGCAATTTGGTCATTTCTAACATTTTTACAAAATTACCCATAAAGTTTTACTTTTATTCAATTTAGTCCCTGAGCCTAAAACATGCAAATTAGCCATGCCAGATGAATATTCATACATATTTTCCTCCTCCTCCTCTCCATTCCACATCCTTAATGTATTTAACACACTTGTAAGTAATATTATCTATAATTTTTATTAATTACTTTTATGAATATTTAAACTGTCTATCTGTGTCATAGTCACTAAATTATTTATATCTGGAGCTATAGAACTCCAAATTAAGATCCGCTAATTTTCCATGAAACTAGACTCATATATATTCTTACCATAAAATTTTCAGAATTTTTGGTTTAGCCAATAAGTACAGTTTATTCTTTAAATTTACCCTTGTTCTGCTGTCTGACAGTCCTGACCCTTCTTCACTAAAAATTAATTATCTCCTCGTACAGAATTCGAATGATGTTCCCATTTATTTCTTTAAAAATAGACTAATTCAAGATTATCAACATATAAATTTAAGTCCATAATTATTTTTATCTAATTTTTGATGATTTTCAAAAGTCAGAACAGGGGAACCCGAAATCATTCTGACCTTGTCTCACAAAATTGATTATATCTCATGATTTACAATTCCATTGCTTACATAATTTCTTCTATAAGAAACTAAACTCAATAAGCTTTAATTTAATACTTTATTCATCCTATAATTCGATTTCTAAAATTTTTGATGATTTTTCAAAGTTAGACTACTGCTGCTGTCCAAAACTGTTTTGGTACAAGATATTAATTACCATGTTATAACACCCTTATTTTCTTTTTCTACACCATTTCTCATCACTTTCTCTTATTTTCTCTTCACTAACATATCAAGAACATAGGACCTTATGTAAGAAAACTCTACTATAACATTATTTCCATGCTTTGTCAATAATATCAAACTTAAAAACATATTGAAATCTTGATGTACTTACCTTGTTCTATTGATACTAATCTTTAACTTGATTTTATCTCTCCTCCAGCTTCTATTCTTGAATCCAACTTGATATTCTAACTCCCCATGGTCTCCTTAACATTTCTCTCTCTTAGTAGCTGTGGAAATTCTTTTGATTTCTAGGTGAAAATGGTAAATTTTTGGTGGAAGGACCAAATTGTAAAGAAAATAAAGTTTCTTTCTTCCTTTTCTCTTCATACGTTGGGTGCATGGAAAAAAATGATGATTCTTCATCTTTCTTTCCTTATATATATACTAAGTAAAATAATAATAAAATAATAAAATATCATTTAAAAATTAAATTAAAATATTAATAAACTATTATTTATTTATTTATTTAATCTAAAATATCTCCAACATCATCATTGCTTTCTAGATTTCTCTCTCTTCCAATTGACCATTTTGCCCTTCATTATCTTTTAAAATTTCATCATTGAGTCATCATTTAATTTGGTAAAATTGTAATTTAGTCCCTCATAGTTCTTCATCTATTCAATTTGGTCCTAATTCATCCATTTTCCTTAGTTTCTAGATCATTCCACCCTTAAAATATTTACACTATTGGTCCTTTAACTTTTTCATATTTACACTTTAACCCCTCAAATTTTGAGTATTTACTCTTGTGCAACAAAACTTTTCTCACTTTTACAATTTAGTCCTTTCTTGAATTAATATATCATAATATACTTCCCAATATTAACATAACTCAAAATTTCCCTTTTTGTCACTTTATTTCCTTATTTTACTATATCACGGTTAATATTTTACTGTAAAAATTTTCAGGATATTACAGGGACACAGCCATGTGCCTCACACCAAATGCCGACACTGCTTGAGACACGAGCGTGTCACTTGGCCGTGTGAGCCACACGGTCTAGCCATAAGGGCGTGTGTCCCTTGCACTTAGGAGAAATTTCGTGATTCAGCGAAAAAATCTTCGAGCTGCCGGTTTAGTCCTGACTTGATTCTAACCATATAAGGGAATTTATGATTGATTATGAATGGTTTTTTATTTAAATGTGAGATGAGCATGAAATGTCTGTTTGTTCGATTATAAGTCTAGTAATGCTCTATAACCCTATTCCGGCGTCGGATATGGGTTAAGGGTGTTACAATGGCTAGTTCTAGGCATTATTTCAAACATAATAGATATTATCAGAACTTATATTGAAAGTGTTCAAAATATTCAACCACATGAATTTGATTAATATTCTACCTCATGTTGAAATTTTATTGTGACAAATGGCGATAATAAAATTATGCTACATACAAATATTTGCCAAACGGAAAATTCAAATTGCTTTAGTATGTATATATATATATATATATATATATATATATATTAGATTTTGTATGTAATGACCCAAAATTCACGGACATTGAAAAAGTACATTATCGGGCCTCCGTCTTAACAAAATAGGTTCGTAAATAATTATTACAAATATTTATGAGTCTAGTGGAGTGTTTAATTAGGTTTTAATTAGGTGAATTTAGCTTAATTAAGAGAAAATAAGAAGAAGGACTAAATTGAATAAAGGATAAAAGTTGAATTATAGATTAAAGAAATATAAAGGACCAAAATGAGAAATATGCCATTAATTAATAGTTGAGGCGGCAAAACAATGAGAAAAATCTAAAGATTTTTAATGATTTAAGTTATTATTAATTAATATTAGAATATAATAGTATAAATTATTATTTAATTGGTATTATCTTATTAAATTAATGAAATATATATAAATTAAAGTCAAATGTATGGTAATAAAATATACAAATGTAATAATAATATATATATACAATTGTAACATATTTATTTTATTACTTTTTATTAAAGTAAATAGATATTTATTATTATTTATAATTATTTAAATAGATATTTATTATAATTATATAAGATTATAAGATTTTTTATATGACAAATAAATTAAATGGTGACAAGTGTAAGGTGATGATGAATTCAAGTGTACTAAATAAAACATATACATTTGTAATTTATATATGTATTTACTTAATATCAAAGTAAATAGATATTTATTATTTTTATTAAATTAAATAATTAGTTATTAATTAAATAATTATTTATAAGATTTTTATGAAATAATTAGATAAAATCATGACAAATGTATGATATTGATCATGTAAAAATGTAGAAAAGTAAATGTATACATTTGTATTATATTATTAATTATATAATAGATATTTATAATAATTAAATTATAATATATTAAGTTAACAAAATAAATAAAACAAATGAAATA